>CM038676.1:180664438-181082732 GCA_021605205.1 Aegilops longissima | reverse complement strand
TCCACCAGCTCCAACAACTTCAACAGATGCATTCATCCTTGGAGTCCTCTCAATGCTTCCTCCCGAAGATCAAGCCCAGAGAGACGCATAGCACCTTGCATTTCAAGCTTTTTTGGTAACTTGTTGCCAAAGGGGGAGAAAGCGCATAGATCATAGGCTTCGAGAGAGAGAGAGAGAGCTTTGCTTCTTTTTGCCTTCTTTGCTATCTGGTTGATACTTATTTGTGTCCTTTCTTGAAACTCTATGTTTATGAGTGTGAGATACTTGTACAATCATGTGTTTGACCATATCCTACATTAATGTTTGTGCTTGCATGATGTTATCTTTTATCTCTCATATATGATCATTCACTTTGCCTTGGTGATGAGTGCATATTTTACTTTCTATCATTTTGAGCGCTCCACCAAGATGTATGTGACATGGAAGAGTAACCCATGATCCTAATCAATTGTGCATTTGCATTCAAAAGCAAAATTTAAATAATGCAAAAATTTAGGGGGAGCTCTTGCTTATCACATACTTCTCAAAGCGATGATGTATTTCAATCTTATAATCATTTGTCGAAGCTTTGATCTATATGTTGTCATCAATTACCAAAAAGGGGGAGATTGAAAGTGCAACTATCCCTGGGTGGTTTTGGTAACTCCTAACAACATATAGCTCATTGAACTAATGCTCTTTCAGGATGATCATTTCAGAAAGTTCAATGATTGGCATGGCATGGACTAGGAATGTGGACCCCTCAAAATGCAAAGGACACATATATGCTCAAGCTCAAGACTCTACCTTTTTCATTTTAGTGATCCAAGATCACATTGAGTCCATAGGAAAAGCCAATACTATTAAAAGGGGATCAGGTGTTGCTTAATGGCTTGCTTGCTCAAAATGCTTAGTGATATGCTCCAAAAGCCCTCAACCACTTTCTCATATCCACATATGTCCCAAACCTAAAGTCAAACTTGGCCCCACTGATTTGATCTATCCGGCGCCACTGAGTTCATTTGACATAGCCATAGCCATAAACCCTAATCAGTTCGGTCTCACCGATAGGGATCTCGGTCTCACCGAGATGTGATTGCAAACTCTCTATTTCCCTCCATAATGTTTCGGTCTAACCTAGATGAGCGATCGGTCCCACCGAGTTCGCAATGCAAACTCTTTGTTTCCTTTTCGTAACATTTTGGTCTAACCGAAATGAGCGATCGGTCCCATCGAGTTTGCCTGACCAACTCTCTATGTGCCTATTACAGAAAATCGGTCTCTCTGAGTTTATGTGATCGGTCTCACCGAGATTACGTTATGCCCTAACCCTAGTGAAATCGGTCCCACCAAGTTGACATGTCGGTCCCACCAAAAATCCTAACGTTCACATTTTGACTAAATCAGTCTGACCATGTTTCATGATTTGGTCCCACCGAGTTTGGTGAATTGTGAGTAACGGTTAGATTTTGTGTGGAGGCTATATATACCTCTCCACCCACTCTTCATTCATGGAGAGAGCCATCAGAACGTACCTACACTTCCGGCATACATTTTCTGAGAAAGCTAGAACCACCTACTCATGTGTTGAGACCAAGATATTCCATTCCAACCACAAGAATCTTGATCTCTAGCCTTCCCCAAGTTGCTTTCCACTCAAATTATATTTCCACCAAATCCAAATCTGTGAGAGAGAGTTGAGTGTTGGGGAGACTATCGTTTGAAGCACAAGAGCAAGGAGTTCATCATCAACACACCATCTATTACCTTTTGGGTGTCTCCTAGATTGGTTAGGTGTCACTTGGGAGCCTCTGACAAGATTGTGGACTTGAACCAAGGAGTTTGTAAGGGTAAGGAGATCGCCTACTTCATGAAGATCTACCCTAGTGAGGCAAGTCCTTCGTGGGCGATGGCCATGGTGGGATAGACAAGGTTGCTTCTTCGTGGACCCTTCGTGGGTGGAGCCCTCCGTGGACTCGCGTAGCCATTACCCTTTGTGGGTTGAAGTCTCCATCAACGTGGATGTACGATAGCACCACCTATCGGAACCATGCCAAAAATCTCCGTTTCTACATTGCGTTTGCTCCCTCAAAAGTGCTTCCTTTACCTTCATGTGCAATGATTTACATTCCACTGCTATACTCTTAGTCTTGCATGTGTAGGTTGATTGCTTGACTTGTGCTAAGTTGCTAAAATCTGCCAAGACTTAAAATTGGGAAAAGGTTAGATTTTTATTTGGTCAAGTAGTCTAATCTCCCCCCTCTAGACATAATTTCGATCCTACAGCCGGACTGGAGTCTTGGCGCTTCTCGAGAGCGGCGGTGGTGAGGAGAAAGTGAGGGGAGATGGAGAAGGCGGGTGGTAGGGGGTCAGGTCAGAGTACGACTACGTGGATGCCTTCACCTCCGACCGGCGACCCTCCGCCTCGTCTTCTCGCTCTTCCCCTCCCCCCGGCATCATCATCACCAGCCTCCTAGGGTGATAGCCGGGGACGGATGTTCTCTTGGCGCCTTCGCCTCCCCTCCAGCAGTCTTCCAACTGAGCTTTGGTGGATGACTCCACCGGTGCTCAAGCCGGGGCTTCTTTCTGGCTCTGGAGGTGGCGACTAGAGGGCACCGCCCCGTCCTCCGTACTCCTCCTTCGCAGCCTCTCCACTCCCGGTCTTGTCAGACCGCGTCAGGGTGGGTCGCGATGGGACCGGGATGGGCCCCTGCTTGGGTGCCTTTTTCTTGTATTTTCCTCCTTCCGACGTAGTGCCTGATGGAGGGAAAACGAAAAGAGGGGATTATGGGGCACTTATCCTTTTTCTATTTTAACCATGTCGGCACTTTCAAAATTTTAATTCAAATAATGTAATCTCTCGAGTCCGTGTTTGTGTTCTGTAATGCTTGCACTTGTATCAGCATATTAATGAAAAAGATGAACCTTGTCAGGAACCCGTGCATGTGTATGTTCATGCAGAGGTGAGATGCCTCTTTAATGTAGATAAACGAGTTTTCCCCGGCACACTATCCTGCCAGCCCCCTTTTTGTCTGCCGGAGAACTGTGTCTACCTGGCAATATACAAAGGGACCAGCCCCCTGCCAACTTCTTTTTACCAAAGGCCACTGCGACCATCCTGACCGAAGTAGCGTTCGAGTCAGGGATGGGAGCACTTAAGTCTCAAAGAGTGGCAAGGTTTTCTTATGCAAAAGTTATAGCTTACAGAACACTAACGGACAGGAGGTAAAACTTATCTGTCTAGCATGCCGGGGATCGTAGTGCCAGGTAGTCTACTCAACTCCTTGTCGAAGCAAAGTTCACGGCAGGAACCTACAGCTTCATGCAGATGAGAACGAATGCAGGATGCGATCCTATCTATATGCATATGCAAATGCTCATGAAATGCTTATGCGGTGATCTTGGAATGCTCATGCATGCAGGCAATCTTGGTCGGGGGCCCCCCATAGTGCTTCTTTATTTTCTCTTGCACAGGGTCATCGCCCTGACTTTGTACAAGGGGTTACATGCAGCTGAGGCAAGGCCTGTACAAAAGGGTGGCTGCCTGGCAAGGCCCGATAGCCGCGCCTTACAGGTAGAACTTGCGGACATGCTCAATATTCCATGAGTTTTGCAACTGAGTGCCATCTCCGGTCTCCAGGCGGACCGCACAAGGTCTAGTGACTCGTACTACCCGGTAAGGGCCTTCCCACTTTGGTTACAACTTGTTTGTACCCTTGGCGGACTGAACGCGCCCAAGGACAAGGTCACCTTCCTCAAAACCCCGGGCATGAACCCTCCGGCTATGATAGCGGTGCAGGGCTTGCTGATAGCGTGCAGCATGCATAGCAGCCTGGAGACAGTTCTCCTCGAGTAGCACAGCGTCGTCATGCCGATGCTGATCTTGCGCTACTTCATCGTAGGCGGTGACCCATAAATGAGTTCCGTGGGGATAATTGCTTCTGCCCGGTAGACCAGGGAGAAGGGAGTCTGCCTGCTAGCTTGGTTTGGTGTCGTTTTGAGAGACCAGAGAACTACCGGCAGCTCCTCGATCCACCGCCTGCCGTGCTTCTGCAGCGTATCAAAGGTTCTTGTCTTGAGTCTGTGCAACACTTTAGCGTTCGCCCTCTCAGCTTGTCCATTGTTCCGGGGGTGTGACACAGAGGAAAATGGGATCTTGCATCTGAGGGCATGAACATATTGCACGAAGGGGCGGCTCGTGAACTGGGTGCCGTTGTCGGTAATGATCCTTGCTGGAACTCCAAAATGACACACCATTTCTTTCAAGAACTTGATAGCTGACTGAGCAGTCACCTTTCTCATGGCAGTCACTTCCCGCCACTTTGTAAACTTTTCGATAGCAACGAACAAGAATTCAAATCCCCCGATTGCTCGGGGGAAGGGGCTGAGGATATCGAGCCGCCAGACCGAAAATGGCCATGATAGAGGGATTGTTTGAAGAGCTTGGGCAGGCAGGTGGGTTTTCTTGGAATGGAACTGACAGGCTTCACACTTGGTGACTAGCTCGACCGCATCTGGGAGGGCTGTGGGCCAATAGAATCCTTGCTGGAATGCTTTCCCAACTAATGCCCTTGATCCAATGTGGGAGCCACACATGCCTTCGTGTATCTTAGTCGGTAGTTCCTTTCCTTCTTCCCGGCAGACACACTTCAATTTCACATCTTGGGCCTCCTTCTGTACAAAGTTTCATCGACAAACTGATACATACTGGCCCTCCGGGCTACTTTTTCAGCTTCATCTTGGTCGCCGAGAAGCTCTTCGGTTTGGAGGAAGTGGACAATATGCCTTGCCCAAGTTGGAGCCTGGGGCTCGGCAACGAGGAATAGCGGCACCTCGTCTGCGGCGGGAGCACAAGCCTCGTTCGCGGGGTCCATGGGCCTGGCTGGAGGGGGTGGTCCGGTAGGCTGTGAGGAGTTGTTTCCGGCAGGGTCCCTGCCAGGAGCGGACGGCTCTACCGGGAGAGGCTTACCAGATTCCAACTTTCTCCTCTTCTGGGCCATTGTTGCTGGGGATACGGAGGGCTGAGTGAGATGGAGAACAAAAGTCCCTAGTTCCAGAGGAAGCTTCTGCGCATCACACTTTGAAAGATGATCAGCTATGCTATTTTTCGCATGGGGTACGTGCTCTGTTTGCAATCCGTCAAAGTGCCCCTCCAATCTCCTCGCTTCCTCGACGTATGCCTCTATCAATGGACTTTGGTAATCCTTGTTGACTTGTCTCACCACAAGCTATGAATCTCCTCGAATGATCAGCTTCTTAATTCCCAATTGAGCTGCAATCCTAAGCCCAACAAGGAGCCCTTCATACTTAGCTGTATTGTTGGTTGCTTCTTCCCGGGCAAAATGCATTTGGATGACATACTTCAAGTAATCCCTAGAGGGGGCAACAAGAAGCACGCTAGCTCCTGCACCTTGTAGGAAAAAAGCACCATCAAAATACATAATCCATTCTTGGGGCGATTCCTTGCCGGGAATAACTGTCTCTGTCACTTCCACATCAGGGGTTGGCGTCCATTCTACAATAAACTCTGCCAATGCCCTGCTCTGAATAGTTGATGTGCTCTCAAACATCAAACCAAAACTAGATAACTCCAAAGCCCACTCCAGTATTCTGCCGGTAGCCTCAGGGTTTCGGAGTATCATTTGCAATGGGAAACGAGTGACAACCGTGTTCTCATGGGCTTGGAAGTAGTGCCGCAGTTTCCTTGAGGCCATGATGAGACCAAAGATCAACTTTTGCACGCCAGAGTACCTCGATCTAGCCCCCTATAACAGAGAGCTGACGAAGTACACTGGGCGCTGCACCACTTTCTTCCTTGTCGCGTCCTTGGGGTTGCTCTCGTTGTCGTGCTCATTGTTGTCCTGATCATTCTCTAACTGTGCCGGTCTCTGCTCACTCTCTACTTCATCCACTTCTCGCTGCGCTACCAAGGCTGCACTGAACACTTGGTTGGTTGCCGCTAAGTACAGCAACAACGGCTCCTATGGTTTGGGAGCAACTAAGGTAGACATAGAGGACAAGTAGGCCTTCAGTTCATGCAAAACTGCCTCTGCTTCCTGGGTCCATTTCCTAGGCCCTGCCTTCTTCAAAATTTTGAAGAACGGTAGGGCGCGCTCGGTAGACTTGGAGATGAATCTGCTTAGCGCGGCAACGCATCCTGTCAGGAGCCTCACATCCTTAACTGTCCTTGGCGCTTGGATCTGCTCGATAGCCTTGATCTTGTCGGGGTTGGCTTCGATCCCGCGATGGGATATGAAGAACCCAAGCAACTTGCTGGAGGGAACACCAAATACACACTTCTCCGGGTTGAGCTTCAAGTTGATCTTGCATAGATTAGCAAACGTCTCCTCCAAAACCTGAATAAGGGTGGCTCTATCCTTGGTTTTGACCACAGTGTCATCCATATAAGCTTCTATGTTTCTGTGCAGCTATGGCTCAAAACCAATCTGGACTGCCCATGCAAAAGTAGACCCGACACTCTTTAACCCGAA
This sequence comes from Aegilops longissima, assembly GCA_021605205.1. NCBI lineage: Eukaryota > Viridiplantae > Streptophyta > Magnoliopsida > Poales > Poaceae > Aegilops > Aegilops longissima. The sequence goes on along the minus strand of CM038676.1, from coordinate 181,076,262 downwards.
TGGCATGCGGACAAAATAGTACATACCACATGGACTAATGAACGACGTCTTCTCTTCATCTTCCTTGGACATGAAGATTTGGTGATACCCAGAATATGCATCCAGAAAGGAGAGCAAATCACAACCTGAAGTGGAATCCACAATCTGATCGATACCCGACAAGGGAAATGGATCCTTTGGGCAAGCTTTGTTGAGATCTGTAAAATCTATGCAAAGCCTCCACTTCCCGTTAGCCTTTTGGACTACCATTGGATTTGCCAACCACATGGGATGCAACACTCCGGTGACCAAACCAGCTGCCTCAAGTTTCTTGATTTCTTCCGTAATGAATTGCTGCCTCTCCAAGGCCTGCTTCCGGACTTGCTTGATAGGTCGGGCTTGTGGGCATACAACAAGGTGGTGCTCGATTACCTCCCTGGTAACACCGGGGATATCAGATGGTTGCCAGGAAAACACATTGATATTCGCCCACAGGAAGGCAATGAGCGCGCTTTCCTATTTGTATCAAGGGTGGCGCTGATAGTGAAAGTACCATCAATGCCAGCCAGTCCTGCCAGGACCTTCTTCACTTGGGGTGCAGCAACCTTGGATCTCTTGCCGTTGGAACACTCTGGCACGTCGTCAACGGGTGCCATGCACTCGGTGGGGGCACGCTTCCCGTACTCTTTGTCGGAGTCCCTACAATCTCTCTTTTTTCCTTTGCTTTCCTTAGCGTGAACCGCTGCTGCCGCTGCCTCTGTCGTGGCAGCATCCCGGTACATCTTGTCCACACAAATGATTGCATCCTTCTCATCTGATGGGATGGTGATGACTCCGAGTGGCCCAGGTGTCGGTGTCAAACCCGGCGGATCTCGGGTAGGGGGTCCCGAACTATGCGTCTGAGGATCGAAGGTAATAGGAGACAGGGACACGATGTTTACCCAGGTTTGGGCCCTCTCGATGGAGGTAATACCCTACTTCCTGCTTTATTTTCTTGGATGAATATGGGATTGCAAGAGTTGATTACCTCGAGATCGTAATGGCTAAACCCTAGATGTCTAGCATGTATGATTATGATTGCCTCTATGGACTAAACCCTCCGGTTTATATAGACACCGGAGGGACCTAGGGTTGTACAAAGTCGGTTTACAGAGAAAGGAATCTTCATCTGAACGCCAAGCTTGCCTTCCATGCAAAGGAGAGTCCCATCCGGACATGGGAGGAAGTCTTCTTTTTGTATCTTCACGTCCGATTAGTCCGGCCCATGTCACATAGACCGGACGCCCGAGCACCCCTTAATCCAGGACTCCCTCAGTAGCCCCCGAACCAGGCTTCAATGACGATGTGTCCGGTGCACAGATTGTCTTCTCCGAATACTTCGAAACGTCGCTATACTCGGCTTTTCATTTAATGTCATACCCTTTGGCTTCTGCGCCTCCGTTGCTTCCGCTTCCACATGTCGAGCGAATACAAAAGGTCAGGGTATCTTTTGCACATAACACCCTGGCCATATAAGGAAGGCGTCTATTTAAAGGGATTGGATCTCAGATGCCATCCCACACCAGGCGGAAAATCCTTAGAGCTTGCTAGGAGAAAGCACTCAAACATGGTTAATGCCCCCAGTTCTTCCGTCTGCCCCCACGGCTCCGAAAAATGTGATTGGGAGAGATGTTCGGTATCCCACGACCAGCTAGTTAAGCTTCAAACGCAGGGATTCCTTCTCGCCGTGGATCTAGTCCCTGTTTGGGCAGGATTAACTTATTTCACCAGCGAAGCCCTGGCGGAAAATTTCCCCAATCCAACCAGGGGGAACGAGTGTGCTTCGTCTCATTTGTATTAAGAGGCGTCGGATTTCCAATCCACCCTTTCCTATGAGGTCTCCTGGAGTACTACGGCCTCCAACTGCACAATCTTATGCCGGCCTCTATCCTACACATTGCGGGATTCGTTGCTCTTTGTGTGCTATTCCTGGGCTGTGAGGCCCATTTCGAGTTATGGGTGAAGCTTTTCTGCCTCATCCCTCGGACCCAAAAGGGATCCGTGTTCGAGGTGGGCGGCACCGAAATATGGCGCATAGCCGGGACCGGATACCTATTCGGCACGCCGAAGAAGGCGTCCGAAGAGTGGCCCTCGGAGTGGTTTTATATTGAAGATGTCGCTCTCCCTGACCTAGTCCGAATGGGTCTTCCTGAATTTTCCAGCGCTCCATTGATGAAACGCCACAGCTGGTGCCCTCAGAGCCTCGAGGAGGAAGATAGCACGGAAGTCCAACAATTAATGGGAAAGATAAGGACACTTACCCAGTCCGGATTATCAATAATTGAGGTAATGGCGACTTCCATAGTGTGAGGTGTCCGGCCACTCCAATTCAGAGGGCTCCCTATGTGGCACTACAATGGGGAACATGACGCCTCACACTGCGACGGAAGGGTCCGGACACCCTGGCCGCTCTGGCCACAATATTGGCCGATATGTATAAATGGGAGAAAGAGGAGTTTACTCGTCTTAAGAGCCGAGAGGGATTTTCTATGTACAATCCCCTAACTAGGTGAGTTTTAATCCCACCACCTTACTCAATCCTCTCCCTGGGTCATGTTTAATTGTCATTAACCCGTACATTTTTAATAGGAATGGCAGAAGGCTATTGCGGGGATTTATAGCCCCGCTCCACGAACGAAGGGGGATAACCGGGACCTCGATCCCGGATTCGAGGAGGATCCGGACATATTTGTAGAGCTCAAGGAGGGAGTCTTCTACCAGGCGAGCTATGATGGCATAGAAGTGGACATCGTGGCCGATTATCCTGGCCTCCTTCCTGCCTCACATGTAAGTAGCCAGGAGACATCTCCTTCGAAAGAGCTTCCTACTTATGCCTCACCCACCGCACTGTCTCGTGCTCCAATGGGGAGGTGCTCGGCGCGTCATGCTGCACCAGAGGCGTCTCATAAGAGAGCGGCGCCTACGCCGAGCAGGTCTTCGAAGAGGAAGGAAAATGACAACACGGCCGAGCCTTCATCAAAGAGGTATGGCTTTAAATATGCCCCCTGGCAGTCACATCCAAGCGTGACATTGTCCACTGTGTTTTATCAGGAAGAGTGTTCGCAAGACTATGTCCGGGGATCATGCCGGTCGTGCCTCCACCAATCAGGTTCCAGACTGTGCCTCTAGGGCGGGGGCTGACACGGGAGCGATGCCGGATTGTCCTCCTTCAGAGGATTCGGATAATGTATCTGTCACGAACTCTGAAGTGGAGAGCGCCATGAATCATCGGCGCCGGAGGGCCACTCTTCGTGACCCTGGCTTTACTAGAGAGGCGTTCAATGCCTTCAGCTCGACTGATGCATACATCCGAGCTGCTCTGGATGGGCTTGCCAGAGCCACTGACCAGCATTTGAAAGATATGCGGGTAAGTACGCATTGTATAGATCTGGTAATCATATACATGTAGCCCCCGAGACTTGAAGCAGTTGAAGCAACTGATTTAAGGATCATTGTGTAATCAGGCAGTCATGGAGAAGAACAACATGCTGTCTTGTGAGCTGGAAGAGTGTCGGCCCAGCTAGCTGCCGAACCGGAGAAATCCAAGAAGGCGGCGCCTGGTAATGTTCTCCTTCATCCATAAAAATATAATCATATACTAGTAATATTGACACTGTTGTATTTCCCATGGCAGGATCGTTAGATCAATTGAAAGAGGAACTGAAGGTCGTGCAGGTGGGTAAACATCAGGCTGAAAAGCAACTGGCCGCTAGTGAACGTGTGCTGTCATGGACCAGGAATGATAAGAACAAGCTGCAGGATTACAACACCCTGCTGGGCGAAGAGCTGAAAGACGTGCAAGCCCATCTAGCAGACGTCGTAAAAGAGAACAGGAGGCTACGGGGCGGCATATTCAGTATGCTTTTGAACTTACCCTCGTGTGGTGCGGCAAAGAAATGAGTTAATAGATTTATGTCTGCAGGCATGCTGACTGGCCGGCCCAAAGAAGAAATGTTCGGAGCTCAAGGTGATCTGCTGCAAGACCTGTCGCAAGTGTACGAGCGAGCTCGGAAAGCGATGTGGAGTGTCGCCAAGGCTTTATGGCCATCCGCATCCCCTCCAGTAAATATGGACGAGCTTATGAAGCTATTCAAAGGAGCTCGGCGCCGCTTTAAATTATGGAAAATATCGGCTTGCCGGGAAGGCGCGCGAGAGGCCTGGGCCATGGTGAAAACGCGGTACACAGGGCTTGATCCGAATCATATGGCCCGGGTCGGACCTCGGGGGTCAGATGGACAAGAGATCCCAGTGAGCTTGGTATATGACCAAGTAAAGATAGCCGCCAAGTTTTCACAACAGGATTGTAAGCTAGACATCCTATTAGACGGTATGGAGGAACAAGTTTTTGAGTCCAAGTGACTATGTACTTCAATTGACAAATTTGTCCCTAGCTGAATTGTAAAACGATTGTCATGGTATACCTTTTCGCTTTGACCTCCGGACCCAAAGGTGCAGAGTGTTTCCGAATACCAGACCGGCAATAAATACCGAGGCATGCGTGGAGACCAGACGTAGGGGTCATATTTGCTTGAACAGACAAGTTGTATTCGGCTAGCTATGTTATATTACTTATTGATTGTAAGAAACATCTTCCAGAGATAATAGTTCCATTTTTCAATCTTTTTAGTAGAGGCACGACGCCCAGATGTTTGAATTTCATTCCCATTTCTTGCATTGGACCTATAAATTCACCCAAGGACACACATGTGATTTTTCAACCAACTTTGGCGCACTAGAGCATGTGCTTGTAGTTCAAATTTGAATTATCCACATTAAATGTCTAGAAACTCAATTCATGCACAAAATGGCCAAACGAACCCGGAATAATTCAAAATTTTAGCACGATACTTATATTTGGTGTAATCTGTCTGTGAAAAATATTAAGGCGGGAGAAGGCACGGTACGTATCTTGTTTCGCAAACGGAGGTGACATGTTCCCTTTCGGAACCATGAGCCTTCTTGAGGGAAGCTCCGGTTTGCAAGAAGCTTACACCAAAGCTTGTCCCAATTCAGCCAAAAATAGATCCATAGCATGTTGGTGCCATGTCATGACACCATGCCAAGTTTCATGATTTTCAGGCGTGTTTTGGATTTACAGGAAATAAAAAACCAAGTTTCTCAATCTTTCCTGCCGAGCCATGACGCCCAGATGTTTGAATTTCATTCCCATTTCTTGCATGGGACCTATAAATTCACCCAAGGACACACATGCAATTTTTGAACCAACTTTGATGCACTAGAGCATGTGCTTGTAGTTCAAATTTGAATTATGCATATTAAATGCGTAGCAACTCAATTAATGTATAAAAAAGGCCAAACGAACCCGGAATAATTCCAAAATTTAGCACGATACTTCCATTTGGTCTAATCTGCCTGTGTAAAAAAATTAAGGTGGGAGAAGGCAGTGTACGGTGTACGTATCTCGTTTCGCACACGGAGGTGACACGTTCCCTCTCGGAACCATGAGCCTTCTTGAGGGAAGCTCCAGTTTGCAAAAAACTTACACCGAAGCTTGTCCCAATTCGGCCAAAAAAATTACCGTAGCATGTTGGTGCCATGTCATGACACCATGCCAAGTTTCATATTTTTCAGGCATGTTTTCGATTTGCAGGAATTTGAAAACCAAGTTTCTCAATCTTTTCGGCAGAGGCATGATGCCCAGATGTTTGAATTTCATTCCCATTTTTTCATGGGACCTATAAATTCAACAAAGGACACACATGTGACTTTTCAGCCAACTTTGGTGCACTGGAGCATGTGCTTGTAGTTCAAATTTGAATTATGCACATGAAATGCCTAGAAACTCAAATAATGTATCAAAAATGCCAAACGAACCCGGAATAATTCCAAAATTTAGCATGATACTTCTATTTGGTCTAATCTGCCAGTGAAAAAAATTTAAGGCGGGAGAAGGCATTGTACGTATCTCATTTCGCACACAGAGGTGACACATTCCCTATCGGAACCATGCGCCTTCTGGAGGGAAGCTCCAGTTTGCAAGAAGCTTACACCAAAGCTTGTCTCAATTCGGCCAATAAAGTTACCGCAGCATGATTGTGCCATGTCATGACACCATGCCAAGTTTCATGATTTTCACACGTGTTTTGGATTTACAGGAATTAAAAAACCAAGTTTCTCAATCTTCCCGGCCGAGCCACGATGCCCAGATGTTTGAATTTCATTCCCATTTCTTGCTTGGGACCTATAAATTCACCCAAGGACACACATGTGATTTTTCAACCAATTTTGGTGCACTAGACTATGTGCTTGTAGTTCAAGTTTGAATTATGCATATTAAATGCGGGGAAACTCAATTAACGTATAAAAAAGGCCAAACGAACCCGGAATAATTCCAAAATTTAGCACGATACTTCTATTTGGTCTAATCTGCCTGTGTTAAAAAATTAAGGCGGGAGAAGGCAGTGTACGTATCTCGTTTCGCACACGGAAGTGACACGTTCCCTCTCCGAACCATGAGCCTTCTTGAGGGAAGCTGCAGTTTGGAAGAAGCTTATACCAATGCTTGTCCCAATTCGGCCAAAAAAATTACCGCAACTTGTTGGTACCATGTCATGACACCATGCCAAGTTTCATGTTTTTGAGGCGTGTTTTGGATTTACAGGAATTTAAAAACCAAGTTTCTCAATCTTTTCGAATGAGGCACGATGCCCAGATGTTTGAATTTCATTCCCATTTCTTGCATGGGACCTATAAATTCACCCAAGGACACACATGTGATTTTTCAACCAACATTTGTGCACTGGAGCATGTGCTTGTAGTTCAAATTTGAATTATGCACATTAATTGCGCAGAAACTCAATTAATGTATAAAAAGGCCAAACGAACCCGGAATAATTGCAAAATTCAGTACGATACTTCTATTTCGTCTAATCTGCGTGTGTAAAAAAATTAAGGTGGGAGAAGGCAGTGTACGTATCTTGTTTCGCACACGGAGATGACACGTTCCCTCTTTGTCGGGGATGTACCCCACGGTATGACCCGGCCGGACTTGGCGATTCACCAGAAGACCCGGCTGGAGCTAGGTGACTCTCTGGCGATCTGCCTGGACATGGCGGTTTACATATAACCCGCCTGGACATTGTGACTCACTGGAGACCCGGCAGGCGGGTCAAACGGACGACAAGGCCCAAGGCCTAGTAGGCCGGTTCATGTGATGGTGGGCCGACTTAAGAAGAAAGGTGTAAGGAATATTTCCCTTACAAGGAATCAAGACCCGGACTTGTATCCGGCTTGTAGTAGAAGATAGGCTAGTCCTAGTCCTACTAGGACTTCACATGTAACCCGCCCCTCTAACTTATATAAAGAGGGGCAGGGCTCCCCAAAGAGGGACAAGAAACAAGAACAATCTCTAGGGCTAGACACAAAGAGCCGGCTTACCGGCGACTCTCTCAAGATCATAATGAGACCTAGCCACAAACAGCATGTAGGGTTGTTACCGGATGATGTTTCCCGGGGCCCGAAGCTGTCTAAACCCTTGTCTTGTGTTGCGTCTCTCGATTCCGCTCAACCCCTCTCAAGCTACCACATAGATGCGTTGGACTCGTGACTAAGCCCTGACACTAAGGACATCTGTCGTGACAAATCCACGACAGTTGGCGCCCACCGTGGGGCTCGCGCACGTTGGTGATGAGTTCTTGAAGGGATCTCTTCAGGGATCGAGAAACTCGCGATTGATCAGGATGAGAAAGAGCCGGCACGGAACGATCGTATGAGCCGCCGGACAAACATAAGCATAGCCGGCAAGTTTATCAGAATTATGGTTAATTTTGGAGCTGACAGATACAAGATTGGAGGCGAAAAATTAGGGTTGCAGTTGTGTACGTCGCCGTGCCCGTGCGTTTTCGCCTAGTCCGAGACGAGGTCTGCCGCACAGGTGATTTATCAAAGACGCCGCTATCCAAGACTGGCAAGGAGTTGATCTGCGTACAAATAGCCCAGGCTGCAGTCTTTTTTAGCCGAGACCGACAGCTTCAAGCCCCGAGGGAACCTGTGCCGCTTTTTCCTGTGGTGGAGACTAGTTAAATCCAAAGAAACGAAGTGCTACTTGCACTAGTACACACAAAGGTTGGAGCTGATTGATGTTTAATCTGGCCCACAGAGATCAAAGGAATAAAGAAATAATTACTGCATGGCGGGGCTCCTGAGGATTGCCTCTCAGGCCGCCTCGTCTCTGCATCGCTGGCCGTCTCCACCTCCGAGTCATGCCCACCTTCCGGCTCACTGCCGCAAGCCGCCGCTACTTCAGTCGCCTGTGTCGTCTCCGAGTGGCCCAAGCCTCGCGTTGCCTTCGCGAGAGCAGGTCTAAGCAGGCGCTTCATCTAAATCGCCGCCTCCACGGCCCTTGCCTTGAGTCACCGCTGTACCTTCGGCCGTCCGAGCCGCTCCTGCCGGTGCGCCACTAAGCTGTCACACCCGCCGCATTCCTCTGCCGCAGCCGCCCCCGTGTCACCTTGCCGGAGCCTAGTTCTGCCACTGGCCCTGAAGATGACCCACCGCCGTTGAGTCGCCCCGGCCTAGTGCTGCTTCCGAGCTGCCCGGCCTCGTGGCCCCGAGCCATCTCACTTGCCTCAGCCGGCCGGCCGCCTGACCCGATTCCGTCGTCCGCGCCTAGAGCCGCCTTCGCCACCCCATCAGCAATCGCCGCTGTGGCCTCGCCCTTGCCTCAACCGGCCGTCTCTTCGTCAGCAACAACCTTGATATTGAAGATTGCAGTTTTCCTTTCACAGCTTTGACTTGTGGAAGGCATCATTGCCGCTTCTATGGAGACTTGAGCCGCTTCAATCTTTAGTCCTTATTAATCAATTACAATAGTAATGCCATGTACGAGGAGCTGGTTAAGTTTGCTTGTTGGAAGGATGAAATATACAAAGCAACAAACATACTGAGAAAATACTGCCAAGTTTCTAGATTAAATCACGAGAAGTCAGTCCTGAAGGGAGCAAAGAAGCTTGCTGTGATCACAGTGGCTAAAGAAGTTTTTGGTGCTGATGGGACACGCCAGGGAGTATTAACCATAGCTGTTGCTACTGTTTCTTCCACGTGAAGATCTTATGCAACACTAGCCAGACTAGATTAGTACTAATGGAAGTAACAGTGCAAATGTGAGAATATTATATGTGAAGGCATCTGCGGGTAGCCAGTGGGTGTTAGTACTACTTCACATATACACGAACATCTGCTTCGTCCAATTATGTCCAACATTATCCAACACTAGCATCCTCGTTCGTCCGACCAAAAATATCAGGTGTTATTTTTCCTATGTATTTTTAGTACATATTAATTTGTTTGAAAACAATTATTTGGCCGGTAATATTTTTTACTCATGACAATTGTTATACCACGGATACGGAGTGCGCGCCGGCATCATTATGCACTGGCATTTGCAAGTCGCCGCCCTCGCGGTTCGGTCTACATCAACTTTGCCCGCCAGCGAGGCTCACCGCGCCCGCGCCCGGCCTTGTTTTCCTCCCCTGCCGCAAGCTGCGGCGGCCTCGGGCCCATCCTCGTGTTGGCTGCCGCCGCCTCGGCCATGTTTGCTTCAGCCGCCTTCCACCTCTGAACGGGCTCTCTGCAGTTATGTGCTACTGTGGAGTCAACAAAAGGAAAAGACAAAAGTATGGGAGATCACGCAGCAGATGAATTAATTGGTGTTAGTAGTCTGCATGCAAATCATCTATCGTGAAAGCACATCAGACAATTGTTCATTACAAGTGAGGCCTCATACTGCGGGTACGGAGCGCACACTGGCAAACGTTCTGCCCAGTGTTTCGTTCGTGCCACACTACCCGATGAACGGACGTGCGTAAGTCGCCACTCCTATGGCCCGGTCTACATCAACTCGCCAGTTCGCACGGCTTACCACGCCTGCGATTGACTCGACGTCCGCGCGACTTGCCATTGCCTGCGATTGACTCGCCGTCCGTCGTCCAAACAAATCAGGTGATATCCATCCAAGTTTGTTTTATTAGCACATGTTGTTTTTGTCAAAAGAACAAGTTTATATTTGCCTTGGTCTGCAGCATTGTTTATGCAGGGCAATTATTTATGACAAAAAGTGATATTATACTGAGGAGATAGAGGCACGCCAACATCTTTTGGCACGGGTGGTCGTCGTTACTCAACGGACTCCCACACCGGCTTACAACGACGTGGCCGTCTCTCGCGACCACGTCGACTTACAACAAGGAGGACAATTTGCCCGTCCGCACCGGCTTACCATGGCCGGTTCATCTGTCAGTGTCTCCTCAGATGTTGCGGTCGTCTTCACCGTCCGTCTCTCACTTCCTGGTCTACATCAACACATCGGGCCACGCCCATCTGCATGAGCTGTTTATTGAGTATGAGCAAGTCACTGCTTGGGAAGCCCGGTTCTCTTTCAATAAAATGGAGGCAAATTATCACATACTATCAACCGCCGTCGGCACTGGGTGGCTCAATGGGCAGGCGCACAAGTCGCCGCCACTACAGTTTGGTTAACTTCAAATCGCCAGTTGGAAGGAACCATTGGCCGAGTTGCTGACACGGTTCATACGGGATCATTTATAACCCGCCGCAATCACCTCAACCTTCTGTGGATAATCACTAGCCTAACATATCAGGTGAAATTCATCCAATGTATTTTATATTACATATTATTTTCTTCAAAAGAGCAATTACTTTGGTTTGCAAGATTGTCCCATGCAGGATTCAAACCGGTCTATATCATGGTTAATTATGGAGAATCTCAAGCCAACTCCTGAAGTCGTCTTGAGACTTGGGGGCTACAATGATATGACTCGGCAAAATTAGCCGGTTTCAGTGAATTCAAGAACTCTAGATCATTGAAGGGAAAAATAACCCGGGCCCCGGAGATTACTGCTAGATCGATGAAAATTTTAAAAGCCGTCAGAAGATTTCCGTCTCAAAATAAGGACTCTTGTTTAAAATCCCGTTCAAGAGACATCTTTCTCCCACAAAGCACTGAAGCTCTTAAATCCGGTTCAGAAGCTGGCTCAGGGTAAATTTGTCCCTCACAAATTTTTGAAGCTCTCAAATCCGGTTCAAAATCTGGCTCAAGGTAAATTTGTCCTTCACAAATTTTTAAAGCTTTCAAATCCGGTTTAAAGTTCTGGTTCAAAAAGCATTGAGCTCTCGCAAATTTGAGTTCTCAGAAAAATTAAAGGTTGCCAAAAGAACTTGCTGCCATGATGCGCGGTTCAAACTTGTGTATCCTGCCTTACGTCTTATCTTATTATGATCACTTGGGGGATTCTTGCTCATCGAGCATAGCTATCAGTACCCTCTTGATCGGTGCAATGCCAAAACTTATATGATCACTTGGGGGCTTCCTGTTCAAACATAGGTCGTATTCGAAACAAAGAGAACATAGCTGTCGAGACCCTCTTGATCGGCATACTGCCAAACCCACTAGGGGGCTTCTTGATCATATCTGAATCATAGCTTAACCCCTTTGGGTCTGACGTGGGTCGTATTCAAACCAGCGTCATTAAACAACTCTTATGGTCACTTGGGGGCTTCCTGTTCAAACATAGGTCGTATTCGAACCAAAGAGAATATAGGTGTCGATACCCTCTTGATCGGGATACTGCCAAACCCACTAGGGGGCTTCTTGATCATATCTGAATCATAGCTTAACCCCTTTGGGTCTGACGTGGGTCGTATTCGAACCAGCTTCATTAAACAACTCTTATGGTCACTTGGGGGCTTCCTGTTCAAACCTAGGTTGTATTCGAACCAAAGAGAATATAGCTGTCGATACCCACTTGATCGCCATCGCCAAAGCCACTGGGGGCTATATGATCGTATTCGAATCTTAGCTTAACCCCTTTGGAACGGTTTACTGATCGTATCCGAATCAGAAGCCTCAAAAAGTTTTATTCTATCTCTGGTAAAGTTTATTGTAACCACAATTACTTAACTTGAGACCTTTTGGGGATTATATCTCAAATGTATATAAGTGTTTTATGATTAACCTGGCTTGACTTTTGACTATAAGTCGCCAGCTTATAACAACCATCATTTATATGGAAGCATTGGCTTCTAAGGATTGGGTTATCACCCTTACTACACAGGCCATGTAAACCGGCAGTACAAATTCAATATCATAGTGGTTATATGTGAGGTATTATGACCGCCTGCGATAAACCGCCAAGGGTTCTTGTGATCTACTTGTGTGCAGGATTTGGGTGGTTACCATACAGGTTTTTGACGATAAGTCGCCAGGCATATGTTGTTTAAACTCTTTGCAGGATTTGCGAAATATGACATATAAATGATTAAGTTCAAGCTCATTACCAAAGTTGATGCTTCAAAATGATGATCCGTTCGGATTTTTCTCAAAGGCTATAAGCCGCCAGTTATAAAAATTCCGACTTACAATGGAGGCGATAAATCGCCATCGGCCAAAAGCCGCCGAGTATTTAAACTCGGATTTACTTGTCAACTGATGAGGTATTCAAATCTTTAATTGCCAAAACTGGCTGGATTTTCATGATGATATTGAATGATTGAGGTTTTCATACGGATTATATTATTCATATCTCGAATAGCCAACATGGCTGGATTTCTATTGTGATTATCAATAACCATTGCTATGATTGAGGTTTTCAAAGTCGCTTTAAGCATAGCGGCTATTATTTTTATCAATGGATATGATTTATTCTACAATGGAAGGAATAGTCCCGAGTCGCTGCAGGCTTACGACCCGGCACTTGGGGGCTACATTGTTCAAATCGAGATTACATCGAATATACAAGTCCCATGTCACTGCCAGCATGCACCATGGCACTTGGGGGCTAATGCAAAGTCATTTTTTGCTCAACTTATTGAAGACCCGACTCATCACGTTTTAAATGAGCTAGCCCTTGGGGGCTACCAATTGCTCCTGTAAATAATTCAAGGTACACAAGCATTAATCCATTATATTGAACAGTCCACTATTTAGTTGGTGGAGTACAAAGCTCTTAACCTTGCGGACGTGGGTTCAAGCCCCATGGTGGAGACTATATAATATGATGTCATTATCAATTATATACAAAGTCCCAGGTCAGTATTATCTTACTAAGCCGACCCTTGGGGGCTACACATTGCTGTTCAAATTTACATGGTTATATTTTCAAAGTCCCTGCTCATTATTTGCATAATGACCCGGCCCTTGGGGGCTACACTGGTTGAAGTTTTCATGAGCATAAAGCAATTACAAGTCCCAGGTTGCTGCAAGCAAGACAACCCGACACTTGGGGGCTACATATGTGGAATATTCAGTTTATATGATTGAGATGAATAAACCGGATTTCTTCAAGGTTGCAACATTTATTGGAGCAAGTCTTAAACCATCACTTTGTTCTGCTCAAGACTTGGGGGCTACAGGTAATATGGATATAAGGGAGACAAAATCTTCAAATTATCAGTTTTGAGCAAATCAGGAGGATCAATTACATAAACCGGTGTCAACAACAATTATGACCTGACATCGTCTGTTTTATAATCAGGCAGTTTTTGGTAATGATAAACCGGCAAGTTTTACATCTTCAAGCCGGCTGAATATCAGATGAGTATTTGAAGACCGAAATTGTTTAACCCGGCGCCTTGGAAGCCGACTCAAGTGGATTATTCTTCACAATATTTTTCTGTGAGAAACCAACATCAGCAAGTTGAGTATGAAGCTAGCTTATTTGACCCGGATTTTCTAGATGAAGGAAATGAAAATTGGACTTAAGGATAATCAGGTCCTGTATCAGGAGAATATTTAACCCGGCGTGCAAGGAATTAAGGATGATCAGGTGCCGGCTTACAAGAATTTTTAACCCGGAGCACAACCTGTCAAAGTTGTTCTGGTGTTTATTTTGCAGGATCAGTTTAACATGGATAAATCCAAATTAAACTTGGGGATAATGTCGGGGATGTACCCCGCGGTATGACCCGGCCGGAGTTATGACCCGGCCGGACTTGGCGATTCACCAGAAGACCCGGCTGGAGCTAGGTGACTCACTGGCGATCTGCCTGGACATGGCGGTTTACATATAACCCGCTTTGGACATTGTGACTCACTTTGGAGACCCGTGAGGCGGGTCAAGCAGACGACAAGGCCCAAGGCCCGATGGGCCAGTTCATGTGATGGTGGGCGAATTAAGAAGAAAGGTGTAAGGAATATTTCCCTTACAAGGAATCAAGACCCGGACTTGTATCCGGCTTGTAGTAGAAGATAGGCTAGTCCTAGTCCTACTAGGACTTCACATGTAACCCGCCCCTCTAACTTATATAAAGAGGGGCAGGGCTCCCCAAAGAGGGACAAGAAACAAGAACAATCTCTAGGGCTAGACACAAAGAGCCGGCTTACAGGCGACTCTCTCAAGATCATAATGAGACCTAGCCGCAAACAGCATGTAGGGTTGTTACCGGATGATGTTTCCCAGGGCCCAAAGCTGTCTAAAACCTTGTCTTGTGTTGCGTCTCTCGATTCCGCTCAACCCCTCTCAAGCTCCCACATAGATGCGTTGGCCTCGCGACTAAGTCCTGACACTAAGGACATCTGTCGTGACAAATCCACGACACTCTCAGAACAATGAGCCTTCTTGAGGGAACCTCCGGTTTGCAAGAAGCTTACACCAAAGCTTGTTCCAATTCGGCCAAAAAATTACCGCAGCATGTTGGTGCCATGTCATGACACCATGCCAAGTTTCATGATTTTCAGGCGTGTTTTGGATTTACAGGAATTAAAAAACCAAGTTTCTCAATCTTTTCGGCTGAGGCACGACGCCCAGATGTTTGAATTTCATTCCCATTTTTTCATGGGACCTATAAATTCACCCAAGGACACACATGTGATTTTTCAGCCAACTTTGGTGCATTGGAGCATGTGCTTGTAGTTCAAATTTGAATTATGCACATGAAATGCCTAGAAACTCAATTAATGTATAAAAAAGGCCAAACCAACCCGGAATAATTCCAAAATTTAGGACGATACTTCTATTTGGTCTAATCTGCCAGTGAAAAAAATATAAGGCGGGAGAAGGCAGTGTACGTATCTCGTTTCGCACACGGAGGTGACACGTTCCCTCTCGGAACCATGAGCTTTCTTGAGGGAAGCTCCAGTTTGCAAGAAGCTTACACCAAAGCTTGTCCCAATTCGGCCATAAAAATCACCGCAGCATGTTGGTGCCATGTCATGACACCATGCCAAGTTTCACGATTTTCAGGCGTGTTTTGGATTTACAGGAATTAAAAAACCAAGTTTCTCAATCTTTCCGGCCGAGCCACGGTGCCCAGATGTTTGAATTTCATTGCCATTTCTTACTTGGGACCTATAAATTCACCCAAGGACACACATGTGATTTTTCAACAAACTTTGGTGCACTGGAGTATGTGCTTGTAGTTCAAATTTGAATTATGGACATTAAATGCGGGGAAACTCAATTAATGTATAAAAAAGGGCAAACGAACCCAGAATAATTCTAAAATTTAGCATGATACTTCTATTTGGTCTAATCTGCCTGTGTAAATAAATTAAGGCGGGAGAAGGCAGTGTACTTATCTCGTTTCACACACGGAGGTGACACGTTCCCTCTCGGAACCATGAGCCTTCTTGAGGGAAGCTCCAGTTTGCAAGAAGCTTACACCAAAGCTTGTCCCAATTCGGCCAAAAAAAAATACCGCAGCATGTTGGTGCCATGTCATGACACCATGCCAAGTTTCATGTTTTTCAGGCATGTTTTGGAATTACAGGAATTTAAAAACCAAGTTTCTCAATCCTTTCAGCCAAGGCACGATGCCCAGATGTTTGAATATCATTCCCATTTCTTGCATGGGTCCTATAAATTCACCCAAGGACACACATGTGATTTTTCAACCAACTTTGGTGCACTGGAGCATGTGCTTGTAGTTCAACTTTGAATTATGCACATGAAATGCCTGGAAACTCAATTAATGTATAAAAAGGCCAAACGAACCCGCAACAATTCTAAAATTTAGAACGATACTTCTATTTGGTCTAATCTGCCTGTGTAAAAAAATTAAGGTGGGAGAAGGCAGTGTACGTAAGGTGACACGTTCCCTCTCGGAACCATGAGCCTTCTTGAGGGAATTCCCAGTTTGCAAGAAGCTTACAACAAAGCTTGTCCCAATTCGGCCAAAAAATTACCGCAGCATGTTGGTGCCATGTCATGACACCATGCCAAGTTTCATGGTTTTCAGGCGTGTTTTGGATTTACAGGAATAAAAAAACCAAGTTTCTCAATCTTTCCGGTCGAGCCACGGTGCCCAGATGTTTGAAGTTCATTTCCATTTCTTGCTTGGGACCTATAAATTCATCCAACGACACACATGTGATTTTTCAACCAACTTTTGTGCACTGGAGTATGTGCTTGTAGTTCAAGTTTGAATTATGCACATTAAATGTGGGGAAACTCAATTAATGTATAAAAAAGGGCAAACGAACCCGGAATAATTCCAAAATTTAGCACGATACTTCTATTTGGTCTAATCTGCCTGTGAAAAAAAACTAAGGCGGGAGAAGGCAGTGTACGTATCTCGTTTCACACACGGAGGTGACACGTTCCCTCTCGGAACCATGAGCCTTCTTGAGGGAAGCTCCGGTTTGCAAGAAGCTTACACCGAAGCTTGTCCCAATTCAGCCAAAAATATTACCGCAGCATGTTGGTGCCATGTCATGACACCTTGCCAAGTTTCATGTTTTTCAGGCGTGTTTTGGATTTACAGGAATTTAAAAACCAAGTTTCTCAATCTTTTCAGCCAAGGCACGATGTCCAGATGTTTGAATTTCATTCCCATTTCTTGCATGGGACCTATAAATTCACCCAAGGACACACATGTGATTTTTCAACTAATTTTGGTGCACTGGAGCATGTGCTTGTAGTTCAACTTTGAATTATGCACATGAAATGCCTAGAAACTCAATTAATGTATAACAAGGCCAAACGAACCCGCAACAATTCTAAAATTTAGGACGATACTTTTATTTGGTCTAATCTGCCTATGTAAAAAAATTAAGGCGGGAGAAGGCAGTGTACGTATCTCATTTCGAACACGGAGGTGACAAGTTCCCACTCGGAACCATGAGCCTTCTTGAGGGAAGCTCCTGTTTCCAAGAAGCTTTTTTTTTCAATTCGACCAAAAAAATTACCGCAGCATGTTGGTGCCATGTGATGACACCATGCCAAGTTTCATGTTTTTCAAGCGTGTTTTGGATTTAAAGGAATTTAAAAACCAAATTTCTCAATCATTTCAGCCAAGGCACGATGCCCAGATGTTTGAATTTCATTCCCATTTCTTGCATGGGACCTATAAATTCACCCAAGGACACACCTGTGATTTTTGAACCAACTTCGGTGCACTGGAGCATGTGCTTGTAGTTCAAATTTGAATTATGCACATGAAATGCCTAGAAACTCAATTAATGTATAAAAAGGCCAAAGGAACCCGCAATAATTCCAAATTTTAGAACGATACTTCTATTTGGTCTAATCTGTCTGTGTAAAAAAATTAAGGCGGGAGAAGGTAGTGTACGTATCTTGTTTCGCACACGGAGGTGACACGTTCCCACTCGGAACCATGAGCCTTCTTGAGGGAAGCTCCGGTTTGCAAGAAGCTTACACCGAAGCTTGTCCCAATTCGGCCAAAAAAATTACCGCAGCATGTTGGTGCCATGTGATGACACCATGCCAAGTTTCATGTTTTTCAGGCGTGTTTTGGATTTAAAGGAATTTAAAAACCAAGTTTCTCAATCTTTTCAGCCAAGGAACGATGCCCAGATGTTTGAATTTCATTCCCATTTCTTGCATGGGACCTATAAATTCACCCAAGGACACACCTGTGATTTTTGAACCAACTTTTGTGCACTGGAGCATATGGTTGTAGTTCAAATTTGAATTATGCACTAGAAATGCCTAGAAACTCAATTAATGCATAAAAAGGCCAAACGAACCCGCAATAATTCCAAAATTTAGAATGATACTTCTATTTGGTCTAATCTGCGTGTGTAAAAAAAATTAAGGTTAGATAAGGCAGTGTACGTATCTCGTTTCGCACACGGAGGTGACACGTTCCCTCTCGGAACCATGCGCCTTCTTGAGGGAAGCTCCGGTTTACAAGAAGCTTATACCAATGCTTGTCCCAATTCGGCCAACAAAATTACCGCAGCATGTTGGTACCATGTCATGACACCATGCCAAGTTTCATGCTTTTCAGGCGTGTTTTGGATTTACAGGAATTAAAAAACCAAGTTTCTCAATCTTTTCGGTAGAGGCACGACGCCCAGATGTTTGAATTTCATTCCCATTTATTGCATGGGACCTATAAATTCCCTCAAGGACACACATGTGATTTTTCAACCAACTTTGGTGCACTGGAGCATGTGATTGTAGTTCAAGTTTGAATTATGCACATGAAATGCCTAGAAACTCAATTAATGTATAAAAAGACCAAACGAACCCGCAATAATTCCAAAATTTAGAACGATACTTCTATTTGGTCTAATCTGCCTGTGTAAAAAAATTAAGGCGGGAGAAGGCAGTGTACATATCTCGTTTCGCACACGTTCCCTCTCGGAACCATGAGCCTTCTTGAGACAAGCTCCGGTTTGCAAGAAGCTTACACCAAAGCTTGTCCCAATTCGGCCAAAAAGATTGCAGCAGCATGTTTGTGCCATGTCATGACACCATGCCAAGTTTCATGATTTTCAGGCGTGTTTTGGATATACAGGAATGAAAAAACCAAGTTTCTCAATCTTTCCGGCCGAGCCACAGTGCCCAGATGTTTGAATTTCATTCCCATTTCTTGCATGGGACCTATAAATTCACCCAAGGACACACATGTGATTTTTCAACCAACTTTGGTGTACTGGAGCATGTGCTTGTAGTTCAATTTTGAATTAAGCACATGAAATGCCTAGAAACTCAATTAATGTATAAAAAGGCCAAACGAACCCGCAATAATTCCAAAATTTAGAACGATACTTCTATTTGGTCTAATCTGCCTGTGTAAAAAAATTAAGGCAGGAGAAGGCAGTGTATGTATCTCGTTTCGCTCATGGAGGTGACATGTTCCCTCTCGGAACCATAAGCCTTCTTGAGGGAAGCTCCGGTTTGCAAGAAGCTTACACCAAAGCTTGTCCCAATTCGGCCAAAAAGATTACCGCAGCATGTTGGTGCGATGTCATGACACCATGCCAAGTTTCATGATTTTCAGGCGTGTTTTGGATATACAGGAATTAAAAAACCAAGTTTCTCAATCTTTCCGGCCGAGCCACAGTGCCCAGATGTTTGAATTTCATTCCCATTTATTGCATGGGACCTATAAATTCACCCAAGGACACACATGTGATTTTTCAACCAACTTTGGTGTACTGGAGCATGTGCTTGTAGTTCAAATTTGAATTAAGCACATGAAATTCCTAGAAACTCAACTAATGTATAAAAAGGCCAAACGAACCCGCAATAATTCCAAAATTTAGAACGATACTTCTATTTGGTCTAATCTGCCTGTGTAAAAAAATTAAGGCAGGAGAAGGCAGTGTATGTATCTCGTTTCGCTCATGGAGGTGACATGTTCCCTCTCGGAACCATAAGCCTTCTTGAGGGAAGCTCCGGTTTGCAAGAAGCTTACACCAAAGCTTGTCCCAATTCGGCCAAAAAAATTACCGCAGCATGTTGGTGCCATGTCATTACACCATGCCAAGTTTCATGATTTTCAGGCGTGTTTTGGATTTACAGGAATTAAAAAACCAAGTTTCTCAATCTTTTCAGCCAAGGCACGATGCCCAGATGTTTGAATTTCATTCCCATTTCTTGCATGGGACCTATAAATTCACCCAAGGACACACATGTGATTTTTCAACCAACTTTGGTGCACTGGAGCATGTGCTTGTAGTTCAACTTTGAATTATGCACATTAAATGTGGGGAAACTCAATTAATGTATAAAAAAGGGCAAACGAACCCGGAATAATTCCAAAATTTAGCACGATACTTCTATTTGGTCTAATCTTCCTGTGAAAAAAATTAAGGCGGGAGAAGGCAGTGTACGTATCTCGTTTCACACACGGAGGTGACACGTTCCCTCTCGGAACCATGAGCCTTCTTGAGGGAAGCTCCGGTTTGCAAGAAGCTTACACCGAAGCTTGTCCCAATTCGGCCAAAAAAATTACCGTAGCATGTTGGTGCCATGTGATGACACCATGCCAAGTTTCATGTTTTTCAGGCGTGTTTTGGATTTAAAGGAATTTAAAAACCAAGTTTCTCAATCTTTTCAGCCAAATCACGATGCCCAGATGTTTGAATTTCATTCCCATTTCTTGCATGGGACCTATAAATTCACCCAAGGACACACCTGTGTTTTTTGAACCAACTTTTGTGCACTGGAGCATGTGCTTGTAGTTCAAATTTGAATTATGCACATGAAATGCCTAGAAACTCAATTAATGTATAAAAAGGCCAAACGAACCCGCAATAATTCCAAAATTTAGAATGATACTTCTATTTGGTCTAATCTGCCTGTGTAAAAAAATTAAGGTGGGATAAGGCAGTGTACGTATCTCCTTTCGCACATGGAGGTGACACGTTCCCTCTCGGAACCATGCGCCTTCTTGAGGGAAGCTCCGGTTTACAAGAAGCTTATACCAATGCTTGTCCCAATTCGGCCAACAAAATTACCGCAGCATGTTGGTACCATGTCATGACACCATGCCAAGTTTCATGATTTTCAGGCGTGTTTTGGATTTACAGGAATTAAAAAACCAAGTTTCTCAATCTTTTCGGTAGAGGCACGACGCCCAGATGTTTGAATTTCATTCCCATTTATTGCATGGCACCTATAAATTCACCCAAGGACACACATGTGATTTTTCAACCAACTTTGGTGCACTGGAGCATGTGATTGTAGTTCAAGTTTCAATTATGCACATGAAATGCCTAGAAACTCAATTAATGTATAAAAAGACTAAACGAACCCGCAATAATTCCAAAATTTAGAACGATACTTCTACTTGGTCTAATCTGCCTGTGTAAAAAAATTAAGGCGGGAGAAGGCAGTGTACATATCTCGTTTCGCACACGAAGGTGACACGTTCCCTCTCGGAACCATGAGCCTTCTTGAGGGAAGCTCCGGATTGCAAGAAGCTTACACCAAAGGTTGTCCCAATTCGGCCAAAAAGATTACGGCACCATGTTGGTGCCATGTCATGACACCATGCCAAGTTTCATGATTTTCAGGCGTGTTTTGGATATACAGGAATTAAAAAACCAATTTCTCAATCTTTCCGGCCGAGCCACAGTGCCCAGATGTTTGAATTTCATTCCCATTTCTTGCATGGGACCTATAAATTCACCCAAGGACACACATGTGATTTTTCAACCAACTTTGGTGTACTGGAGTATGTGCTTGTAGTTCAAATTTGAATTAAGCACATGAAATGCCTAGAAACTCAATTAATGTATAAAAAGGCCAAACGAACCCGCAATAATCCAAAATTTAGAACGATACTTCTATTTGGTCTAA
Organism: Aegilops longissima; assembly: GCA_021605205.1. Taxonomy (NCBI): domain Eukaryota; kingdom Viridiplantae; phylum Streptophyta; class Magnoliopsida; order Poales; family Poaceae; genus Aegilops; species Aegilops longissima. The sequence continues at coordinate 181,054,714 of CM038676.1, read as the reverse complement.
TCTGCATGTGTAAAAAAATTAAGGCAGGAGAAGGCAGTGTATGTATCTCGTTTCGCTCATGGAGGTGACATGTTCCCTCTCGGAACCATGAGCCTTCTTGAGGGAAGCTCCGGTTTGCAAGAAGCTTACACCAAAGCTTGTCCCAATTCGGCCAAAAAAATTACCGCAGCATGTTGGTGCCATGTCATTACACCATGCCAAGTTTCATGATTTTCAGGCGTGTTTTGGATTTACAGGAATTAAAAAACCAAGTTTCTCAATCTTTTTGGCCGAGCCACAGTGCCCAGATGTTTGAATGTCATTCCCATTTCTTGCTTGGGACCTATAAATTCACCCAAGGACACACATGTGATTTTTCAATCAAGTTTGGTGCACTGGAGTATGTGCTCATAGTTCAAGTTTGAATTATGCACATTAAATGCGGGGAAACTCAATTAATGTATAAAAAAGGGCAAACGAACCCGGAATAATTCCAAAATTTAGCACGATACTTCTATTTGGTCTAATATGCCTGTGTAAAAAAATTAAGGCGGGAGAAGGCAGTGTACGTATCTCGTTTCACACATGGAGGTGACACGTTCCCTCTCGGAAACATGAGCCTTCTTGAGGGAAGCTCCGGTTTGCAAGAAGCTTACACCGAAGCTTGTCCCAATTCGGCCAAAAAGATTGCTGCAGCATGTTGGTGCCATGTCAAGACACCATGCCAAGTTTCATGTTTTTCAGGCGTGTTTTGGATTTACAGAATTTAAAACCAAGTTTCTCAATCTTTTCAGCCAGAGCACGATGCCCAGATGTTTGAATTTCATTCCCATTTCTTGCATGGGACCTATAAATTCACCCAAGGACACACATGTGATTTTTCAACCAACTTTTGTGCACTGGAGCATGTGCTTGTAGTTCAAATTTGAACTATGCACATGAAATGCTTAGAAACTCAATTAATGTATAAAAAGGCCAAACAAACCCGCAATAATTCCAAAATTTAGAACGATACTTCTATTTGGTATAATCTGCCTGTGTAAAAAAATAAGGCGGGAGAAGGCAGTGTACGTATCTCGTTTCGCACACGGAGGTGACACGTTCCCTCTCGGAACCATGAGCCTTCTTGAGGGAAGCTCCGGTTTGCAAGAAGCTTACACCAAAGCTTGTCCCAATTCGGCCAAAAAGATTACCGCAGCATGTTGGTGCCATGTCATGACACCATGCCAAGTTTCATGATTTTCAGGCGTGTTTTGGATATACAGCAATTAAAAAACCAAGTTTCTCAATCTTTCTGGCCGAGCCACAGTGCCCAGATGTTTGAATTTCATTCCCATTTCTTGCATGGGACCTATAAATTCACCCAAGGACACACATGTGATTTTTCAACCAACTTTGGTGTACTGGAGCATGTGCTTGTAGTTCAAATTTGAATTAAGCACACGAAATGCCTAGAAACTCAATTAATGTATACAAAGGCCAAACGAACCCGCAATAATTCCAAAATTTAGAACGATACTTCTATTTGGTCTAATCTGCCTGTGTAGAAAAATTAAGGCGGGAGAAGGCAGTGTATGTATCTCGTTTCGCTCACGGAGGTGACATGATCCCTCTCGGAACCATGAGCCTTCTTGAGGGAAGCTCCGGTTTGCAAGAATCTTACACCAAAGCTTGTCCCAATTCGGCCAAAAAAATTACCGCAGCATGTTGGTGCCATGTCATTACACCATGCCAAGTTTCATGATTTTCAGGCGTGTTTTGGATATACAGGAATTAAAAAACCAAGTTTCTCAATCTTTCCGGCCGAGCCACAGTGCCCAGATGTTTGAATTTCATTCCCATTTCTTGCATGGGACCTATAAATTCACCCAAGGACACACATGTGATTTTTCAACCAACTTTGGTGTACTGGAGCATGTGCTTGTAGTTCAAATTTGAATTAAGCACATCAAATGCCTAGAAACTCAATTAATGTATAAAGAGGCCAAACGAACCCGCAATAATTCCAAAATTTAGAACGATACTTCTATCTGGTCTAATCTGCCTGTGTAAAAAAATTAAGGCAGGAGAAGGCAGTGTATGTATCTCGTTTAGCTCATGGAGGTGACATGTTCCTCTCGGAACCATAAGCCTTCTTGAGGAAGCTCCGGTTTGCAAGAAGCTTACACCAAAGCTTGTCCCAATTCGCCAAAAAATTACATGAGCATGTTGGTGCCATGTCATTACACCATGCCAAGTTTCATGATTTTCAGGCGTGTTTTGGATTTACAGGAATTAAAAAACCAAGTTTCTCAATCTTTTCAGCCAAGGCATGATGCCCAGATGTTTGAATTTCATTCCCATTTCTTGCATGGGACCTATAAATTCACCCAAGGACACACATGTGATTTTTCAACCAACTTTGGTGCACTGGAGCATGTGTTTGTAGTTCAACTTTGAATTATGCACATTAAATGTGGGGAAACTCAATTAATGTATAAAAAAGGGTAAACGAACCCGGAATAATTCCAAAATTTAGCACGATACTTCTATTTGGTCTAATCTGCCTGTGAAAAAAATTAAGGCGGGAGAATGCAGTGTACGTATCTCGTTTCACACACGGAGGTGACACGTTCCCTCTCGGAACCATGAGCCTTCTTGAGGGAAGCTCCGGTTTGCAAGAAGCTTACACCGAAGCTTGTCCCAATTCGGCCAAAAAAATTACCGTAGCATGTTGGTGCCATGTGTTGACACCATGCCAAGTTTCATGTTTTTCAGGCGTGTTTTGGATTTAAAGGAATTTAAAAACCAAGTTTCTCAATCTTTTCAGCCAAATTACGATGCCCAGATGTTTGAATTTCATTCCCATTTCTTGCATGGGACCTATAAATTCACCCAAGGACACACCTGTGATTTTTGAACCAACTTTTGTGCACTGGAGCATGTGCTTGTAGTTCAAATTTGAATTATGCACATGAAATGCCTAGAAACTCAATTAATGTATAAAAAGGCCAAACGAATCCGCAATAATTCCAAAATTTAGAATGATACTTCTATTTGGTCTAATCTGCCTGTGTAAAAAAATTAAGGTGGGATAAGGCAGTGTACGTATCTCCTTTCACACACGGAGGTGACACGTTCCCTCTCGGAACCATGCGCCTTCTTGAGGGAAGCTCCGGTTTACAAGAAGCTTAAACCAATGCTTGTCCCAATTCGGCCAACAAAATTACCGCAGCATGTTGGTACCATGTCATGACACCATGCCAAGTTTCATGATTTTCAGGCGTGTTTTGGATTTACAGGAATTAAAAAACCAAGTTTCTCAATCTTTTCGGTAGAGGCACGACGCCCAGATGTTTGAATTTCATTCCCATTTATTGCATGGCACCTATAAATTCACCCAAGGACACACATGTGATTTTTCAACCAACTTTGGTGCACTGGAGCATGTGATTGTAGTTCAAGTTTCAATTATGCACATGAAATGCCTAGAAACTCAATTAATGTATAAAAAGACTAAACGAACCCGCAATAATTCCAAAATTTAGAACGATACTTCTACTTGGTCTAATCTGCCTGTGTAAAAAAATTAAGGCGGGAGAAGGCAGTGTACATATCTTGTTTCGCACACTGAGGTGACACGTTCCCTCTCGGAACCATGAGCCTTCTTGAGGGAAGCTCCGGATTGCAAGAAGCTTACACCAAAGCTTGTCCCAATTCGGCCAAAAAGATTACCGCACCATGTTGGTGCCATGTCATGACACCATGCCAAGTTTCATGATTTTCAGCGTGTTTTGGATATACAGGAATTAAAAACCAATTTCTCAATCTTTCCGCCGAGCCACGGTGCCCAGATGTTTGAATTTCATTCCCATTTCTTGCATGGGACCTATAAATTCACCCAAGGACACACATGTGATTTTTCAACCAACTTTGGTGTCTTTGGAGTATGTGCTTGTAGTTCAAATTTGAATTAAGCACATGAAATGCCTAGAAACTCAATTAATGTATAAAAGGCCAAACGAACCATAATAATCCAAAATTTAGAACGATACTTCTATTTGGTCTAATCTGCATGTGTAAAAAAATTAAGGCGGGAGAAGGCAGTGTATGTATCTCGTTTCGCTCATGGAGGTGACATGTTCCCTCTCGGAACCATGAGCATTCTTGAGGGAAGCTCCGGTTGCAAGAAGCTTACACCAAAGCTTGTCCCAATTCGGCCAAAAAAATTACCGCAGCATGTTGGTGCCATGTCATTACACCATGCCAAGTTTCATGATTTTCAGGCATGTTTTGGATTTACAGGAATTAAAAAACCAAGTTTCTCAATCTTTTCGGCCGAGCCACAGTGCCCAGATGTTTGAATGTCATTCCCATTTCTTGCTTGGGACCTATAAATTCACCCAAGGACACACATGTGATTTTTCAATCAAGTTTGGTGCACTGGAGTATGTGCTCATAGTTCAAGTTTGAATTATGCACATTAAATGCGGGGAAACTCAATTAATGTATAAAAAAGGGCAAACGAACCCGGAATAATTCCAAAATTTAGCATGATACTTCTATTTGGTCTAATATGCCTGTGTAAAAAAATTAAGGCGGGAGAAGGCAGTGTACGTATCTCGTTTCACACATGGAGGTGACACGTTCCCTCTCGAAAACATGAGCCTTCTTGAGGGAAGCTCCGGTTTGCAAGAAGCTTACACCGAAGTTTGTCCCAATTCGGCAAAAAAGATTGCTGCAGCATGTTGGTGCCATGTCATGACACCATGCCAAGTTTCATGTTTTTCAGGCGTGTTTTGGATTTACAGGAATTTAAAACCAAGTTTCTCAATCTTTTCAGCCGAGGCACGATGCCCAGATGTTTGAATTTCATTCCCATTTCTTGCATGGGACCTATAAATTCACCCAAGGACATACATGTGATTTTTCAACCAACTTTTGTGCACTGGAGCATGTGCTTGTAGTTCAAATTTGAACTATGCACATGAAATGCTTAGAAACTCAATTAATGTATAAAAAGGCCAAAAAAACCCGCAATAATTCCAAAATTTAGAACGATACTTCTATTTGGTATAATCTGCCTGTAAAAAATTAAAGCGGGAGAAGGCAGTGTATCGTATCTCGTTTACAAGACACGGAGGTGACATGTTCCCTCTCGGAACCATGAGCCTTCTTGAGGGAAGCTCCGGTTTGCAAGAAGCTTACACCAAAGCTTGTCCCAATTCGGCCAAAAAGATTACCGCAGCATGTTGGTGCCATGTCATGACACCATGCCAAGTTTCATGATTTTCAGGCGTGTTTTGGATATACAGCAATTAAAAAACCAAGTTTCTCAATCTTTCTGGCCGAGCCACAGTGCCCCGATGTTTGAATTTCATTCCCATTTCTTGCATGGGACCTATAAATTCACCCAAGGACACACATGTGATTTTTCAACCAACTTTGGTGTACTGGAGCATGTGCTTCTAGTTCAAATTTGAATTAAGCACACGAAATGCCTAGAAACTCAATTAATGTATACAAAGGCCAAACGAACCCGCAATAATTCCAAAATTTAGAACGATACTTCTATTTGGTCTAATCTGCCTGTGTAAAAAAAATTAAGGCGGGAGAAGGCAGTGTATGTATCTCGTTTCGCTCACGGAGGTGACATGATCCCTCTCGGAACCATGAGCGTTCTTTAGGGAAGCTCCGGTTTGCAAGAAGCTTACACCAAAGCTTGTCCCAATTCGGCCAAAAAATTTACCGCAGCATGTTGGTGCCATGTCATTACACCATACCAAGTTTCATGATTTTCACGCGTGTTTTGGATTTACAGGAATTAAAAAACCAAGTTTCTCAATCTTTCCAGCCGAGCCACAGTGCCCAGATGTTTGAATGTCATTCCCATTTCTTGCTTGGGACCTATAAATTCACCCAAGGACACACATATGATTTTTCAATCAACTTTGGTGCACTGGAGTATGTGCTCATAGTTCAAGTTTGAATTATGCACATTAAATGCGGGGAAACTCAATTAATGTATAAAAAAGGGCAAACGAACCCGGAATAATTCCAAAATTTTGCACGATACTTCTATTTGGTCTAATCTGCTTGTGTAAAAAAATTAAGGCGGGAGAAGGTAGTGTACGTATCTCGTTTCACACATGGAGGTGACACGTTCCCTCTCGGAAACATGAGCCTTCTTGAGGGAAGCTCCGGTTTGCAAGATGCTTACACCGAAGCTTGTCCCAATTCGGCCAAAAAAATTACTGCAACATGTTGGTGCCATGTCATGACACCATGAAAAGTTTCATGTTTTTCAGGCGTGTTTTGGATTTACAGGAATATAAAACCAAGTTTCTCAATCTTTTTAGCCGAGGCACGATGCCTAGATGTTTGAATTTCATTCCCATTTCTCGCATGGGACCTATAAATTCACCCAAGGACACACATGTGATTTTTCAACCAACTTTTGTGCACTGGAGCATGTGCTTGTAGTTCAAATTTGTACTATGTAAATGAAATGCTTAGAAACTCAATTAATGTACAAAAAGGCCAAACAAACCCGCAATAATTCCAAAATTTAGAACGATACTTCTATCTGGTATAATCTGCCTGTGTAAAAAATTATGGCGGGAGAAGGCAGTGTACGTATCTCGTTTCGCACACGGAGGTGACACGTTCCCTCTCGGAACCATGAGCCTTCTTGAGGGAAGCTCCGGTTTGCAAGAAGCTTACACCAAAGCTTGTCCCAATTCGGCCAAAAAAATTACCGCAGCATGTTGGTGCCATGTCATGACACCATGCCAAGTTTCATGATTTTCAGGCGTGTTTTGGATTTACAGGGATTAAAATCCAAGTTTCTCAATCTTTTCGGCAGAGGCACGACACCCAGATGTTTGAATTTCATTCCCATTTCTTGCATGGGACCTATAAATTCAGCCAAGGACACACATGTGATTTTTCAACCAACTTTGGTGCACTCGAGCATGTGCTTGTAGTTCAAATTTGAATTATGCACATGAAATGCCTAGAAACTCAATTAATTTATAAAAAGGCCAAACGAACCCGCAATAATTCCAAAATTTATCATGATACTTCGATTTGGTCTAAACTGCCTGTGAAAAAAAATTAAGGTGACAGAAGGCAGTGTACGTATCTCGTTTCGCACACGAAGGTGATACGTTCCCTCTCGGAACCATGAGCCTTCTTGAGGGAAGCTCCGGATTGCAAGAAGCTTACACCAAAGCTTGTCCCAGTTCAGCCAAAAAATCCGTAGCATGTTGGTGCCATGTCGTGACACCATGCCAAGTTTCATGATTTTCAAGTGTGTTTTGGATCTAGAGGAATTAAAAAACCAAGTTTCACAATCTTTCCGGCCAAGCAACGACGCCCAGATGTTTGAATTTCATTCCCATTTCTTGCATGGGACCTATAAATTCACCCAAGGACACATATGTGATTTTTCAACCAACTTTTGTGCACTGGAGCATGTGCTTGTAGTTCAAATTTGAATTATGCACATTAAATGCGCAGAAACCTAATTAATGTATAAAAATGCCAAACGAACTAGGAATAATTCCAAAATTTAGTACGATACTTCAATTTGGTCTAATCTACCTGTGTAAAAAAATTAAGGCGGGAGAAGGGAGTATACATATCTTGTTTCGCACACGGAGGTGACACGTTCCCTATCGGAACAATGAGCCTTCTTCAGGGAACCTCCGGCTTGCAAGAAGCTTACACCAAAGCTTGTCCCAATTCGGCCAAAAAATCACCGCAGCATGTTGGTGCCATGTCATGACACCATGCCAAGTTTCATGATTTTCAGGCGAGTTTTGGATTTACAGGAATTAAAAAACGAAGTTTCTCAAGCTTTTCGGCCGATGCACGACGCCCAGATGTTTGAATTTCATTCCCATTTCTTGCATGGGACCTATAAATTCACCCAAGGACACACATGTGACTTCTCTGCCAACTTTGGTGCACTGGAGCATGTGCTTGTAGTTCAAATTTGAATTATGCACATGAAATGCCTAGTAACTCAACTAATGTATAAAAAAGGCCAAATGAACCTGGAATAATTCCAAAATTTAGCACGATACTTCTATTTGGTCTAATCTGCCAGTGAAAAAACTTTAAGGCGGCAGAATGCATTGTACGTATCTCATTTCACACACGGAGGTGAGACGTTCCCTCTCGGAACCATGAGCCTTCTTGAGGGAAGCTCCTGTTTGCAAGAAAGCTTACACCAAAGCTTGTCCCAATTCGGCCAAAAAAATTACCGCAGCATGTTGGTGCCATGTCATGACACCATGCCAAGTTTCTTGTTTTTCAGGCGTGTTTTGGATTTACGGGAATTTAAAAACCAAGTTTCTCAATATTTTCGGCCGAGGCACGATGCCCAGATGTTTGAATTTCATTCCCATTTCTTGCATGGGACCTATAAATTCACCCAAGGACACACATGTGATTTTTCAGAGTAAATTACATAGAAGTACCACAATTGGGGCATTGGAAGCAGATTGATACCAAGATTGGTAATTTTTACGTGTCAGTACCAAGATTGGGGCGAGCCATTGCAAAAAAGACTAAAAGTGCGTTTTATACGTATTGACAGAAAAGTTGACCGGTTGGGCCCGCCCATCAGGCGCCACGCTGGCCGGTCTTGGCGCGTGCCCTTGCCAGACGCTGATATTGGCTACTGAGTAGGACGAGGCCGGCTCGCACCGTTTAGGTCTCGCTGGTGCGACCGGGCCAGACCCCGACCCCGCTCTGCCCTCGCACCGTCGTCGGCGGCTGCCTCCCCTTCCCCGCCCGCCCCGCCGCCCGTCACAGCACGCATGCCGTCGAACTGCTTAGGCATTGTCAACTCCCCCGCGGCTGCTCCTCCCTCACGCCCTCCTCCCCCCCCCCCCGGCTGTTGTGCCTCCCTAGGCGATGATGGCCTCGGCGACTCCGGCAGGCGGCGATGGCCAGGGCGATGTGAGCGGCGGCGACCTCCCCCGCTTAGGCCTTGATGGCAGTGGTGGCTACTCCAGCTCGGAGTACAGTAGCGAGGACGAAGATTTTGCGGAGCCGGCGTTGTCGATGGAGCAGAGGCTGCAGATGCCGTGAATTTGGGTGGCCAACCCTAGCACCGCCCATCACTGGACTCATGGCTTTTGTGGTGTTCTGTAAGTGGTCAACTGTTCCATTCTTGCTCACTGAAATTGGGGATTAGGGTTAGGGTTCTACTACCTGCATGTTTAGCACTCTCATTGCTAGTCCTAACTAGAGCAGAGAAGTATAGTGGATTACATGAGTCCCATCTAGTCCAAATTGGTGGATTACATTGTTATTTCTTAGTCCAAATTGTCAGAGCAACATTATGTGTTACCTAACTGGAGCAGAGCAGAGCATTATTAGTGGATTACATTGTTATTTCTTAGTCCTAACTAGAGCAGAGCACCATTAGAGCAGAGCACCATTAGAGCAGAGCAGAGCGGAGAAGCATAGTGTATTAAATGAGTCCTAACTAGAGCAGAGCACCGTTAGTGGACAATTCTGTTAACTACTTATCTGAAAATACAGAACATCAGTTTGCTGTGAGTTAAGTACCCACTCTGTAATTAGGGTTGCATTGAGATAGTTGTTTACATTGTTTGATTTTGTAGTAATTGTTTAGTTTATTCATATTGCAAGGGTAAATAAAAGCTTTGTTTATATGTTAACTTGTTTATATGTTAGCCTATCTGTTAAGCAAAATTGTTTATTAACCAATTTTGTCTGTTATTTCATTTTGCAGTTTGTATGATGACATTTCGGATGTTAGGTTCCATTTTGATGCTTCAAAAATGTTTGAGCTGAAGCTCTGCAGTTCAGATGTGACATACATGAATATGTTTGCAGTGATGGAAACCCAAGGATTTAGTGAATATGATCTGCTGTTTCACATTGAGAATCAAGATTTAGGGGAGAAAGGATTGGAGATGGTAGAGAGTAATGCTGAGTTGCAACTAGTAAAGAGGCAGGTTGAGGAGTGTAAGGTTTTAAATTTGCTAGTGAGGGCATGTCCACCTCCTTGCAGCCAGTCTGAGAGGCAAGAATTATCCACTGTTGTGTATGAAGAGCATGTGTTATATGATCTCAGTGAGCAACCCATCTATGCTGTTTATGAAGAAGGAGTTGCCTTTGAAAGTCAGAGTAGCAGCTGCAGTGTAGCTCATGGTACTGGTGTTTGCACACAAGAGAGCAAGAATTTAAAAGGAAAACTGAAAGCTGTGTTGGAAATAGAAGAAGATGAGGGATATGATGGCACTGGTGGTTCTAATTGTGAAGGTGAAGATGACAGTGATGTAAACCATTTTTATATGGGTGATGCTGGTGATATAGAGATGGAGGAGGGAAAGAAACAGAGAGAGTATGATGAAATAGAAGAGGAAGAAACAGATGATGAAGAATCTGAGGTGGAAGAAGTGGTGCATTATGAGGGTGACACAGAGGTTGAGGAACCTTTCCAAATGGATGAAGATGAGAAAGTTGTTTCACAGGATGAAGAAACTGTAATTGTACATGAAGAGAAGAAGAAGAAGAAACAGAAGCTTCCAGGTAGGAAAGGGCCTACAACAAGGACACATCCAAGTGTAGTTCAAGAGGAGGAACCTGATTTCAAACCTTCATCTGATGAAGAAGAGAAAGGATTGTTGAAGGAGGCTGATGATGATGGTTATGAGCCATTGTCATTTGTACTGCTAAAGAAAAGGAAGAGCAGGGCAAAGCAGAGGCCTCCTAGAAAATGGTACAATGAGAAGATGGAGGCACCACATGAGCAATTATGTCTAAAGATGTGTTTCTTGGATCAACATCAATTCAGAGAGGCTTTGTTGAACTTACACATCACTCAAGGCAGAAACTTCAGATATCATAGGAACTTAGATCAAAGAATAATTGTAGAATGCAACCAAAAACATTACAACTTCTTTATGGTGGCAGCAGTTATAAAAGGTGAAACTACTTTTGTAATTAAGAAGATGAGAATTAAGCACACTTTCCCTATTAGTACAGAGACAACAAGGGTAAGCGCCAAGTGGCTTGCACAGAAGTATGAGTCACTGCTCCGATCTGATCTAACAACTGGCATTCAGACTTTGATTGATGCCTGCATGGAGAAGTATGGTGTGGATGTGCCCAAGTCAATGGCATATAGGGCAAAGAACCTAGCTATTGATGCTGTGCTAGGAGACCACAAGAAGAAATACCCTAGGTTGAAAGACTATGCTCAGACAGTGATGGATACAAACCCTGGGAGTAGAGTAGTAGTCACTACTGTAACTCCAACACCCATGAAAAATCCCCATCCAAGTCCAAGATTCCATGCTATGTTCTATTGCATCAATGGAGCAAGGAGGGTTTCTCAAGGGTGCAGACCATTCATTAGTTAGTTTGTTCACCTTGTGCATTAGTTACATATTGTTTCATCTTGAAATGCATTTGAATGTTCTAAATATTGAATTTGCTTGCTCATTCAGGTGTTGATGGGTGCTTCATTAAGTTAACTACTGGTCCTCAACTACTTGCTGCCACTGGTAGAGATGGCAACAACAATATATACCCACTAGCATTTGGTATTGTTGGGCAAGAGGACAAAGCTAATTGGTGTTGGTTTCTACACCAACTTAAAATCTGCCTAGGAGGAGAAGAGGGACAGTTTGGTCCATATACAATAATGTCAGATAGGCAAAAGGTATGTGCTTGCATCTTATGTCCTTGTTCCTATATGGTTGTTTTGTGCTAGATATTAGCTTAGCTAGTTTAATTGTGTGTACCAGGGCCTACTATATGCAGTGAATGCTGTCTTTCCTAAGTGCAACCAAAGGTTCTGCCTTAGGCATATCTATGCAAACTTCCAAAATGCTGGGTTTAGGGGGGAAGATCTGAAGAAGTGTATGGATAATGCTGCCTATGCATACAGTGAACACGAATTTAACATTGCAATGAATGACCTTAGAGCTGAATGTCAGGAAGCTTGGGAGTGGCTTTGTGAAATACCCAAGAAAACATGGGCAAGGCATGCATTTGACACAAACTGCAAGACTGACCTTGTAGTTAACAATTTGTCTGAGGTGTTCAACAAGTATGTCCTATATGTTAGGAAGAAACCAATTAGGACAATGTGTGATGGAATAAAGGATAAGCAGATGATGAGGTGGCATAGGAATAGGGAGAGTGGAAAGACAGCTAGATGGGACATAACACCCCATTATAGTGAGAAGCTAGAGGTTGAGAAGGAGAGGGCCAAATATTGCAAACCAATTCAAGCTGGTGTGGACTTGTGGCAAGTTACAAGTGGGCAACAAACCCATGCTGTTAACTTGCAAGTGCACACATGTGGGTGCAGAAAATGGGACCTCAGTGGCATCCCATGAAACCATGCTATCTCAGCAATAAACAAGGGCAAAAGAAAACCAAAGGATTATGTCATTAAGTTCTTCAAGAAAGAATTTTATGTGGCAGCTTATGAACCAATGATCTATCCAGTTCCTGGTGAGCATGACTGGACAAGGACCCCTGGTCCTGACATTGACCCACCTGCATTTAAAGTGAAGAGAGGAAGAAAGAAAGAGAAGAGGATCAAGGGGAGATTTGAAGTTCCAAAGCCTAAGGACACATCCAGAATGGGGACTATAACAGAGACTATAACATGTGGCAATTGTGGACTACAAGGACATAGGTACACTAGCTACATGAAGAACTTGAAGCCTGAGTTGGCTTTGAGGAATAACAAACATGTGGTAATCCTCTTATAAGTAGTAACATGTTTTCCTTCTTGTACATTCCATTTTTTAAGTACTAACTCATTTTACTTCTTGTTTATGCAAGCCTCTTGCAAGGAATTCCAGTGCTGGTGCTGCTGCTACTACACCAGCAGCAAGAACTTCTCAACCAGCTCCTACAACAACACCAACAGCTGGAACAGGAGGTGCTGGGAGAGGTGCTAGGATAGGAGCTGGGAGAGGAGCTGGGAGAGGTGCTGCAGCTGCAGGTGGTGGGAGAGGTGCTGGGAGAGGTGCTGAGAGAGGTGCTGGTAGAGGTGCTGTACCAGGTGCTGGGAGAGGGAGAGATACATTCTCTGCCCCAAGGCAATCTGGTCCATCCACATCTACTGCTCCCTCCACATCTACTGCTGGGACAGGTGCTGGTGTTACACATAGTGGATGGAGGAGGTATACTTCTATGCAAGTGGCAACTAGATACTTCATGTGTGTGTTCTTGCATCCTATGATACAATGTGATCTTGCTTTGGTGCTGTACTTTAAGAATCAATGCCATATATGGCTTTTGTTCATGTGGATGCATCTTATTGGATATCTTCATGTGATATATTGCTGGAGTTATTGATATTTTGGAGTTATTGATGAGTACTCATTATATTGGATATCTTCATAGTGTCTGTGTTCTTTTTATGATTCATATGTTGATGAGTACTCAAAATGGAGTTATTGATATGCTGGATATATTAATGGAGTTATTGATATGTTGTGTATGCTGAAAATGTTCTTTATATGATTGATATGTTGATGAGTACTCAAAATGGAGTACTCAAAATGGCTCGGGGTCGATGAAACCACCTAAAGCCATCATTTTGGGTTTTGATGGCTCGGGGTCGACGGAACCACCTAAAGCCATCAACTAGGGTCTAGGGTGGCTCCGGGTCGACGAAACCATCTAAAGCCATCATTTTGGGTTTTGGTGGCCCAGGGTCGACGGAACCACCTAAAGCCATCAACTAGGGTCTAGGGTGGCTCGGGGTCGACGAAACCACCTAAAGTCATCATTTTTTGTTTCGGTGCCTCCGGGTCGACGGAACCACCTAAAGCCATCAACTAGGGTCTAGGGTGGCTCGGGGTCGACGAAACCACCTAAAGCCATCATTTTGGGTTTCGATGCCTCGGGGTTGACGGAACCACCTAAAGCCATCAACTAGGGTCTAGGGTGGCTCGGGGTCAACGAAACAACCTAAAGCCATCATTTTGGGTTTTGTTGGCTCGGGGTCGACGGAACCACTTAAAGCTATCAACTAGGGTCTAGGGTGGCTTGGGGTCGACGAAACCACCTAAAGCCATCATTTTGGGTTTTGGTGGCTCGGGGTCGACGGAACCACCTAAAGGATCACTGTACCATAACAAACTATTCCTTCTGCAAATGCATTTAAGCATTTAAGCATCACTCTAACATATGTAACTATTCCTCAAATGCATTTAAGCATTTAACCATCAGTATAACATAAGCATCAGTATGTCAACATTTTCAGTCTAACATAAGCATCACTATGTCATCATTTTCAGTCTAACATTGAAAGCAAATGATACTAACTGGAGTTCAACACATTATAGGAATACATAACCATTGTTCACATTACGTAGTGGAGTTCAAACGCACAATCCATCCTTTTCTCACAAAAGGATGAATAGCATATTACTAGGTAGATAAACAGCCAGAGTTCACAATTAGTTCTAGAACCATACATTACACAACCATAATTCTAAGTTACTAGGCCATTGCACAGCGATCCTTCCCAAAAGGTCTGCAATGCCCACTAATCTCAATTCATCTTGTTCAGTTCTCCAAGATGGCCTGGATCCCCTTGATCTTCTCCTTCAACTTCTCCTCTGCCTTCATGAGAAATCTTAAACTCTTGCATCTGCTTCTCTTCATTATGGTTTTCCTTGAGCTTCAGCAGATCAGCAACCTAGAACTTCAACTCTAGCTTCTCTTGAGTGAGCTTCTCCTCAAACTTTTTGAACTCATTCTTCAACTCCAAATTCATCCTAGCCTCACTCATCAATTCCTTCTCTTTCATATTCTTCAACTTGAGGTTTTGGATGGCAGTTGCTTGAGCACTTGTCAGATTGCACAGGATTTCATACTTCTATTGAAGCTTCTCTGTAGCTGCATCTTTCTTTGCCATTTCTGCATTCATACCAGCCACCAATTCAGCTCTGCATTGGTGCTGATATGTGACAACTGACTGCAGATAACTGAAATCCACAACCCTATCCTGCTGAAAGTCCACAAGTTGATGCACATCTTTCACTAACTTGTCATATTCTGCATCCAGCTTCTTCTTTTCTTCTGTCAAATGGTGAATAGTTAAAGCACTTTGAAGATTATCATCCACCCTAGCAGACTTGCTCTCTTCAACCGTTGACCAAAGCTTCAGCAATGCATTCTCCATTGTTGGGGGCCACTGCTCATCAACCCACTGAACAAACCCACAATTCTGACCTTCCTGGAAAAATAACAAGGCAAAATTTAGTACAATACAACTACTATGAGTAGTAAGCAACAGTTAGTTCATGCCAGTAGCTAATGTTGGTACTGACCAACACTGAATTTGCACAGCCATGTGCTAAGCAAGAGGGTGATCAGTATATAATTAGCAGAGTAACACTCCATTCAAATTTGCATAATAACCAACTTACAATTGGCCATTAATATAATGGAATCCTACAATGTGCACTACCACTCTAGCAGTGAACTACTTTGCCATATATCACTAACAAATGGAACATAGACATCACTGAATGAAGAGTTATCAAACCAGACTACATTAGCCTAGCTAAATACACTACATTAGCCTGCGAGGAACAAACTAGCTAATGACAAGACCTCTTCGTCGTGATAAGCAACATTTACTTATTAAGAGTCACACATCAGCTAATGGAGGGGCTAATGTGAGTACTAAGCAACATTGCATACAAGTATAAATAAATAGCATGTGCACACAACAGAGCATTCATGTGCACACAACAGAGCATGCTTGAGCCTATATTTAGCCTAAATGCACTCCACTGACCATAATATTCACCATTCCTACAATGAGCACTACAGTATGGCATATATGACTAACAAAATTACCAATAACATAACTGTATCACAATTGGCAAACAAGACTCAGTCACTTCCGATGAACATATCCTGTGCATAATCACTAAGGCAAGAAAAATACCGGCTCTGCACATGCTAAGAACCTTCTCCCAGTCATTGTTCCTTCAAATGCAACTAGTCTCTCTGATGGCTTCCCATGCTTCTCGCACAGCACTATCAGATCTAGCTCAAGACCATTGTAATCCGGGTCCTCAAGAGAGAAAGGCACCTGCCCAAGCAAAATCCAAGTTAGCATCATGTGCAGAGGACGAGGACAAAGAAAACCAAACGAAATCCTCACACCAAATACCACCTACACAGAAAAATCCCCAAATTTTTCTAAACCTAGCCCTAACCCTAGCTCCACTGGAGTAATTGACCTAGTTGAGCCCATCGGTGGAGGTTTCAGAGTGCATTTACGGGAGGCTTGAGTTTTCGTCTCTGCTCTCGTCTTCAAAAACCATGGCTGCGGCAGCGTCGTGTGGCGGCCGGAGGGGGCGGGCACGGGCAGCGGCGAGGCAGAGAGAAGGAAGAAGAACGCAGAGCAGAGCGGGGTGTGGCTCGACCGCACCAGCCGCGCCCTAAACGGTTCGACCCGGGCTTGTGCGAGTCGGTCTTGGCAACGCAGCAACACTGCTTGGCAGGTGGCGCTGACAGGCGGGCCCAACCGGTCAGCTTTTCTGTCAATACGTATAAAATGCACTTTTAGTCTTTTTTGCAACGGCTCGCCCCAATCGTGGTACTCACACGTAAAAATTACCAATCTTGGTACCAATCTTCTTCCAATGCCCCAATTGTGGTACTTCAATGTACTTTACTCGATTTTTCAACCAACTTTTGTGCACTGGAGCATGTGCTTGTAGTTCAAATTTGAATTATGCACATGAAATGCCTAGAAACTCAATTAATGTATAAAAAGGCCAAACGAACCCGCAATAATTCCAAAATTTAGAACGATACTTCTATTTGGTCTAATCTGCCTGTGTAAAAAAATTAAGGCAGGAGAAGGCAGTGTACGTATCTCGTTTCGCACACAGAGGTCAAATGTTCCCTCTCGGAACCATGAGCCTTCTTGAGGGAAGCTCCAGTTTGCAAGAAGCTTATACCAATGCTTGTCCTAATTCGGCCAAAAAAATTATCGCAGCATGTTGGTACCATTTCATGACAACATGCCAAGTTTCATGATTTTCAGGCGCGTTTTGGATTTACAGGAATTAAAAAACCAAGTTTCTCAATCTTTTTGGCAGAGGCACGACGCCCAGATGTTTGAATTTCATTCCCATTTCTTGCATGGGACCTATAAAATCACCCAAGGACACACATGCGATTTTAAAACCAACTTTGATGCACTGGAGCATGTGCTTGTAGTTCAAATTTGAATTATGCACATTAAATACGGGGAAAATCAATTAATGTATAAAAAAGGCCGAACGAACCCGGAATAATTCCAAATTTTAGCACGATACTTCTATTTGGTCTAATCTGCATGTGTAAAAAAATTAAGGTGGGAGAAGGCAGTGTATGTATCTCGTTTCGCACACGAAGGTGACACGTTCCCTCTCGGAACCATGAGCCTTCTTGAGGGAAGCTCCGGTTTTGCAAGAAACTTACACGAAAGCTTCTCCAAATTCAGCCAAAAAATTACCGCAGCATGTTGGTGTCATGTCATGACACCATGCCATGTTTCATGATTTTCGGGCGTGTTTTGGATTTACAGGAATTAAGAAACCAAGTTTCTCAATCTTTCCGGCCGAGCCACGATGCCCAGATGTTTGAATTTCATTCCCATTTCTTGCATGGGACCTATAAATTCACCCAAGGACACACATGTGATTTTTCAACCAACTTTGATGTACTGGAGCATGTGCTTGTAGTTCAAATTTGAATTATGCACATTAAATGCGCGGAAACTCAACTAATTTATAAAAAAGGCCAAACGAACCCGGAATAATTCCAAAATTTAGCACGATACTTCTATTTGGTCTAATCTGCCTGTGTAAAATAAGGTAGGAGAAGGCAATGTACGTATCTCATTGCGCACATGGAGGTGACACATTCCCTCTCGGAACCATGAGCCTTCTTGAGGGAAGCTCCAGTTTGCAAGAAGCTTACACCAAAGCTTGTCCCAATTCGGCCAAAAAAATTACCACAGCATGTTGGTGCCATGTCATGACACCATGCCAAGTTCCATGATTTTCAGGCGTGTTATGGATTTACAGCAATTAAAAAATCAAGTTTCTCAATCTTGCTGGCCGAGCCACGATGCCGAGATGTTTGAATTTCATTCCACATTCTTGCATGGGACCTATAAATTCACCCAAAGAAACACATGTGATTTTTATACCAACTTTGGTGCAGTGGAGCATTTGCTTGTTGTTCAAATTTGAATTATGCACATTAAATACCCAAAAACTGAATTAATGTATAAAACAGGCCAAACAAACCCGGAATAATTCCAAAATTTAGCAAGATACTTCTATTTAGTCTAATCTGCCTGTGTAAAAAAATTAAGGCGGGAGAAGGCAGTGTACGTATCTCGTTTCGCACACGGAGGTGACACGTTCCCTCTCGGAACCACGAGCCTTCTTGAGGGAAGCTCCAGTTTGCAAGAAGCTTACACCAAAGCTTTTCCTAATTCGGCCAAAAAAAATTCCGCAACATGTTGGTGCCTTGTCATGACACCTTGCCAAGTTTCATGATTTTCAGGCGTGTTTTGGATTTACATGAATTAAAAAACCAAGTTTCTCAATCTTTCCGGCCGAGCCACGACGCCCAGATGTTTGAATTTCATTCCCATTTCATGCATGGGACCTATAAATTCACCCAAGGACACACATGTTATTATTCAACCAACTTTGGTGCACTAGAGCATGTGCTTGTAGTTCAAATTTGAATTATGCACATTAAATGCCCAGAAACTCAATTAATGTATAAAAAGGCCAAACGAACCCGGAATAATTCCAAAATTTAGCAAAATACTTCTATTTGGTATAATCTGCAAGTGTACAAAAATTAAGGTGGGAGAAGGTAGTGTACGTATGTCATTTCGCACACGGAGGTGACATGTTCCCTCTCGGAACAACGAGCCTTCTTGAGGGAAGCTCCGGTTTGCGAGAAGCTTACACCAAAGCTTGTCCCAATTCGGCCAAAAAAAATACCGCCGCATGTTGGTGCCATGTCATGAACCATGCCAAGTTTCATGATTTTCAGGCGTGTTTTGGATTTACAGGAATTAAAAAACCAAGTTTCTCAATCCTTCCGGCCGAGCCACGATGCCCAAATATTTGAATTTCATTTCCATTTCTTGCATGAGACCTATAAATTCACCTTAGGACACACATGTGATTTTTCAACCAACTTTGGTGCACTGGAACATGTGCTTGTAGTTGAAATTTGAATTATGCACATTAAATGCGTAGAAACTCAATTAATGTATAAAAAGGCCAAACGAACCCGGAATAATTCTAAAATTTAGCATGATACTTCTATTTGGTCTAATCTGCCTGTGTAAAAAAGTTAAGGCGGGAGAAGGCAGTGTACGTATCTCGTTTCGCACACGGAGGTGACACGTTCCCTGTCGGAACCACGAGCCTTCTTGAGGGAAGCTCCGGTTTGAAAGAAGCTTACACCAAAGTTTGTCCCAATTCGACCAAAAAATTTACCGCAGCATGTTGGTGCCATGTCATGACACCATGCCAAGTTTCATGATTTTCAGGCGTATTTTGGATTTACAGGAATTAATAAACAAAGTTTCTCATTCTTTCCGGCCGAGCCACGATGCCCAGATGTTTGAATTTCATTCATATTTCTTGCATGGGACCTATAAATTCACCCAATGACACACATGTGATTTTTCAACCAACTTTGGTGCACTGGAGAATGTGCTTGTAGTTCAAATTTGAATTATGCACATTAAGTGCCCTGAAACTCAATTAATGTAGAAAAAAGGCCAAACGAACCTGGAATACTTCCAAAATTTAGCATGATACTTCTATTTTTTCTAATCTGTTTGTGTAAAACAATTAAGGCGTTAGAAGGTAGTGTACGTATCTCGTTTCGCACACGGAGGTGATACGTCCCCTCTGGGAACCACGAGCCTTCTTGAGGGAAGCTCTAGTTTGCAAGAAGCTTACACCAAAGCTTGTCCCAATTCGGCTAAAAAAATTACCGCGACATGTTGGTGCCATGTCATGACACCATCCAAGTTTCTTGATTTTCAGGCGTGTTTTGTATTTACAGGAAATAAAAAACCAAGTTTCTCAATCTTTCCGGACGAGCCACGACGCCCAGATGTTTGAATTTCATTCCCATTTCTTGCATGGACCTATAAATTCACCCAAAGACACACATGTAATTTTGCAACAAACTTTGGTGCATTGGAGCATGTGCTTGTAGTTCAAATTTGAATTATGCACATTAAATGCCCATAAACTCAATTAACGCATAAAAATGCCAAACGAACCTGGAATAATTCCAAATTTAAACACGACTCTCGTGTACTAGTTGCATGTTTCACTGTACGTAAATGTTCTAGCAATTTAGACACCATCCTTTCCCTCCGTAACACCATTTTGTCTTTCAAAACATAATGAAAAAAGTCAGGTATACCACAAACAGTTTATTTGAAAGAATCGTGTGGGATGCAATGTAAAATATCTGGGCGCACTGTCTTGTTTGGCTTCTGTTGGAAGCTTAAGTAGTCTCTGATCCACCGCCCCTCTTGAACCACACTTGCGCTTGATTTCTCATGACACCGAGCAAAAAAATTGCCACCATGGAAATATCTATCTCCCCGCCCCTCCCTCCTACCAAAAGCCACATTTCCACTGTTGCTCCTTGCTTTCCAAGTTTAAACCTTCGCTGCTGCTTACTGGTAGCTCAGCCTCCTCGCCGGCGACCCTTCTTCTTGCAGCGCCGCCTCCTCGCCGGCTACCCTTCTTCTTGCAACGCTGCCTCCTCGCCGACGACCCTTCTTCTTGCAGAGCCGCCTCCTCGCCGACGACCCTTATTCTTGATGCACGGCCTCCTCGCCGCCGTCGCTTCTTCTTGCTGCGCGGCCTCGTTGATATGGTCATGTAATCCACACCCCACCCACACCATCCTCCTCCTTTCCCTACCACATGCCCCGACCGACGGCGCAACACCTTCCACCGAAATCACTGCCCCCCTCCTCCAATTAAGCGCTGCCCATGGCCATTTTGCACACAGTATAACATGGAGCTCAGTAGCCTGCGGCCGCACTCACGCACGAGGTCTCTATGGCTGCCATGCGCGTCGACCGCCAGATCTTGGAGGAGCACCTTGTCTTCGAGGCCACCGTCGACACCGCCACGTGGTTGTCTACTTTAAAATACAATTCCTGCTGTTTTCTCGAGGCCACCGCCAGTGCCTTCTAGTGATTTGTCCTCTGTAATGTTAATATGCAATCTGATGTTCAGTTAACAGTTTGGTCCTCTGAAATGTAATGTTCAGTTAACACTTTGGTCCAACAATTTCTACATTTCGTAGTACTGTTCTCAAGCATTCTTTGTTTTGTTAACTGTCTTATCTTCTAGTACATGTTTCTATTCTGCAATGTCGTGCTCAGTTGACTATTTTGGTTCATTTGTTCTGCTGTCCATTTAACTGTTTGGTTCAGTTCTGCAATTTGATTTTCATTTGCTGTGGGTACAATTTTGTATTGTTATGCATGTGACACCAATCGAATTTGGATGTACTCAATACATATTCTACTGAGAGTATGGCAACTCTCAGTTAACCTGATAAGGATCTTCCTTATGTGTTTTGCAGGGAAACAATGGGAGACACTGCGGTTTACCATCGAGGTTTGTTCAAGCAGGGTCCTTTGGCTAATAGCACATAATAGCACATTATTGTGCAGTTGCAGGAATCATTCTATTATTTAGGTTTCTTACAATTTGGTCTTGCACATGTAGGTCCTGCTGTCAGAGGCTTAGACCCACTATTCGACCCATTTTGCATATGGGGAAATGAGATGTCCATGAATATCAGAAAAGTCAAGAAACTCAGAAAGATTTTTAGGATGTCGAAACTTGTGACGAATAACAGCAAGATCTTTGTTTTCACAATGAAGAAGACATCAGTCAACTATAGGATGGTACCAACTCTTTTACCTTGTTTTTACCCCTTGCGCAATTTCAAAATTTACAACAGCAATTTATGCATAGCTTTGTTTTCAGTACTTTTCAAAGAAGTTCACCGACGATTACCTCTCAAACCACTTGCATGGTCAAGAGGCGAGGAAGGTATTCATTCAACACCCACGGTACAATATTGAAGTCTTGCTGAAGAGGATGAAGGTTGGGCGAGCAATTATCCATAGCCACTGCCCTAAAGTTGCAAGGACATTCAACATCACTGAAGGCTCAATATTTGCCTTCCGCTTCATAGCTTCGAGATGAGATTCATCTGTCTATTTACCGTGTATGATGCTACTTTCCAAAGGTTTTTGATGCTGCATGTGAAACTTGGTGCTGTTGTGTAATGGCGTAACTGAGTGCCGGAGCTATCTGATGTAATTTGATTATGAAATCCTGGTTGCTTTTATACGGATATGAAATATCTGGTGTGTTTTATAAGAAATATCAGTTTGATTAGTACATGGATCATCAATAATAGGCTAATTACCCTGCTTACAGGGGCTTTCTATTGCAGACGGTTACTTAGACAGCACCGTGGGCGATGAACTCAAACAACCCGCATGGTTTCTAGAAAGTAGGCGTGTTCGATCAACTAACAATCACACACGGCTTCCGGCAGTGAACTATTTGCGTTAGGCCACCTTGCACAAACGTTTCCACACAAAGAACTGTGTGTGATATACATACCTACGGAAATGTCTTTCTAGGATTCACCGTGTGGGATGTACATACCTACAGAAATGATTTTCTGGGATTCACCTTGTGGGATGTACATACCTACGGAAATGATTTTCTAGGATTCACCGCGTGGGATGTACATACCTACGGAAATGATTGGGTTTCGATGCCTCGACCGATCGCACACGAGCTCATTTGGTATCCCAGGAGGGCCTATCCCGACGGTTTCTGGGTCGTGTGGAAAGGACCCCCTATCTCCCACACTCACTTGGCGATGATTCCAAATGCCGTCGCGGAAAGGGGTTAAAAACCGTTTGTATAGCACCGACGCATACCAGTGCCTATTAATGATGATTATATTAATGAAAGTGGCTTTGGAGAGGTCGTGACTTTATTTAATGATGATTCCACTATCTTGGAAGGGGTTTCAATTGTTTATGACAACAAAGTTCCCATCTATGATGATTATGGTGATGACATGTGTGCTATAAAGAATAATGATAACCAGGAAACTGTCATCATGATTTTAATTTTCAATCCCATGATACTTAATTTTTTGAATTTGCTCCCACCACTATTGATGACAACATATTTGCTTATGTTGAGAGAAATAAAATTTATATGCTTGTGGATGTAGCGACCCGACCTCAGATGGTCAAGTCTCTGTGTTTCAGTGTCATCCCTGGATCGGTAATGCTGATACACACAATACTCGAAGGATTTATAACAGAGTAGCAATCACACACTTATTACATCGATGTCTCAAAAGAGAACTTATTACAATAATATGGCTTAAGGCCATCTAATGTGATAACAGCGGAAGGCTTGGAAGATAAAGTGAGTCCATCAACTCCAACGGCATGGCTGAGCTGCACGGCAACGACCTATCGAACCTTACTCCTCGTTTGAAAAGTCTGCAACATAATATGTTGCAGCCCGGGAACGGGTCAGCACATGGAATATGCTGGCAATATAACACAGTAGAGCAAGAACAAAATAATGCTTTCACTACATGCATATTTGGCTGGTGGAAAGCTCTATGGTTATAGTTTTTGCGAAAAGCCAATTTTTCCCTACAATAAAGGAATATATTTTACTTTAACTATCATGGTGGTTGAAACATCATTGAAAATGGTTGACAGCATTCTCAATCCCGATTAAAGTAATTAACATCCCAACAATATTAATTTAAGAGTGATGAGATACATGTGAATACTCAAGTACTAGATACTCAAAATTGTCCATAACCGGGGACACGGCTAACCATGATTAGATTCTACACTCCTGTAACGCCCTCGATGCGGCTATATCTCCCACGTGTCGAAGCATGACTTAGAGGCATAACCACATTGAAAGCAATGTCGCAAGTGAGGTAATCTTCACACAACCCATGTAATACATAAGGGAAAGAGAAACATAGTTGGCTTACAATCGCCACTTCACACAATACATGAGTAAAGCATTACATCATACAGATACAATCAAGGTCCGACTACGGAACCAAAATAAAAGAAGACTACCCCAAATGCTACACTGATCCCCGATCGTCCCAACTGGGCTCCACTACTGATCAACTGAAACGAAACAACACAAAGAACAAGATCTTCATCGAGCTCCTCCTTAAGCTCGGATGCGTCACCTGCACGGTTTCATCGGCACCTGCAAACTGGTTTTGGAAGTATCTGTGAGTCACGGGGACTCAGCAATCTCACACCCGCGAGATCAAGACTATTTAAGCTTAAGGTAGGACAGGGTTATGAGGTGGAGCTGCAGCAAGCGACTAGCATATCTGGTGGCTACAAACGCCAAAGAGAGCGAGAAGAGAAAGCAAGGCACGGTCGAACAACTATGATCAAGAAGTGATCCTGAAACTACTTACGTCAAACATAACTCCAACACCGTGTTCACTTCCGGACTCCGCGAGAAGAGACCATCACAGTTACACACGCGATTGGTGTATTTTAATTAAGATCAACTTGGGTTTACTACAACGGACATTAACAAATTCCCATCTGCCACATAACCGCGGGCACGGCTTTGAAAGATAATACCCTGCAGGGTGTCCCAACAGCCCATGATAAGCTCTCGCGATCAACGAAGGATATTCCTTCTCCCGGGAAGACCCGATCAGTCTGGAATCCGGCTACAAGACATTTCACAGCAATAAAACAAGACCAGCAAAGCCGCCCGGATGTGCCGACAAATCTGATAGGAGCTGCACATATCTCGGTCTCGTGGCACACTCGGATGAGCAGTTCGTACAACTAAAACCAGACCTCAAGTTGCCTTGAGGGGCGCCACAACACTCTAGTTCGGGCCAGCACTCGAAGGAGCACTGGTCCGGGGCTAAAATAAAGATGACCCTCGGGCTCCGAAACCCAAGGAAAAAGGGCATAGGTGAGGCAAATGGTAAAACCAATGTTGGGCCTTCTTTGGAAAAGTCTTATTCAAAGCGAACTGTCAAGGGGTCCCATAAATCACCCGACCGCGTTAGGGACGCAAAATCCAGGAACATAATACCGATATGACGGAAACTAGGGCGGCAAGAGTGGAACAAAACACCAGGCATAAGGCCGAGCCTTCCACCCTTTACCAAGTATATAGATGCATTAATTAAATAAGATATATTGTGATATCCCAACAAGTAAACATGTTCCCACAAGGAACAACATATCCATGTTCCAACAAGGAACAAACTTCATCTTCACCTGCAACTAACAACGCTATAAGAGGGGCTGAGCCAAGCGGTAACATAGCCAAACAACGGTTTGCTAGGAAAGGATGGTTAGAGGTTTGACATGGCAATGTGGGTGGCATGATATAGCAAGTGGTAGGCATCGTAGCATAGGCATAGCAAAAGAGCGAGCAACTAGCAAGCAAAGATAGAAGTGATTTCGAGGGTATGGTCATCTTGCCTGAAATCCATAAGGAAGAAGAACGAGTCCATGAAGAAGACAAACAGGGCGTGGTCGAACGAATCCTCACAACTCCGAACGAAACCAAAGCTAACGAGAGAAGCAAACCGGAAAGAAGCAAACAACATAGTAAACACACAATCATAAACATGGCAATAGGCACAATCAAGTATGATGCATGACCGTTTTAAATAGCATGGCATGGCAATAAGCACAAACAAAACTACAAGTTAAATGGAGCCCAATATGCAACGAGTTGCATATTGACGAACACCTCCAACACTTATTTAGTTCTCTCCCGATTAGGTACTCAACAATATTAAATGTTATTAAACATGGCAAGAGGTGAAGCGTAATGAAACTACCTATCTAGGCAAGTTTAAATGAGGCCGGAAACAACGAATCAACAACTCCGGAAAATCCCCATATGCAAATTATGGATTCGGTACTGATCTGACCTAAAGCATATTTTAGAATTGTTAAGCATGCAAAGCAAGTACACCATGTTAAACTAGGCATTTTCCACCCCATTTACATGTATAATTTATTTAAAATGGAGCTACGGTTATTTAGTTATGAAATAAATCATTTTAGCATGGCATTTAAGCAAATTAATGCAAACAACAAGTTTAAGCATTTTGAAAGTTGTTATCATAATGCGGATGACATGTGCAAGTTATATGCAATTTTTATGAAAACGTTAACATGAGCATGTTATGAAGCATTATGTCACCGTGGCGGAACGAAAAGGGTGCCACGGCGGCGAAAACGAAAATGGTGCCACGGCAACATTCCCGAAAATGATGCCACGGCAACATATCGGTTCCGGTAGCTCACGGAAATACCGGTGCAAAAGGAAGTGTGGACGTGAGCGAGTCATGCAAGATGGTGGGGTGATCCCGATTACCGGGTTCCCACGGAACGGTGGCATGGCAAAAGAGGGGCATCGCAAGGATGATTCGGACACGGTGCAAACATATCGTGCATCTCATACATGCAAGGGCATCTCATCGCGGTCGTCTCGGGTTATACCTTCGAAGCGTTCAAGCGGGACGGTTCGCGTTTCGTAGAGGGAAGTAGACGTTCTCGCGATGATCGCCGAGGGAAGTAGTGGTACCGCGGCGACGGTAGAGGAAGTAGTGTTTCACGTTCGTTTTGAAGAGGTACTTGACGGGTCCGAATCGCCGGGTTGTCGTGGTACTCGCGATCTCGCGATGATAGTCGTACATCTTGTAGTGGAACTCGGGCGTAGTGGTACACACATTGTTGGGGTACTTGTCGGATCCGAGAGGTACTTGGCGAAAAACATGTCAACGGTAGTTGTACTCATTTCCGTAGATGAACTTGACGTAACCGTGCGGTAGTCGAACTTGGCGCTCGTGGTACACGTTTCTTCGGGCGACGGTAGATGTACACAACAATCGTAATGGTACTTGGCAGCTCCGTGTAGTCGAACTTGACGATCCGAGGGGGTACTTGGCGCATCACCGTGTAGTCGTGCGTTTGTTCGGAGAGGATCTTGGCGAAACCCACGAAGCGCGCCTCGGGCTTCCCTGGTTGCCGAGTCTTGGAAGCAACGAGAGGGCAACAGAGACGCGTCCTCCACCCCGCCGAGCGAGGCGAGGCGGGCAGGGGCTCATCTGGTTCCCGGTCGGGTCCAGGCGGTGGGACTCCATGGGCGGCGGCCATGGCGTCGGGCAGGGCTTCCAGTGGTGCAGGAGGCGCGGCCATGGCAGGGGTCGGTGGATCCGGGCAGCGGCCGCGCTCGGGATGGATGGCGCGGGAGGCTGAGCACGGGCCGGGCAGGCGTGAGGTCCGGGTGGTTGGCGGAGCCCGCGGCTCAGCCGCGAGTCCTCGGCGCCGGCGGCAGCAGCGGCGAGGGTCGCGAGGCGGACGGCGAACTTCGCCAGACGGCAGCACGCGGGAGAAGGAAGGGCGAGGAGGAGGCCGCAGGTGAGGGAGATGGGGCTGGCGCGGGTTCGCCAGGCCGTGGTCATGGGCTGCTCGGGAAGGGAGGCGCCATGGAGGAGGAGAGGAAGGGGCCGGCTGATCTGGGCGCCATGAGAGCGAGAGGAGAGATGGGGAGGACGAGGGGATCGGGAAGGACGAGGGAGAAGGGATCGGGCAGGGGGCGTCTGGCGCTGGAGGAGTCGAGGAGAGATCGAGAGGAGGGTCGGCTCCTGGCGGCTAGGGTTCTGAGGAGTTGATGGGGCGGCTGGGGGTGGAAGGGGTTTAGTGGGCGGCCTGGCCCGTGGAGAAGAAGTGGCGAGAAGGCCTTGCTGGGCTCTCTCTCTTCTATTTAGCGAGAAAACAAATAAAGAGAGACAAAAAGAAAGAGAGGGTTAGGGAAAGAATTTGGGAGCGAGGACAATTTTCCGGGCTCACAAAATATGAAGAATTTAACAAAAATGGCCCAAGGATTTTTGGTGGAACTCCGGAAAATGATGAAATAATATTGGCAAGGTTTTGAGGTCAACTCGGAGCAGAAAAGGCATGGGATTTATTTTGCAAGTGGGTTATGGTGATTCCAAAACAATGGAATATTTATTATAGCTCCCTAATAATATTGGGAGGGTATGTTATAAAGAGAAGTCACCATGTGAATCCCTCGGTTTAAATGGATCGAAAAAATCCATACAATTTATTTAGTTGAGTTTTTAAAATTAATGATATGATGGCATGATGAGATGATGCAATGCAAGAGATGACATGATGAATGCACAAACAAAACAAATCACATGGCAAAACTCGGAAACCCTGGAAGGCAACTGAAGCTCCGGTCTTGGGGCATCACAACACTCCACCACTACGAGAGGATCTCGTCCCGAGATCTAGGATGGCACCGGAGAAAAACGGAAGAGGAAGAGGTAAAACAAAGTTGCTTCTCCGACAAACGAGTGAAACCAAAGAACCTTGAGAGGTTGAACAAAATGAAAGAAATAAAACAATGAAGATGAAGAAAGTTGAAAACACTCTGTTAGAAAAGATGAACATGGGATACGATGAGAACCAAGAGGTTTAGTGATAACATAGATATTGACACCACTCCGGTTAAAACAAGATAGAGAAGGAATAAGAATGATATAATTTGGGCAGCGCTCCGACTGTAAATGGAAGGAATTGAACATGACCTTGAGAAGATAGGATGATACTTGATGAAATCAACAACACACTGCCTCCGGAACTATTGAAAAATGGCACAGGGGTAAGAAAGATTTCGGACCGCACTCTGGTTGAGGAAGGAGGCAAAACTTGATAAGATGAGAGAACTCGAATGAAAACATGACACTCCGGTTAAATGGATAATGCAAGAAAAAGAACATGATCTTGACAAAACGAGGTGATGGGTGAAGAGAGCAACATCACAATGCCTTCGGGACAAATGAAAGAGTGGAATGGAATGGACGAAGGGAAACAAGATCTTGAAAGAGCACGCTTACAAGAAATGTTAGAACGGAGTTGTTGGATTATCAACAACGAAAGGAACAAGCTTGTAGTGGGCTTATGGAACACATCTCAAAATTATGAGGTGAGCTTCTGGCACTAACGGAAACAAACGATTGAATTGATATCAACAAGGAGACGAGAAGCTTATTTCACCGAGAGGAGAAATGAAGAACTTGGGTCCTTTATAAGCACCATAAATAGCAACAATCCTTAGGGCAAGCTTTAGGTGAAATATAGCCCAAGATAACTCCAATGAAGAGATTGATGGATTTAAAATACCTCATTCTTGACAACATGTGAATCATGAAGCATGAAGGAAAATTGTCAAGAATGACATAACACCATCTCAAGAGATAAGGTAGAAAGAATTGCACTTCGGAATGTAGGAAGAAGAATATTTGAGCTCTTCCCACAAGAATCTTGAGAACGCTTCGAGAATGAATTAAATCCTTGATGAACCACCATGAAGAAACTCCATGAAGAACTCCGGTAAGAAAAGGATGATAAAAGAAAGAGAAGTTGACAACACAAGGTGAAGCCTTGCAGTGATAAGATGAAGCTTTAAAATGATATAGCCGAGAAAACTTGGAACTCCGGAAAGAAAGATGAACAAATGAAACCAAGAATTTTGATGAACCTCCGGAATAAGGAGTTGAATTTACTCGATGGGACAAGGATAAGAATTACATTATGCTGATCCTTCACCAATTAAATTGATGGAAAGCAATGGATTTGGCATACTACTTATTCTCATTGAGAAATGATTACAGACAGAGATATAGCACAAACTTGAGAAGGTATTGATGGAACCATCGGTGGGATTTGGAAACAACGAATGATTGATATGATAACAAAGGAAGTGAAATCTTGAACAAACCACCGTAAGAATTGAAAAAGAACAAAGAAAAGAACGAATCACCGGGAAGAATTAGAAAAGAACGAAGATGCTTGAGAGAATTTAGATATAAGAGATTGAAGAGATGACAATCTGACTAGAGAATACTTGAACGATGCACCGATAAGATTTGGAGAACGAGAGCTGAAAGCTGGAATGAATAATTCTGAGATGATGGGCTCCAGAGAATCAAACTGAAAAGACTCCTGAAATGCTCCGGGTGGGTGAAAAGAATTCTCACAATCAAAACAATTATGAGGATGGCACGAAGCTAGAACCATGAATCTTGAAGAGAATGGAGCAAGATTAAAGAGAAACTCTTCTTCAGTCTTCACATCGAAGAATGACGATGAGAAACACCACCATGAATTGTTGAGGCACTCCGGAATGAAAATTAGAAAGGTTGAACCAACAATGAAAATAATTTGAAAGATCTTGGAGAAAGACATTTGACTGATGATAACTCATTCTTACGTCAAACTTTGCAATGAATTTGGGAATAGCTCTTGAAAAAATTAGAAACGTTAGGTAAGATCCTGGGAAAAACCTGTGGGTTAGGGCCCACTCAAAAGAACCACCGTTGAACAATTGTTTGAAATAGATATTGCACCGGTAGAATTAAATGGCTTGAATGAGATAACAATCTCCAGATAGCTTGTACGGATTGGGAATGGAAAAGCGAATCTTCTGAGATAACTTCAACACTCCAGAACAATTGAATAACAAGAAGTGAAAGATTATGAGGTGCATCGGAATGGGAAAGCATTGTGAAAAGAGGAAAAGGGATAAGATCAACACCGAAAACTTGACTTAAATCCACTGGAAAAGAAAATTAGAATGGAACAATGATAAGGTTGAAACTTCCTTAGCGTCTTCATGAGAAATCACCGGATAAAACATTAAAGGAAAAGAATGAAGAAACTTCACTCAATAAAACGGATACTTGATTAAGAAATCTGAGTCCTTGAAGAAAAAGGGGGGGAGGGCGGGAAAACAAAGACAACTAGCGACGGATGAAACAAACACCGTTGAGAAAACTTAGAATTGATCTCGCAAATGTTGGAATAATCGGATCCACTTGAAGAGAAGCACGCCGGTTGGAAAAGAATTAACATGACAAGCTCAGTGATCAAGAAGGATTAGTATTCACATAGCAATATGAGAACACCATTTAGAATGAGGTATGGAATCAACACTTGACTTCGAAGCAACTCGAATACCACAAAACAAAACAAAAACAAAGGATTTGGCTTGCAGAATAAGTCGGAACAAATACATATGATAGAGATTTACCCAATCCCATATCATGCATCTGTCGGAAAGATATTCTAGGAGCTACTTGAATTCCCACCTATAATCTCCCGAAACTTTCTGGTTATGCAATCTGGTGTTGGGGATACAGGGGACACAAAATATATCACCCAAACTAACAATACCTAGATCCAGCTGTATCCATCCGTCAACACATAACCAAGAAATCCTCGGAAATCGTTTACCTCGACCTTCGAAAAGCATCCGTTATACGAGTCATGGCAATACTCCCGCACTCACCTCAGTACTGGGTTATCGGGGTTATCTCACCAACAACTGCACAAAAGAGATTTCGATGTCGGTAAAAACTCAGGTATTTCAGAACTGCAACGATAAAATTGTGACGACAACACCTCGGAGCTCAACTCCCCGGGACACTGCCACAACCCCTAAATGTCGAGGCACCAAGAACAATGTCCTCGTCACAAAACCATCGGAACGATTCCAAGATACCAGCGTGATCCTAAAAAATTTTTAGTGAAATTTTGAGGAGAGAAAAGTCAAAACTCTCGTCGGGATACCTCACCAGAGCGATTTAAGGGACCGAGGAGTAAAAAGAATCCTACTCTCCGATATATATAATCCTAAGACTCAAAACATTTTCCGTTCTAGACTCAACAACGCCACAAACAATCAAGTAGGGGGCTCCTAAGTCGGGAAGGCTCGATTACCAACTTAGCGCCTCGATGCGGCTATATCTCCCACGTGTCGAAGCACGACTTAGAGGCATAACCGCATTGAAAGCAATGTCGCAAGTGAGGTAATCTTCACACAACCCATGTAATACATAAGGGAAAGAGAAACATAGTTGGCTTACAATCGCCACTTCACACAATACATGAGTAAAGCATTACATCATACAGATACAATCAAGGTCCGACTACGGAACCAAAATAAAAGAAGACTACCCCAAATGCTACACAGATCCCCGATCGTCCCAACTGGGCTCCACTACTGATCAATTAAAACGAAACAACACAAAGATAAAGATCTTCATCGAGCTCCTCCTTAAGCTCGGATGCGTCACCTGCACGGTTTCATCGGCACCTGAAAACTGGTTTTGGAAGTATCTGTGAGTCACGGGGACTCAGCAATCTCACACCCGCGAGATCAAGACTATTTAAGCTTAAGGTAGGACAGTGTTATGAGGTGGAGCTGCAGCAAGCGACTAGCATATCTGGTGGCTACAAACGCCAAAGAGAGCGAGAAGAGAAAGCAAGGCACGGTCGAACAACTATGATCAAGAAGTGATCCTGAAACTACTTACGTCAAACATAACTCCAACACCGTGATCACTTCCCGGACTCCGCCGAGAAGAGACCATCACGGTTACACACGCGGTTGGTGTATTTTAATTAAGATCAACTTCGGGTTTACTACAACCGGACATTAACAAATTCCCATCTGCCACATAACCGCGGGCACGGCTTTGAAAGATAATACCTGCGGGGTGTCCCAACTTAGCCCATGATAAGCTCTCGCGATCAACGAAGGATATTCCTTCTCCCGGAAGACCCGATCAGTCTCGGAATCCGGCTACAAGACATTTCACAGCAATAAAACAAGACCAGCAAAGCCGCCCGGATGTGCCGACAAATCTGATAGGAGCTGCACATATCTCGGTCTCGGGCACACTCGGATGAGCAGTCCGCACAACTAAAACCAGACCTCAAGTTTCCTTGAGGCGCTGCACAAGACTCTAGTTCGGGCCAGCACTCGAAGGAGCACTGGTCCGGGGGGGCTAAAATAAAGATGACCCTCGGGCTCCGGAAACCCAAGGGAAAAAGGGCATAGGTGAGGCAAATGGTAAAACCAATGTTGGGCCTTCTTGGAAAAGTCTTATTCAACGCGAACTGTCAAGGGGTCCCATAAATCACCCGACCGCGTTAGGGACGCAAAATCCGGGAACATAATACCGATATGACGGAAACTAGGGCGGCAAGAGTGGAACAAAACACCAGGCATAAGGCCGAGCCTTCCACCCTTTACCAAGTATATAGATGCATTAATTAAATAAGATATATTGTGATATCCCAACAAGTAAACATGTTCCCACAAGGAACAACATATCCATGTTCCAACAAGGAACAAACTTCATCTTCACCTGCAACTAACAACGCTATAAGAGGGGCTGAGCCAAGCGGTAACATAGCCAAACAACGGTTTGCTAGGAAAGGATGGTTAGAGGTTTGACATGGCAATGTGGGTGGCATGATATAGCAAGTGGTAGGCATCGTAGCATAGGCATAGCAAAAGAGCGAGCAACTAGCAAGCAAAGATAGAAGTGATTTCGAGGGTATGGTCATCTTGCCTG
The DNA here is from genome assembly GCA_021605205.1 of Aegilops longissima. Lineage (NCBI taxonomy): Eukaryota > Viridiplantae > Streptophyta > Magnoliopsida > Poales > Poaceae > Aegilops > Aegilops longissima. Next base: position 181,021,141 of record CM038676.1, on the reverse strand, counting down.
AAATCCCGCAAGGAAGAAGAACGAGTCCATGAAGAAGACAAACGGACGTAGTCGAACGAATCCTCACAACTCCGGAACGAAACCAAAGCTAACGAGAGAAGCAAACCGGAAAGAAGCAAACAACATAGTAAACACACAATCATAAACATGGCAATAGGCACAATCAAGTATGATGCATGACCGTTTTAAATAGCATGGCATGGCAATAAGCACAAACAAAACTACAAGTTAAATGGAGCCCAATATGCAACGAGTTGCATATTGACGGAACACCACAACACTTATTTAGTTCTCTCCCGATTAGGTACTCAACAATATTAAATGTTATTAAACATGGCAAGAGGTGAAGCGTAATGAAACTACCTATCTAGGCAAGTTTAAATGAGGCCGGAAACAACGAATCAACAACTCCGGAAAATCCCCATATGCAAATTATGGATTCGGTACTGATCTGACCTAAAGCATATTTTAGAGTTGTTAAGCATGCAAAGCAAGTACACCATGTTAAACTAGGCATTTTTCCACCCCATTTACATGTATAATTTATTTAAAATGGAGCTACGGTTATTTAGTTATGAAATAAATCATTTTAGCATGGCATTTAAGCAAATTAATGCAAACAACAAGTTTAAGCATTTTGAAAGTTGTTATCATGATGCGGATGACATGTGCAAGTTATATGCAATTTTTATGAAAACGTTAACATGAGCATGTTATGAAGCATTATGTCACCGTGACGGAACGAAAAGGGTGCCACGGCAGCGAAAACGAAAATGGTGCCACGGCAACATTCCCGAAAATGATGCCACGGCAACATATCGGTTCCGGTAGCTGACGGAGATACCGGTGCAAAAGGAAGTGTGGACGTGAGCGAGTCATGCAAGATGGTGGGGTGATCCCGATTACCGGGTTCCCACGGAACGGTGGCATGGCAAAAGAGGGGCATCGCAAGGATGATTCGGACATGGTGCAAACATATCGTGCATCTCATACATGCAAGGGCATCTCATCGCGGTCGTCTCGGGTTATACCTTCGAAGCGTTCAAACGGGACGGTTCGCGTTTCGTAGAGGGAAGTAGACGTTCTCGCGATGATCGCCGAGGGAAGTAGTGGTACACGGCGACGGTAGAGGAAGTAGTGTTTCACGTTCGTTTTCGAAGAGGTACTTGACGGGTCCGAATCCCTTCGGGGTTGTCGTGGTACTCGCGATCTCGCGATGATAGTCGTACATCTTGTAGTGGAACTCGGGCGTAGTGGTACACACATTGTTGGGGTACTTGTCGGATCCGAGAGGTACTTGGCGAAAAACATGTCAACGGTAGTTGTACTCATTTCCGTAGATGAACTTGACGTAACCGTGCGGTAGTCGAACTTGGCGCTCGTGGTACACGTTTCTTCGGGCGACGGTAGATGTATACAGCAATCGTAATGGTACTTGGCAGCTCCGTGTAGTCGAACTTGACGATCCGAGGGGGTACTTGGCGCATCACCGTGTAGTCGTGCGTTTGTTCGGAGAGGATCTTGGCAAAACCCACGAAGCGTCCTCGGGCTTCCCTGGTTGCCGAGTCTTGGCAGCAACGAGAGGGCAGAGAGCGCGTCCTCCACCCCGCCGAACGAGGCGCAGGCGCGGCAGGGCTCATCCGGTTCCCGGTCGGGTTCAGGCGGTGGGACTCCATGGGGCGGCGGCCATGGCGTCGGGCAGGGCTTCCCGAGGTGGTGCAGGAGGCGCGCCATGGCAGGGTCGGTGGATCCGGCAGCGGCCGCGCTCGGGATGGATGGCGCGGAGGCCAGCACGGGCCGGCAGGCGTGAGGTCCGGGGTGGTTAGGCGGAGCCTGGGGCTCAGCCGCGAGTCCTCGGCGCCGGGGCAGCAAAGCGGCGACGGGTCGCGAGGCGGACGGCGAACTCGCCAGACGGCAGCACGCGAGAAAGGAAGGGCGAGGAGGAGGCCGCAGGTGAGGGAGATGGGGCCTGGCGCGGGTTCGCCGGGCCGTGGTCGCGGGCTGCTCGGAAGGGGAGGCGCCATGGAGGAGGAGAGGAAGGGGCCGGCTGATCTGGGCGCCATGAGAGGCGAGAGGGGAGATGGGGAGGACGAGGGATCGGGAAGGACGAGGGAGAAGGGGATCGGGCAGGGAGGCGTGCGGCGCTGGAGGGAGTCGAGGGAGAGATCGAGAGGAGGGGGTCGGCTCCTGGCGGCTAGGGTTCTGAGGAGTTGATGGGGCGGCTGGGCTGAAAGGGGTTTAGTGGGTCGGCCTGGCCCGATGGAGAAGAAGTGGCCAAGGCCTTGCTGGGCTCTCTCTCTTCTATTTAGCAGAAAACAAATAAAAAGAGACAAAAAGAAAGAGAGGGTTAGGGAAAGAATTTGGGAACATTTTCCTCCAATATTTCAATTATTTTGGAGAAGCCATATTATCTCCTCTCATTTATTTTTACTATGAAACATTTTTCGGAGAGAAAATAATTAAAATCAAAGATCCTCGTTCTCAATATTTGATAGAAATCAAATATGAAAACCGGAAAATCCACAACTCTCTCCGAGGGTCCTTGAGTTGCTTAGGATTTCGAGGATTCCAGAACGAAGATGCGATAAATATGATATGCATGGATGACCTATGTGTAACATTCCAAATTGAAAATTTGGGATGTTACAAACCTACCCCCCTTAAGATGAATCTCGCCCTCTTGATTTGGGTTGGCTAGAAAATAGGTGCGGGTGGTCCTTGCGAATATCATCTTCTCGTTCCCAGGTGGCTTCCTCCTCGGTATGGTGGCTCCACTGAACTTTACAAAACTTGATAACCTTGCTGCAGGTGACTCGGCTGTCAAAATCAAGAATCTTTACTGGCTTCTCCTCATAATTCAAATTACTGTCCAACTGTATCGCCTCTAGGGGCACTGTATCTCTTAACGGTATATCTGCCATCTCAGCATGACACTTCTTCAACTGTGATACGTGAAACACATCGTGAACTCCTGACAATCCTTCAGGTAATTCCAGCTTGTAGGCAACTTCTCCCATCCGTTCCAAAACACGATACGGTCCTACAAACCTTGGAGCTAACTTTCCCTTAACTCCAAAACGTTTCACTCCTCGCAAGGGTGATACCCGCAGATAGGCTATGTCTCCAATTTCATAAGTTACTTCCTTACGTTTGAATCAGATAACTCTTACCGCTGGGTGAGCAATCTTCAGTCTGTCTCGGATTAGTTTAACCTTCTCCTCCGACTCTTTGATCAAACCTGGTCCAAACAACTGACGGTCTCCTACCTCATCCCACATCAGAGGTGTCCTACATCTACGTCCATACAGAGCTTCGAACGGTGCCATCTTCAAATTGGCTTGGTATCTATTGTTGTATGAGAACTCTGCGTAAGGCAAATTTTCATCCCAACTAGATCCATAATCTAGCGCACAGGCTCTCAGCATGTCTTCTAGAATCTGATTGACTCTCTCTATCTGTCCATCCGTCTGTGGGTGGAATGTTGTACTGAACTCCAATCTGGTACCCAGGGTCTGGTGTAGCTGTTTCCAAAACTTTGAAGTAAACTACATTCCTCTATCTGATATGATGACCCTTGGGACTCCATGTAAACATACAATCCTGGACATATATATCTTGGCCAACTTTGCACTTGTGTAAGTTGTTTTGACTGGGATGAAATGAGCTACATTGGTCAAGCGATCCACTACTACCCATATTGAGTCATATCCTGCCTTGGTTCTGGGCAACCCGATGATAAAGTCCATGCCAAGCTTATCCCACTTCCATTCGGGTATCGGCATAGGCTGTAGTAGTCCTGCTGGCTTCTGATGCTCTGCCTTCACCCTCTGACATACATCACATACAGCTACATACTCGGCAATATCCTTTTTCATACCAGTCCACCAGAAACGTTCCTTCAAATCCAAATACATCTTGGTGTTTCCGGGGTGTATCGAGTATGGTGAGTCATGAGCCTCCTGAAGTATTAACTTCCTGATCTCTGAGTTATTAGGCACATAAACTCGGTCCTCAAACCATAAGGTATCGTACTCATCCTCTCGAAAACCTTTGGCTTTGCCTTTGCTCATCTTCTCCCTTATCTTAGCAATCTCCTTGTCATTCTTCTGAGCTTCTCGAATCTTATCCAACAATGTAGACTGAACCTCCATTGTTGCAATGAAACCTCTTGGAAAAATCTCCAACCGAAGTTCCATGATATCCTCACCTAACTCCTTGGGCAATACCTTACTTTCCAGGATATTAGCGTAACTTTTCTGACTCAAAGTGTCTGCTACGACATTGGCCTTTCCTGGATGATAGTGTAGCTTCACATCGTAATCCTTTATAAGCTCCAGCCATCTCCTTTGTCTAAGGTTCAACTCCTTCTGGGTGAAAATGTACTTCAAACTCTTATGATCCGTGTACACATCACAACGATTTCCAATAAGATAGTGTCTCCAAGTTTTGAATGCATGCACTACGGCTGCTAGCTCCAAATCGTGCGTGACATAGTTTAATTCATGGGGCTTCAGTTGTCGTGAGGCATACGAAACAACCTTTCCGTCTTGCATAAGCACACATCCAAGTCCCAAGCGAGAAGCGTCGCAATAAACTTGGAACTCCTTATGTATATCTGGCTGTGTTAGCACAGGGGCTATAGTCAAACGTTTCTTCAACTCCTGAAAACTTGCCTCACAGTCATCTGTCCATTTAAACTTAGTATCCTTCTTCAGCAATTCAGTCATTGACTTGGCAATCTTGGAAAAAATTTCAATGAATCTCTGATAATATCCTGCGAGTCCAAGGAAAATGCGGATCTCGCTAACTGAAGTGGGTGCCAACCATTCAGTGACTGACTGAACCTTACTGGGGTCCACTGCTATACCCTCTCCTGATATAACATGCCCAAGAAATCCAACTTCCTTCAACCAAAACTCGCACTTCCTGAATTTGGCGTATAACTGGTGTTCCCTGAGTTTCTCGAGAACTAAACGCAAATGCTCCTTGTGCTCCTCTTCGTTCTTCGAGTATACCATAATATCATCAATAAACACCACAACAACTTGTCCAAATACTCCATGAACACCTTGTTCATCATGCTCATGAAATAGGCAGGGGCGTTAGTCAGTCCAAACGACATGACCGTATACTCATATAATCCGTACCGCGTGGTGAATGCTGTCTTTGGTATATCCTTCTCTCGGATCTTCAACTGATGGTATCCCGACCATAGATCAATCTTCGAAAACACCTTAGCTCCTTGCAACTAATCAAACATATCATTGATCATCGGTAATGGATACTTATTCTTAATCGTTACTTCATTCAAGGCTCGGTAATCAACTACCATCCTCAGGGATTTATCCTTTTTCTCGACCAAAAGTACTGGTGCTCCCCAAGGTGATGAACTCCTGCGAATATAACCTTTCTCCAATAACTCCTTGATCTGTTTCTTAATTTCCTCCAGATCATTTGCGGGCATCCGATAGGGTCTCTTGGATATTGGCCCTGCACCTGGCAATAGCTCTATCAAAAACTCGATGTCTCGATCCGGGGACATGTGTGGTAACTCTTCTGGGAAAACATCCGGTTAATCCCATACTACAGGCACTTCCTCCTGCACAACTCCCGTGAGGGTATTCACTTGGCTCCTCCTAGGCACATGCCTAGATACATACTTAATCCTTTTTCCCTCCGGGGTGGTAAGATAAATCGACTTACTAGCACAGTCAATGCTTCCTCCATACTTCGACATCCAGTCCATACCTAATATCACATCCAATCCTTGCGACTCCCAAGATAATTAGGTCAGACGGAAAAACATGTGTGCCAATGGTTAGGGGTATCTGGGTGCACCATTGGCTAGCCATGTACTCTGCTCCAGGTGAGCTCACTAAAAGAGGGGTCCTAAGGGTTTGGGTTGGTAACTTAAACTTATCCGTGAATCCCCTTGATATGTATGAATGCGGTGCACCAGTATCGAAAAGAACAAGAGCGGTAAATGACTTAACCAAAAACTTACCTATTACCGCGTCCGGCTGCTCTTCAACCTCCTCCACGTTAACGTGGTTCACTTGTCCTTTGTTGAATGGGTTGGGCTTCTTTCTAGTGCTCCCATTACCGTTCCCATTCCTTCCTTCAGGGCATTCATTAGCATAATGCCCAGTCTTCCCGCACTTATAGCAAGTAACTTGACTTAGGTCTCTTTTGGCGGGTGTAGATGGGTTGGAGCGGTTATGATTGTTATTCACTCTGTTCCCATTGCTATTCTTCGCACCATTGTGGTTATGCGATCCTCCTCCAGTATGGTTGTGACCTCCATGGTTATGAACAAGTCCTCCCGAGTTCGGGGTTAAACGAGGCTTCTGTTGAGCTCCTGAATTATGGCTCTCAATCTGCTGCTGCTTTCCTTCAATCATTAGGGCCTTATCTACCAACTCCTGGTAGTTATTGAAAGTTGCCACCATCAACGGCATGCTCATCTCATCGTTCAGCCCTTCCATGAACTTCTCCTGCTTCGCGACATCTGTGGCTACATCATCAGGGGCATAGCGTTATAGCTTACTAAAGTCATCCACGTACTGAGCTACAGTACGGTTCCCCTGGCGTAAGTTGCGAAACTCATGCTTCTTCATCTGCATGGCTCCAGTTGAGACATGGGCCGTGCGAAAGGCTTGCTGAAACTGGTCCCATGTAACATTGGCTATAGGAAAAGTAGCCGTGTAATTCTCCCACCATGCGGCTGCTGGTCCATCCAATTGATGTGCGGCAAAGCGCACCTTCTCAGCATCCGTGCATCCTGCGGTGGTTAACTCCCTTCTAATATGGCATAGCCAGTCATCAGCGACTATTGGCTTGGTGCTACTAGAAAACACCGGCGGCTGTAACCTCAGAAAACGGGCTAAATTATCCACTGGCGGAGGGTTGTTGTTGTTATTGTTGCCCTGGTTCTGAACTAGCAACTGCATCAAGGCATTCTGCTGTTGGATCAACTGGGTGAGCTCCGGTGGGAAAACAAAACCGGGGTCACGTCTCGGAGGCATCTGATGGGTTTAGATGGAAGAGATTAGAATAGAAAGAGGTCTAATGATAAAACACTACCCATATGCATATGAGGCAAACACAATCAATTCACTCAATCAAACAAGCAAGGGTATAAAAACGGTATAGAACTATCGCAAAAGTGCTCAACTACTATTAGATACATGGGGGAAATACTAATAATATATGGTGGTCATCTAAAAATTTTGATCGGTGGAAGACTCCATGATGTCCACTCCACCTTCATCTTCATAGTCATCATCACTTGGATCGGAATCGGTGTCGTCGATGATGATGTAGTTGTCCGGGCAAGTGGGGTCATCGTCTTCTTCTTCCGGTGCTGGTCCTCCAATGAATACTCCGATCTTCTTAACCAGGTCGTCGTTCTTCTCCAGTAGTGTCTTGATTTCCTCCTTGTATTCGTCGCGTGTAAACTTGAGTTCTTCCTCCAGTTCGATGATCCTGGTCTTCGCATTCTTCAAATCCATCATATCTGCGCACATCTGGTTTTCCTGACGTCGAATGTGCTGGTTTAACTCCTGAATGAAAGCTGGAATGGATCGATCCTTCTTGGTGCTGATTACTTCCCATTGCTCGTCTCGGCGCCCACATATTTGGTAGATGGTGTCCTTTAGCTCCCTGTTGTATACTTCTCCAATGCGTCCCATGGTAATGTGGGCTGCCATGCTCTTGCCTAAACTCCAGGTGGGTGCTTCGAAAGAAAACTCTATGGGCTTAGAAGTTGGCGAGAACGTCCTTCCTGGAACTTGTACTTGAATCATCCAGCGCTCCTCTTACGGTAAGGTGGCGTTATGCGTCCGGTGAAACTTGGTATTCCAATGTTCAAGTACCTAGTGACTTCCGTCAAGTGGCGTCCAAAAGGTGTGTCTTCATCCGGTTGTGCAAACTTGTTCTTCATCTCCGTCATCCTAAAGAGTGGAAAAATGGAGAGGAGTCAGAAATGAGTAGACAAGAGTGACCTATGGTTTATCTTAGTGGTCGTGTCCTACACTCAGTGTGTGCTCTGATACCATCTTGTAGCGACCCGACCTCAGATGGTCAAGTCTCTGTGTTTCAGTGTCATCCTTGGATCGGTAATGCTGACACACTCAGTACTCGAAGGATTTATAACAGAGTAGCAATCACACACTTATTACATCGATGTCTCAAAAGAGAACTTATTACAATAATATGGCTTAAGTCCATCTAATGTGATAACAGCCAGGCTTGGAAGATAAAGTGAGTCTATCAACTCCAACGGCATGGCTGAGCTGCACGGCAACGACCTATCGAACCTTACTCCTCGTCTGAAAAGTCTGCAACATAATACGTTGCAGCCCGGGAATGGGTCAGCACATGGAATATGCTGGCAATATAACATAGTAGAGCAAGAACAAAATAATGCTATCACTACATGCATATTTGGCTGGTGGAAAGCTCTATGGTTATAGTTCTTGCGAAAAGCCAATTTTTCCGTACAACAAAGGAATATATTTTAATTTAACTATCATGGTGGTTGAAACATCATTGAGAATGGTTGACAACATTCTCAATCCCAATTAAAGTAGTTAACATCCCAACAATATTAATTTAAGAGTGATGAGATACATGTGAATACTCAAGTACTAGATACTCAAAATTGTCCATAACCGGGGACACAGCTAACCATGATTAGATTCTACACTCTGCAGAGGTTTGCGCACTTTTCCCCACAAGACTCGATCGCCTCCGTTGATTTCTCGCCTTTTGGTGTTTGAGAAACGGATGACCGAGACACGCCTTTCGTAAACATTAACTCTCTACTGGGTAGACCATACCAAACCTACAAAACCCACTACCTGCTGATCTACCTCTTCAAGAGCTTCACGTAACTTACTCAACTATGCTAGAGCCCATAATAGCTTGTGGCTGCACACGGAAGTTTCTAGCATGAATAATCTCAGTTCCCTTTGAGCCTAGGTGGCGGTCCATAAAAACAGTAAATCTGAATACCCAGGTACCTCAATCCACCCAGATGTGTATTAAAGTTGCCACCTTAAAGTAAACCATTAATTAACAATCTCACAGCTGCCATGGATTCACTCAAAACCAAACCACGTCTACGAGCATAGCATAGCAGTATAAGAAATCATAGAAGTAACCCCCAAGGGTTTGATAGTAACAGGGCAATAGGTTCTACCTCAACAGCTACTTCCCAACCCACAAATTAATGATATCCTAATCATGCAATGTTTGAGGATTGAGCTAATGCATAAAACTGGGTATGAAAAGAGTATGATCAATGTGTTACTTGCCTTGCTGACGATCCGTGAATCCTAGAGACTCGTAGTAACACGCTTCGCACTCCGGGAATTCTATCGCAAGCAAACAATAACATACATAAGCAACAAGAAAAGATGCACAGGTAAAACTCAACTAAAAGAGGTTGACCAGAAAGTTCAACTTAAGAACTCTAGTTTGCAAAAAGAATCAAACAAAACAAAGCAACAAAACTCAAACAGCGAAGGAAATAAGATATGTTTACTAATCTGATCTAGGGTCAAATTTTACAGAGGCAAAAACTTGTTTGAGTTGGTTATTCGGAAAGAGGGTTTCGAGACGAAACTCTAGGCGCTTGAATCGCCTGATTCCGATAAACGAGCGAAAAGTTATACTAGATCAAACATCGGATCAGAAATCGCGATCAGAAAAATCGCGGAATAAATCTAATAAAAAGAAAAGTGACAAACAGCTTAACGAACGAACGTTCGTTATCTGAACCTAAACGAAAAACGCGTCCGTTAAAACGAACGAACGAGCAAACGCTCGCTAAAGTGTAAACCGAAGAAAGACCGATCTAATTAAAAAAACGGAAGCTATGGTTTCGAAAAATAAACCGAACGGTTTAAAAAACCGGCGCTCTCGGATCCGGCGGATACCTCCGGCGAGAGGTCCGGCGAGGCGGGGCTCCGGTGGGCGTGTTGGCGTGGGGCGGTGGGCTTGGCGACGGGAGGCAGCGGCGGCGGCGAGAGGCGGCGGCGGCGGTGGGGCTCGGCTTTGGCTCCGGCTCGGGTCGAGCTCGGCCATGGTCTTGGTGGGTGGGGGTGGCGGCGGCGGCGGCGGTATTTATGAGAGGGAGGGGGCTCGGCTTGGAGGAGGGGCCAAGGCGAGGCGGCGGTGGAGTCCGGCTCGGACTCCTCCGAGTCGACAGGCAAGCGGCGGCGCTGTGAGGAAAGGCGGCGCTGGGTTGGGCCGGCTGGCTCGGTGGGCTTCGCCCACGGTATGGAGGTTTTTTATAAAAAATAGTTCCGTCGACAGAAAAAATTCCTATAAAAAAAATCTAAAAATGCCAAAACAAATTTTCACCGTCTAAATAAAATATTTAGAACGAGATGAACATTTTCTTGGCCCTAAAAATGCTATTTTTAAAACGTGCAATTTTTCTAATGCAAATAAAATCCAAATAAACTCAAATAAAATCCAAATAATGATTTTAACATTTTTCCTCCAATATTTCAATTATTTTGGAGAAGTCATATTATCTCCTCTCATTTATTTTTATTATGAAACATTTTTCGGAGAGAAAATAATTAAAATCAAAGATCCTTGTTCTCAATATTTGATAGAAATCAAATATGAAAACCGGAAAATCCCCAAATCTCTCCGAGGGTCCTTGAGTTGTTTAGGATTTCGAGGATTGCGGAACGAAGATGTGATAAAATATGATATGCATGGATGACCTATGTATAACATTCCAAATTGAAAATTTGGGATGTTACAGTGGATCATGAAAAGAATGCTTTATTTGATAATTATATTCTTGAATTCATTCATGATGCTATTGAAATTTTTTATGAGAGAGGAACATATGTTTTCCCAATTTTTTTGAATTTTTGGAGTAGCAGAAGTATGGTTGGAGTACAGATTACTACAGATTGTTCTGTTTTTGACAGATTATGTTTTCAATGCATAGTTTGCTTGTTTCGTAGTTCCTATGGCTTATATTGCTCGATATAAATTGTGGAAATGATAAGGTACAGTAGGAATTGTGTGAGAACAAGTATAAACCTTGTTTTTGATAGTACCAAAGTGAATGGTTTGCTCTTTATCATACACACGAAGTTCCGTTAAGTTTTGTGTCATTGAAGTTTTCAAGTTTTGGGTGAGATACCGATATGAGGAGAGTAAGGAATGACAAGACCCTAATCTTGGGGATTCCCAAGGCACCCTCAAGGTAATATTCAAGGAATATCCAAGCAACTAAGCTTGGGGATGCCCCGGAAGGCATCCCCTCTTTCTTCTTCAACATTATCGGTAACCTCACTTGGAGCTATATTTTCATTCATCACATGATATGTTTTTTGCTTGGAGCGTCATTTTATTTTGCTAGGATTTGTTTGCTGTTATTTAGAATAATGTTTTGTATCTTTTATTTCAATAAAAGTGGCAAGGATAGCCTTTACCATGCTTATTTTGCAAGTATATGAGTTGCTGTTTCAAAACAGAAAGTTTGTCGCTGTTGCAAAAATTCCCGAGAAAAGTAAGAATGTGATAAAATATTGAACTTTTTTGCACAATAAGCTATGATAAATTTTCTACAGTGTGGTAAATTTTCAGAATTTTTTGAGTTAAATAAGTATGGATACTTCTTCATCCATTACAGACTATCCTGTTTTGACAGATTGCTGTTATGTTTGCATTGTTTGCATATGTTTGCTTTTTTAATGGTGCTATTTGAGGACAGGAGTATTAAATATGCAGAGGCATTTAGTATGCAATGTTGAATAATAATTTTAGTGATTTTCTACAGTAGAGAATGATAAGGTGTTTCATTGATTTATACTAACTTATCTCACGAGTTCTTGTTGAGTTTTGTGTGGATGAACTTTTTAATAATTAGGGAAACCGTGATATGAGAGGAATGAAGAACACACAACAGCTCAAGCTTCGGGATGCCCAAGGCATCCGAAGATATATTCCAAGAAGTCTCAAGCATCTAAGCTTGGAGATGCCCCGGTAGGCATCCCACCTTTCTTCATCAACAATTATCGGTTAGTATCAGTTGCGCCTAAGTTTTTGCTTCTTTACATGATGTGTGCTATTCTTGGAATGTAATTTTTTTTGTTTTCTTGCTGTTTTAACAAAATACTAAGATCTGGAAGTTTTAATAAAAGAGAGTCCTCACATAGCTACCTCTTCACTTAACTACTTTCTTGTTCTTCACTTAAATTTGTTTGAGCTTGTCAAAATCAATCACAACGTATGAAACTAGTCCCAAAGTGATAGATATTCAAGAGGGATATAATAAAAACTTTGATGAAGATCATTGGACAAAATAAACTTGATTCTTTGTAATAGTTTTGAGATATGATGATAGTGATATGTGAGCCATATTGATGAGTAATTGTGCTTTAGTAAGAATATTGGTGTTAAGGTTTGTGATTCCCTATGCAAGCACGTAAGTCAATAGTTATGCAATGAAATTACATCCTACTTGTGGTTCATTATTCAGTGTTAGATATGCTCAGTGCTCGCTTATGTGATTTTTCCTTTCTTGGTTGGTTGCTTCTCAATCTTTTTGCTAGCCTCCACTTGTACTAAGTAGGAATACTACTTGCGCATCCAAAATCCTTAAACCCAGCTTTGCCATATGAGTGCATCATACCTACCTATATACGGTATTCTCGTGCCGTTCTAAGCAAATTTGTATGTGCCATCTCTAATTTTCAAAATAATTTTCTTTTTGTGTGCTCGTACCGCTCATGAAACGGTAGGGGGTGGTAGATATTTTCCATGCTAGATGTGTTATTCTCAAGATGAGTGTTTATTCACTTGTCATTACACGAGATTAAGGCAAAGGTAATAGGGATGCCCAATCATGAAATGAAAAATAAATTTACTTTATGTTGTCAAATAATAAATTCCTTCGAAAGTGTTGGTATGGATGGTACCCGTGGATACGGCTAGCCGTGGAATGTGAAAGAATGATGAAAAAAGGAATGGACTTTATTTTCTGCTTGGGAACCTCCTATGTTACATCTAGCATGGAAAGTATTGGGAACTACTCAATCGTTTTCATTGACACGAAAAGCATGCCACCCAAAATGTTTTATCTCTATTATTCCGCTTTGAGCTCTGGCACCTCTAAAAATTCCTACTTCCCTTTGCGAAGGGTCTTTCTATTTACTTTATGCAATTTTTATTTTTATTTGAGTCTCACTCTTCCCTTATAAAGTGCCAACTAAGGGGCACTATGATCGTACTTGAGCATTGGATGTAGCTAATATGCAAGTGTGTTTCATGAATGGATCAATGATTGAGCATGACGGGCTAGGGATAGCTTTCTTTAGTGTTGATATTTCCAAAGACATGGTTGCTTGTTGATATGCTTGGGTATTGAAATCTTCATGTCAAAACGAGACTATTGCTTTGACCATATAAAAGTCCAAATGTCCATGCTACAAAAGAAAAGAAAATGTGATGAACACGTTAGGCAGCATTCCACATCAAAAATTCTATTTTTATCATTTACCTACTCGAGGACGAGCAGGAATTAAGCTTGGGGATGTTGATACGTCTCCAACGTATCTATAATTTTTGATTGTTCCATGTTGTTATATTATCATTCTTGGATGTTTTACAATCATTTTATAGCAACTTTATATCATTTTTTGGGACTAACCTATTAACATAGTGCCCAGTGCCAGTTCCTGTTTTTTGCTTGTTCTTTACTTCGCAAAAAATCTATATCAAATGGAGTCCAAACGGAGTGAAACCTTTGGAGATTTTTTTGGACCAGAAGACATCTAGTGGGCCAAAGAAGTACCACAAGGGTGCCCTGAGGGAGGCATAACCCACCTGGGCGGGCCTGGGGGGCCAGGCGCACCCTGGTAGGTTGTGCCCACCTCAGTGGCCTCCCGCACCGCCTCTTCGCTCTATAAGTTCTCAAATATTCCAAAACCCCCGAAGATAACCCTAGATCAGAAGCTCCGCCGCCGCAAGCCTCTGTAGCCACAAAAAACCAATCTAGACCCTCTTATGGCACTCCGTCGGAGGGGGAAATCACCACAAGTGGCCATCTTCATCATCCCAGGGACCACCATGATGAGGAGGGAGTAGTCCACCCTCGGGCTGAGGGTTTGTACCAGTAGCTATGTCTTTAATCTCTCTCTCTCTCTCTCTCTCTCTCTCTCTCTCTCTCTCTCTCTCGTGTTCTTGAGATGTCACGATCTTGATGTATCGTGGGCTTTGTCACGATAGATGACTTGCCTCTCTATATTGTTGTGATGAATTGAGTTGTCTATGCAACAAACCCCGGGTCTGTTGCCAGACTATGCATAGGCCTAAAGATCAAGATTACAACACCCAAAACTAGTCCAAGCATTAATGATCAGGTATCCTAAGGATCGAAGTGCAGATCAAAAAGACCAAGTCGAGCCAGAGAAGCAAGATATCATTAAGGGAAAAACCTCCCTTGTCGGGTAGGCGAGCCTGGTGAGGACGAGGATTTCCTCGAAGACAAGCCACCAGAACGCCCTGACAGGCTTGCTGGGCGCAGGAAGGGCGGACTGACCCGCCAAAGCTTCACCGCACCACCTCACAGCGACGCAAGTCATCGACCGGTGCAGTTTCAAGCCCCTAAGTGACTAAGCGGCTGCTTCCTGCCACATGGTAGCCACTTCCTATGGAAAACACCTCCAAATGACACCCGTCCTGAGAGGTGTCAAGTACACAGGCGCGAAGCTGGCAAAACCACCCGGCAAGTCTTGCCGAGCACGCTGTGATGTGACACTAAGCGGCGCATTTAATGCACTCTGTCCGCCTGCAGAGTTAGGTATGCTAGCACTGTTTGCTATCTAATCAGTACACAAAGACTGATTTGTCACTGTGGTGACACCTTGACCTATAAAAGGAGGCCCATGGCAACCGTAGAGAGGATTCGAACCCTCACACATTCTTAGGCGCGTAGCTGCTCTCGCCCCGAGGCAACCCTGCCGGGAAAGAGCACTGCATTGTCCACCATCAATCCACCAAAGCAGGAGTAGGGTTTTATGCCTTAGGGTGGCCCAAACCTGGGTAAAACTACCCGTGTGATCTCTGTCATGTTGTGTTACGCTTGTCTGCTGTTTGTGCAACGTGCCCATCCCCCCGTCAAACCACAAAGGGGCTCATGGCCCCATGATACGTCTCCAACGTATTTATAATTTTTTATTGTTCCATGCTGTTATATTATCATTCTTGAATGTTTTACAATCATTTTACAATCATTTTATATCATTTTTTGGGACTAACCTATTGACAGAGTTGTTGTTTTCTGCTTGTTTTTTACATCGCAAAGAATCAAGAGAGTCCAAATGCGGCAAACTTTTTGTGGTTTTTTTTGGACCAGAAGACACCAGATGGGCCAGAGAAGCACCTGGGAGGTGCCACGAGGGGGCACAACCCACCAGGGCGCGCCTGGGCCCCCAGGGGAGCCTGGGTGGGTTGTGCCCACCTCGGTGGCCTCCCGCACCGCCTCTTCACTTTATAAATACCTCCTTGCTCCAGAAACCCTAAGGGAGTTGACGAAACTTTATTCTAGCCGCCGCAAGTTCCAGAACCACGAGATCCAATCTAGAGCCCTATTCCGGCACTCCGCCTGAGGGGAACACAATCACGAAGGGGTTCATCATCCTCATTGGTGCCTCTCCGATGATGCGTGAGTAGTTCAACTCAGACCTACGTGTCCGTAGGTAGTAGCTAGATGGCCTTTTCTCTCTTTGTATCTCAATACAACGGTCTCTTGGAGATCTATTTGATGTAATGACTCTTTACGGTGTGTTTGTTGGGGTTCGATGAATTGTCAGTTTATGATCAGATTTTCCTTGACTTAATATCCAATCTTGATTGTTATAGCCTCGTATTTCTTCTCCGATATTTGGGTTTTGTTTGGCAAACCCTATCTATTTATCTTGCAATGTGAAGAGGTGCTTTGTAATGGGTTCGATCTTGCGGTGTCCTTTGCCAGTGACAGAAGGGGCAGCAAGGCACACATGTATCGTTGCTATTAAGGATAAAAAGATGGGGTCTATTCCTACATGAATAGATCTTGTCTACATCATGTCATCGTTTTTATTGCATTACTCCGTTTTTCCATGAACTTAATACACTAGATGCATGCTGCATAGCGGTCGATGTGTGGAGTAATAGTAGTAGATGGAGGTAGGAGTTCGTCTACTAATCTTGGACATGATGCCTATATACATGATCATTGTCTTGGGTATCTTCATAATTATTTGCTTTTCTATCAATTGCCCACCAGTAATTTGTCTACCCAATGTTGTTGTTTTCTTGAGACAAGCCACTAGTGAAATCTACGGCCCCCGGGTCTATTTCACTACCATATACTTTCAGATCCATATTGCCAATTGCCTTTTATTTTATTTGCTTCTTTTATTTTCAGATCTATATTATCAAAAACCCAAAAATACCTTGCTGCATTTTATTTACTTTTATTTGGATCTATCAATATACTATAATTTTATCCTATCCTTACGTCACTTTTTGGCACCGCTACCCGAAAGGGATTGACAACCCCTTTAACGCGTCGGGTTGCAAGTATTTGTTATTTTTGTGAAGGTACCATTTACGTAGTGTTGCGTGGTTCTCCTACTGGTTCGATAACCTTGGTCTCATCACTGAGGCAAATACCTTACCGTTGCTGTGCTGCATCCTCCCTTATTCCTTGGGGAAACACCAATGCATCTCAAGTGACATCAAAGGAACTTTCTGGCGCCGTTGCCGGGGAGACATCACCAACATCTACCAGGTCCCTAATCACAAATCTCTTCTCCTTGCAATTTAGATTATTTGCCATTTGGCTCTCATTTTCCTCTCCTTCACTTCACAAAAATTTGCCATTTTATCGCCCTCTTTTTTGTTCGTCGTTTTTCTCGTCAGATCTGTTTTGAGTGCAATCGTGTTGCCTAGTCACAATGACTCAAGAGAACACCAAGTTGTGTGATTTCTCCAATACCAACAACAATGATTTTATTAGCACTCTGTTTGGTCCTCCTGCCACTAGTGCGGAGTCTTGTGATACTAATGCCGCTTTGTTGAATCTCGTTATGAAAGATCAATTTTCTGGTACTCCTAATGAGGATGCCGCGTCCCATCTTAACACACTCATGGAATGATGCGATATGCAAAAGAAAAAAGATGTGGACAATGATATTGTGAAGTTGAAATTATTCTCGCTTTTCTTTGCGAGATTGTGCAAAATTTGGTTCTCTTCTTTGCCTCGCAATAGTATCGATTCTTGGGATAAGTGCAAAGATGCCTTTATTACTAAGTATTTTCCGCCTGCGAAAATTATTTCCCTTAGAAACCATATCATGAATTTGAAGCAACTTGAACATGAGCATGTTGCACAATCTTGGGAAAGGATGAAATTAATGCTAAGGAATTGCCCAACTCATGGGCTAAATCTTTGGATGATCAAACAATTTTTTATATGGGATTGAATTTAGTTTCTCGAAATATTTTGGACTCCACTGCGGGTGGTACTTTTATGGAAATTACTTTGGGTGAAGCCACCAAATTGCTTGATAATATTATGGCAAATTATTCACAATGGCATACCGAAAGAGCTCCTACTAGTAAAAAAGTTAATTCGGTTGAAGAAATTTCTTGTTTGAGTGAAAATTTGATGCTATTATGAAATTGGTTGCTAATAAAAGTGCCCCTATTGATTTTAATGATGTGCCTTAGTCTACTTTCATTGAGAAAAATTGTGATGCCATAGATCTGAATTTTATCTCGCGAAACAATTTCAATAACAATGCTTATAGAGGTAATATTAATCCTAGGCCTTTTCCTAGTAATTTCTCTAATAATTATGGTAATTCCTATGGTAATCCTTCTTATAATAATAATAGGAACACCTATGATCTTGAGAATAATATTAAATAATTTATCAATACTCAAAAAGTTTTCAATGCTACAATAGAAGAAAAGTTGAATAAGATTGACGACATGTCTATAAGTATTGATAGAATTTCTCATGATGTAGAAAATCTCAAGATGAAAATTTTTGTGCCTAAGGTTGACGAATCAGTTAAGGCTCTTTATGTTTCTATGGATGAAAGTAAGAAAAGAACCTCTATGCTTAGAGCTAGAAGAGAATTTTTAGAAAAAGCGTTTTGTAGTGATTGCATTCATAAAAGTGATGAAGATCTTAAAATGATTGGTGTTTATTCTATTGATTCTTTGTTTAGTAAAATTAAGATTGATAATAAAGGGACTGAAGAAGAGTCAAATTTAGCTAGAAGGCATCCCGATAATTCGGAGGGTGAAAATCTTGTTGAGAAAATTGATAAAAGTTGGTCTCAAGAGGTCAAAACTTTAACTAGTGATGTGCCCACTCTTTTGGATTACAAAGACTTTAATTTTGATAGTTGTTCTTTGATTGATTGTATTTCTTTGTTGCAATCCATGATAAATTCACCCCATGTTTATGAACAAAATAAAGCTTTTATTAGACATATTGTTGATGCTATAGTGAAAGCTTTAGAAGAAAAGTTGAAATTAGAGGTTTTAGTTCCTAGAAAATTACATGATGAATAGGAACCTACTATCAAAGTCAAGAATTATGAGTGTTTTGCTTTATGTGACTTGGGTGCTAGTGTTTCTAGAATTCCAAAATATTTATGTGATGTGGTTGGTCTTACCGATATTGAAGAGTGTTCTCTAAATTTGCACTTGGCGGATTCTACTATTAAAAATGGGAAAAGTTTGTTTTTGCCACTCTAGTTTTTGCCAACTTTGTTTATGCCACTCTAGAATTTGACATCTCACTTTTGCCACTCTTAGCTTTTGACAATACATCACAAATGCCATTCCGTGGCAAAAATGATTATTTTTCATTTCACTTTTGCCACTCTTAGCTTTTGACATGTATCACAATTGCCACTCTAAATTTTTTGCTTTTGCCACGAAATGGAAAAAGTGATACATTGTCAAAAGCTAAGAGTGGCAAAAGTGAAATGTCAAATTCTAGAGTGGCATAAACAAAGTTGGCAAAAACTAGAGTGGCAAAAACAAAGTTTTCCCATTAAAAATCTATGGGAAGAATTAATGATGTTCTTATTCTTGCAAATAGGAATTATGTGTCCATAGATTTTTACTGTTCTTGATATTGATTGCAATCCGTCTTGTCCAATTATTCTTGGTAGACCTTTTTACGCACTACAGGTGCCGTGATTGATATGAAAAAAGGCAATATTAAATTTCAATTTCCACTAAGAAGGGGTATGGAACATTTCCCTAGAACTAAAATTAAGCCACCATATGAATCAATAATTAGGGCATCTTATGGATCTAGAAATAAAGATGACAATACTTGAATCCTTGCATTATGCCTATCTAGGGGCGTAAAACGATAGCGCTTGTTGGGAGGCAACCCAATGAATAAAATTTATTTTTGTCTTTTTCTTTCTGTTCTTGACCGATTCTGTTTTTGTTTTGTTATGTTCTTGTTTTGATGATTCTATGGTTTCCTTTGAAGAGTTTTTGCCATGGAAAAGTTATAATACGGTAGATATAATACAATAACAAAATATGAATGGGTTTGCAACAATACTTATAGTAGTGATTTGCTTTCTTATACTAACGGATCTCACGAGGTTTTGTTGAGTTTTGTGTGATTGAAGTTTTCAAGTTCTGGGTGAGATCGCGATGGATGAAGGAATAATGATTAGCAAAAGGCTAAGATTGGGGATGCCCGAGGCACCCCAAGATAATATTCAAGATGGATCAAGCAACTATGCTTGTGGATGCCCCCTAGTGGCATCCCCTCTTTCTTCTAACAACCATCGGTATTTTACTTGGAACTTTATTTTTATTCATCACATATTATGAGTTTTGCTTGGAGCGTCTTGTATGATATGAGTCTTTTGTTTGTTTTTCTTTTTAATTTATAATAAGCATCCTTTCTATACACACCTATGTTGGAGTGCCAATTTATGCTATGTTTCCTCCTATCCTTCACTTCAATTTTTAGAGCCTTGGAATTGCTCTAGTGCTTCACTTATACCTTTTTGAGCATTCTGTCCTTTGTTATCTTTTAAGAAATTCTCTCATGCTTCACTTAGATTATTTTGAGAGAAAGAAATATGATGCCCATGTTCTTCACTTATATTTGTTTGAGCTTATTAAAATCAACATATGAAACTAGTTCCAAAGTGATAGATATCCAAGGAGGATATAATAAAAACTTTCATGAAGATCATTGGACAAAATAAACTTGATTCCTTGTAATAGTTTTGAGATATGATGATAGTGATATGTGAGTCATGTTGATGACTAATTATGCTTTAGTAAGAATATTGGTGTTAAGGTTTGTGATTCCCTATGCAAGCACGAAAGTCAATAGTTATGTAATGAAATTACATCCTACTTATGGTGCATTATTCGGTGTTAGTTATGCTTAATGCTCGCTTATGAGATTTTTCGTTTCTTGGTTGGATGCTTCTCAATCTTTTGCTAGCCTTCATTTGCACTAAGTATGATCATTACTTGTGCATACAAAATCCTTTGAACCTGTTTTTCCCACATGAGTCCACTATACCTACCTATATGCGGTATTATTTTGTCGTTCTAAGAAAATTTGTATGTGCCATCTCTAATTTTCAAAATAAATTTCTTTTGTGTGCTCGCACTCTCCATGAAACAGTAGGGGGTGGCTGATATGTTTCCATGCTAGATGTGTTATTCTCAAGATGAGTGTTTATTCACTTGTCATTGCACGAGAGTACGACAAAGGTATTAGGGATGCCCAGTCCCGAAATGAAAAATGAATTTACTTTATGGTGTCAAATGATAAATTCCTTGGAAAGTGTTGGTATGGAAGGCACCCGTGGATACGGCTACCCATGGAAAGTGAAAGTATGGTGGGAAAAGGAATAAACTTTATTTTCTTTTTGGGAACCACCTATAATATATCTAGCATGGAAATATTGGGAACTACTCGATCGTTTTCGTTGACAGGAAAAGCATGCCACCCAAAATGGTTTATCTCTATCTTTTTTGCTTTGAGCTCTAGCACCTCTACAAATCCCTACTTCCCTCCGCGAAGACCCTTGTCGGGGACATCTGCGGGGCCGCAGCCAGGCCCCCACCTGCCAAGGCTCCACAGTCGTTCCAACACAGCAGTCAACCCGCCAGCAAGGCAGGCACCTACGTGGCAATGTGCAGCTTCCAGGCCAACTCAGCAAGCACCTGCGTGGTGGCATGCAGATCTTTGTGAAGACTCTTTCACCGCACCAACTCAGCAGAGAGCCAGCTAGCATGGCGTTGCACGCCTAGTCGGCTTGGACGCGCGTCAGAGCAAGATGAGGCGGCAACGGACGCGACGAGCTTCCTTGCCATGCCCAACAAAGTGAGAGGGCACGTCGGTAGCGCATTAAATGTGTTTGTCCTACGGTGCCACGGGGTAGACTTGTATATAGCACAAACTTTCCACCTCCTGTGTGCCACTGTAGCGACCGCTTTGACTATAAAAGGAGGCCCGAAGCATACTGGAGGAGGATTCGGACTTCTTGGACCCTGCACCCTTTGCACCTAATCCAAGAACACCAGATAAACACAAACCAGGAGGAGGGTATTATGCATCACTTGTGGCCCGAACCTGGATAAATTCCCCCGTGTTGACCTTCTAGACCCGCTCTTTCCGTAGCCCCGCGCCCGCCAACCATAGAAGGGATTACCTGTGATCCCATAGGTGTCGTTTCCACCGACATCTTTGGCGCGCCAGCTAGGGGGCGCAAGCTATGAAAATCCGGTTTGGAAGTTAGTGCATCGACTTCATCATCACCATGGCCCCCAAGAAAAAGGGGATCACAGCGATCGCGTCGTCCGGAGCCGGCCCATCCGCGCCAGCGCGAGCAGGCGACCGGGTGGCCTCGGATGGTGCCGGAGACGTGGCCCGCGAGAATCCACGACACTTTGGCAATCGGAGCTAGGCGAGCGGCGTTGTTCGGGTCCAAAACGACGAGTTGCACGCCGCTGGGTCCAAGGGAGGGTCCTTGCTTCCCACAGGCGGCGCGACAACCTCTACAGCGCCCTAGCTGGCACCCGCACCACGGCCTTCCCAGGCCACGCGTGATGAGCGACACCGCGACACCGAAGCTCCCAGGCACCACCACGGGAAGAGCCCTGTGTGCCACTCTCAGGATGCACCAGGCCGACATGCGCACCCGGGCGCCGGCGGAAGCGGCGTGCAACCGCGAGACCGTGATAGAGCTCCTTCTAACTTAGTTAGAAGTCGGAGCGCGTCATGGTCCACGCAGCTTTCGCCGCCGTCCATGCCAGCAGAAGCGCTGGCACACGTGCAACTGCTCCTCGACTTCCCCCTGATGCGGAGAAGCTCGACGAGTGGAGGGCCACCATCCGAAGCCTCATCAGCTTCGCTAACAAAGACGAGACGCTCCTAGCGGTACCCTCATGCCGGCGTTCTGTCGAGCTGGTGCATGCCGGCGGTGGGAGGACCGAAGACGCCTGTGACAACGTTTCCACAACGTCGTCCGTCCCGCGAACCCGCTGCAACCAACTTCGAGTTCTTGGAGAGCGAGCTCAGGAAGACGCTCGAACTACCATCGAGCGACGGCGGGAGGCACGCCATCAATCGGATAGGTGTGCGGGGCCTGCTATGGACCACCTAGCGCCGGGGGGCTCTGGCGACCTGCCTTACGAGGTGGGTTGTCTGGCCTTTACTCGAGAGTTGCGGCAGTTCCAGTGGCCCTCCCACCGCACGTTCAAGCCTGATTTGGGGAAAAGTACAACAGCAGGACTCACCCGTCGGAGTTCCTCGGCATCTACACCATCGCGATGCAAGCTGCCGGGGCTCGCGACGACAAGGTGCTCGCCAACTACTTTCCGTTGGTGCTTAAGCCCAACGTCATGTCGTGATTGATGCACCTGCCAGTGGATTCCATCTCTTCCTGGTTGGATCTGTGCCACGAGTTTGTTGGCGCCTTTACCGGAGGCCACCAAGCTCCTGGCCAGGAAAGTGATTTGCATGGCATCCCCTAGAAGGATGGCGAGAACCTGCGCAAGTACATCCAAAGGTTCAGCTGTGTGCAGTACACCATCCCAAATGTTCATCTCGCCGCTGTCATCAGTGCGTTCCATCAGAACGTACGCAAAAGTAAGACGCGTGAAGAGCTGGCGATGAACAAGGTCAAGGATGTAGCCGAACTTTATGTTCTGGCTGATAGATGTGCTCGGGCTGAGGAAGGAAGGAAGTAACCCGGCGAGGACGCTGGCGCGGAAACCGACTCCACGGACGAAGACACCGCCACCCCGACGAAGAAGGGTCGACGTCGCAGCAGGAACCGTAAGGGCAAGATTGTGCTTGCCATTTAGGGATCTGGCGACCCCGGCGCCGCCAAGAAGGCCAAGGTTGACGACCCCGGCAAGGAGGTTGCCGGGTGCGCCGCCTCCCGGGCCTTGGCGGCTGCCGACAAGCCAGGAGGCTCTGACAAGCAGTACTGCAAGATCCACCGCACCAAGGGCCATGACCTTCAGAACTGCCGACAGGTTGAGCTGCTTGCAGAAAAGCAAAAAGTTGAATATGAAAGTCGGGACAAGGAGAAGGGTCAGGATGGTGCTGAGGGGTCCGTCAAGAAGCATGGCGTCCAAGGAGGTTGGCAAAGATAATCAACAAGAGAGGCCCGCCCGGGGCCGCGACAAGAAGGAGGACATGGTGATCATGACGAGGACGACGAGTCCGGCGAGCACGAATTCCAGAAAGCTACAGAGGCCATGTGCATCGACGGTGGCGCCTCGCTGCACACCTCTCACCACCAACTGAAGCAGTGGGCGCGTGAGGTCACTGCGGCAGAGCCATCATTCGATGCCTAGAAGCCACTGAAGTGGTCCCGCACGCCCATCATTTTTTACACCAAGGATCACCCTGATTGCACAACTGCGGTCGGATGTTTGCCGTTGTTTGTTTCACGAACAATACACAACCTCAAGGTGACAAAAGTGTTGGTTGACGGTGCGGCCGGTCTAAATTTGATCTCGCCCGCTGTGATCAAGAAGCTGCAGATTCCTGATGGAGATCTCGAGGAGACGGGCACGTTTCAAGGGGTCAACCCGGGAAGGAGTCAGCCGAAAGGTAAAATCACGCTGCCCATTATGTTTGGGGGGAGCTGAACTATAGGACAGAGAAGGTCGTTTTTGATGTCGCCAAGATCCCCTTTCTGTACAACGGGATCCTTGGCCGCCCAACGCTGGCCAAGTTCATGGCGGCGTCACACTACGCCTACAACATGGTGGAGTACGAGGGATTGCTTGCCGGTCTCAGGATCGCGGCAGACCTCGGAATCAGGAAGCTCATCATCAGAGGTGATTAGCAGCTCGTCGTTAAGCAAGTCAACAAGGATTACCAAGCCCGTTGATGGAGGCCTACGTGGATGAAGTGAGGAAGTTGGAAGAGCGTTTTGACAGATTGCAAGCAGAGCATGTTCCCCAAGCGGAGAACAGCATTGCTGACAACCTGTCGAAGCGCGCTGCCCCGAAGTTGCCTGTGGAACCAGGTACCTTTGTGCTTCAATTAACTCAACCGTCCATCGAGCCATCAGCAGGACAGAACAAGCGATGGAAGATAGGCCCTGGCAAGTAATTTCCCACTGAGCTCCAAGGAGCCTCCAGCAAGGACGTTGCCGGGTGCCCCGAGCCTGCCGAAGAGCTGCAACCCCCGGCAGAGCCTCAAGCTCTGACCGTAGAGGCAGTTGCCCTTACGGCCGAAGGTGTGCCTTTAATCCTTGCCGTCAAGCCTCAGGATCCGGCATGGGCACAACACACCGTCCGTTTCCTCCAAACAGGGAAGCTCCCTGAGGAACAAGAAGAAGCAGAGAAAGTAGCCCGTCGGTCCAGCATGTACTATTTTGTGGATGATGCCCTATACATAAGGAGACCAAATGGCGTGAAGTTGAAGTGCATTCCTCGGGAAGACGGATTGAGGGTGTTGGCAGAGATACATGGAGGCATGTGTGGCTCCCACATAGGGTCGAGAGTACTTGCCGAAAAAGCATTCCGGTAAGGTTTCTCCTAGCCCACCGCTCTCTAGGATGCAACTACCCTAGTAACCAAGTGTGAAGCGTGCCAGTTCCATTCAAAGAAGCTTCATCAACCAGCCCAAGCTCTTTAGACAATCCCTCTTTTTTGGCCATTTTCGGTCTGGGGGCTCGACATACTGGGCCCCTTTTCCCGCGTTGTTAGGGGTTTTGAGTACTTGTACGTCGCGATCGACAAGTTCACAAAGTGTATGGAAGTGGAACCAGTGAGAAAGGTGACAGCACAATCAGCCGTCAAGTTCTTCAAGGGGCTAGTCTGCCGTTTTGGTGTGCCCAACAGAGTCATCACCGACAACGACACGCAGTTCACAAGCCGCACCTTCATGCAGTACATTCAAGACCTCGACAGCAAGGTCTGTTTTGCTTCTGTTGCACATCCCAGAAGTAACGGCCAGGCCGGGAGGGCGAATGCAGAAGTGCAGCGAGGCCTCAAGACTAGGACTTTTGAAAAGCTGCACAAATGAGGAAGGCACTGGGTTGATGAGTTGCCAACAGTTCTTTGGTCGATCAGAACGACACCAAATCGAGCTACTGGCCAGACACCCTTTGCCCTGGTTTACGGGGCAGAAGCAGTTCTCCCCACGGAACTCATATACGGGTCGCCTCGAGTGCTCGCTTATGATGAGCTTGAGCAAGAGCAGTTGTGCCAAGAGGATGCGATGCTCCTTGGGGAAGATCGTCTTCGGGCTACTGTGTGAGCCGCTCACTACCAGCAGGCCCTGCGCCGCTATCATAGCCGCAAGGTTCACACCGGAAGCCTTGAGGAAGGAGACCTTGTTCTTAGGCGGATTCAATCCGCCAAGAATTCAAACAAGTTGATGCTGAAGTGGGAGGGCCCTTATTGGGTAATACGAGTCACCAGGCCCGGCGCAGTCCGCCTGGAGACCTAAGATGGCATTCCGGTGAGCAATTCCTGGAATATCGAACATCTTTGCAAGTTTTACCCCTAAGGCGCGGTTGCCGGGAGCCTCGGCAACCCCCATTTTGTACTAACCTTGCCGACAAGGCATGTAACCCTATGTAAAGAGCCAGGCGCAGACCTTGTGCGCAGTCAGGGAAAGGAATCCCTTAGTATGTATAGTTTCTTGTCGATTTCCATGTTTATGTGTATACGTATATGCATGCTTGTCTAGGGTACTGTACTGCTTTTTGATTCCAATAAATGTTAGTTGGCCACCACTGGCAAGAAGTCGAGAAGACCGCCCGGCACGGCGAACCCAGTCAAACAAAACAGATAAAGTTTACCTCTTGCCAATTCGTGTTTGTAACCTATGACTTGTGCATTAGAAAACCTCGCCACTCTTCTTTAAAAACCCGGGTGCTCCCATTTCTGGCCCGAACACTGCTTCGGTCGGAGTGGTCATAGTAGCCCTTGCTGAAAGGAGGTGGATGGGGGGCTGGACCCTTTGTGTGTAACCCGGCAGATATGATTCTTCGGCAGGCGCAAAGGGTGCCGGCAGGGCAGCTTGCCGGGAGGACTCATTTATTTACATTAAGGAGGCATTTCGCCTCTACACGAGCATACGTGTGCACGGGTTCCTGGCAAGGCTAGACTTTTTCATTAACATGCTGATGCAAGAACAGAGGTTACAGGACACAAGCATGGGCTCGAGAGATTACATTATCTAGAAATAAAGATTTGGCAAGTGCCTTGTAACGCCCCGGATTCGATGCGCCAGGTGTCTGCCAGTTATTCGCCGTCATTGCCATGTCATGTGCTTGCGTGTTGCACTTTGCCATGTCATCATATGCATTTCATATCATGTCATCATGTGCATTTCATTTTGCATATGTGTTCGCCTCATGCATCCGAGCATTTTCCCGTTGTCCGCTTTTGCAATCCGCACTCCTATCTCTCCGGCGCCCCTTTTACCTCTTTTCATGTGCGGGTGTCAAACGGTCTCGAATGGACCGAGGTTTGTCAAGCGGCCTCGGTATAGCACCGTAGACCGCCTGTCAAGTTTCGTGCCATTTGGAGGTCGTTTGGTACTCCAACGGTTAACCGGTAACCGCAAAGCCTCTTTTGTTGCAGCCCAACTCCCTTTCTAAGTGGCCCAAAACCCACCTAACTCCCTCCATGCTCTCGGTCGTTTGATCACGATCGCGTGGCAAAAACCGCACCTCATTTGGACTCTCCTAGCTCCCTCTACCTATATATATGTCCTCCCTCGAAAAATCGCGATGATTCCCCCTAACCCTAGTCTCCTTCTTCCTCCGCTACCGGACGCTGTCCACACCCGCCGGACACGTCCGCCCTCGCCCCAGCGCCAATCAGCGCCTGCCACGTGTCCTCCAGCGTCCGCGCTGCCGCCCTCATGGGCCTGCTGGAGGCCCGCTGCCTGCCCGTCCGCCGCCGCCTTCGGACCAGCGCCGCCGCCCGTCCGGCCCCAGCGCTGGCCCGCCGCCGCCTCGGCTGGCGCCCGTCCGCCCGCCGACGCCGCCCGCCTCCGCCGCCGCAAGGCGCTTCCAGCCGCCGGAGCACCGCGCCCGCCGCCCGTCGCCTCTCCCGCTCGCCTCGCCTCGCCCGGCGCCCGGTCCCTCCTCCGGCCCTGCCGCCGCCCATGCGCCGACCAAGCGCCGAGCCCGACCGCCATGGCCGCCGCCCGTCGCCCGCCCGCCTTTTCGCCTCCTCCAGCCCGAAGCTTCGCCGCCCATCTCCTTCGCCATGCCGGCGCGCCCGCCCGCGCCGAAGCCTCGAGCTTCGCCGGGAGGCTCGCCGCGCGGAGTTCGGCTCCGGTCGGATCCGTCCAGGTGGGACGAGATCCACCGGGGTCCCGAACCAAACGCACCCGCGCTGACCGGATCCCTCCGTCCCGCACCTTCCCGTCCCGTTGACTTTCCCGGAGGTGAAATTTCATCTAAGTCCCGAAATCTGCAGTAACTTTGTTGCATTTTCATCGCATCATATCTCTGTCATCGTTGCTCCATTTTGCGCGTGTAATATGTCAAAATGTTCGCCTCGAAGAGTAGATCATTCCATCTCATTGCATCATTTTCATTTGAGCTCATCTTGATGCCCGAAATGCTGTTGGAAAAGTGCTATGTGATGTTAGTTTCAGATTTTTATCAGAACTTGCACTTTTGTCATTTTTGCCATGATTGATGTGTGCACCCTATGGACTTGAGTCCTACATGTGTTTTGTAATATGTTATGCCATCTTTCCAGTGGTGCTTGCTATGTATTTTTGTGATCAATGTGGTGACTAGCACAAGCATGCAAACTAGGTGTCTTGATGTTGCTGATTTCAGCCCTGTTTTGCTGATATTTTGATGCCATGTTAACTTGATGCTACCGAGAGATCCATTCATATTTTGAGATACTTCAGTAAGGATTTTTTGGTAAACATGTCTTGCTATATCCATCCATGCCCTTGTTTGCAATTATGGAGTGCTCTAGCTTGAGTCAATCGAGCTCTACTTTTGCTATCAAATGTTTCCTGGCAGATTGTTTACATGTTATTCAATTTTGCCAAGCTTGTTGTGGTTGATCCGTATATGCTATGTTATTGTTCTTGCCATGTATGTCTTCTATGACATGTCTTCTTGATGTGTGTATGCTTTGTTTATCATATAAGGCTCTGTAGTGAGTGCATTGAGCTTGTAAACATGCCTACTTGTTATCAGTTTTTGACATGTCATGTTGCTGAATCTGTTAACGATACTTTCGATATTGACATGGGTGTTACTATATTTTCTGATCCTTTTGGCTTATGGTCAGTAAGGGACTTTTGTTCTATGCAATTAGTAGATTCATGTTATGCCTTTGTTTGCCATGATAATTTCCTGTAACATGTTGTTTCATAGCTCTAAATATTGCAACCTGATGTTATTTCTGCCAATGCCTGAAACTGTTATTAGTTGCAATCTTGCCATGTGTTTTGAGCATGTTCTAGTCATTTCTGGAGATAGCTCAGTGCTCATGTTTTGTAATGCTTTACCTGTACATCATGCCCACGCCTTTTGTTTTTATGTTGAGGTGCTGTAGCATGTTGTTTTGATGCTTGCAATATGCCTACTTGCTGTTATGGACAGATTGTTGTCATAACTTGTATAGGGTGTTTGTGTTGAACCGTTGCTCCGTTTTGAGTGTGCTCTATATGAAACTTGCTTGATTTTGCATGTAGTTTCATATTATCATGTTGGATCCTTGTTTTGAGGTGTTTTCTTGATGTTTGTGTGCATTTTGCATCAATGCCATGTTTAACTTGTTTTGCTCATATCTTCTAGGCCGAGTCTCAATCTAATGAACTTTATATGTAACTTGACTAGAATTTCGTGTAGATCATCGTGGTGCATCTTAACTTGCTGTTTAACAACTTGAACATAAGGTTTATTCAGATCTGGACCAATTTCGAAATTTGCATATGAGGACTTACCGAATTGTTATAGGTTGTTCCCGGCCTCATTTAAACTTGCCTTGATGTGTTGCTCTTGTTTGCATCATCTCTTTCCATGAGTAGCTTCATGTAGATTTGTCATGCATCATGCTTGTTGTGCATCATGTCTTGTTCATGTGTGGAGTGTTTACCATGTTGTGTGCTTCTTCTTGTTAGTTCCTGCTTGCTATGATCGTGAGGATTCGCTCGTCACGCTTGGTTCGGCTTCATCCGCTCATCTTATTAATGGACTCGTTCTTCTTCCTTATGGATTTCAGGCAAGATGACCGCTACCCTGGATCTCACTACTATCATTGCTATGCTAGTTGCTTCGTTCTTTCGCTATGCTGCGTTACCTATCACTTGCTGCTCAAGCCATCCCAAATTGCCATGTCAGCCTCTAACCTTTTGCACCCTTCCTAGCAAACCGTTGTTTGGCTATGTTACCGCTTTGCTCAGCCCCTCTTATAGCGTTGTTAGTTGCAGGTGAAGATGAAGTTTGTTCCTTGTTGGAACATGGAGATGTTGTTCCTTGTTGGAACATGTTTACTTGTTGGGATATCACAATATATCTTATATTATTAATGCATCTATATACTTGGTAAAGGGTGGAAGGCTCGGCCTTATGCCTGGTGTTTTGTTCCACTCTTGCCGCCTCTAGTTTCCGCTATATCGGTATTATGTTCCCGGATTTTGCGTCCCTAACGCTGTCGGGTGATTTATGGGACCCCTTGACAGTTCGCTTTGAATAAGACTTTTCCAGCAAGGCCCAACATTGGTTTTACCATTTGCCTCACCTATGCCCTTTTTCCCTTGGGTTTCCGGAGCCCGAGGGTCATCTTTATTTTAGCCCCCGGCCAGTGCTCCTTCGAGTGTTGGTCCGAACCGAGCAGACTGCGGGGCCACCTCGGGGCAACTCGAGGGTTGGTTTTACTCGTAGGCTGACTTATCCGGTGTGCCCTGAGACCGAGGTACGTGCGACTCCTATCAGATTTGTCGGCACATCCGGGCGGCTTTGCTGGTCTTGTTTTATTGCTGTGAATGTCTTGTAGCCGGATTCCGAGACTGATCGGGTTTTCCGGGAGAAGGAATATCCTTCGTTGATCGCGAGAGCTTATCATGGGCTTGTTGGGACACCCCGCAGGGTTTGAACTTTCAAAGCCGTGCCATGTTATGTGGCAGATGGGAATTTGTTAATGTCCGTTGTAGAAAACCCGGTTGATCTCAATTAAAATACACCAACCGTAAAGCGTAACCGTGAGTGTCTCTTTTCGGGTTGATCGAGAGGAGAACACGGTTTCGTGTTATGTTTGACGAAGTAGGAGTTCAGGATCACTTCTTGATCATTACTAGTTGACGACTGCCCTTTGTTTCTCTTCTCGCCTCATCTGCGTATGTTAGCCACCATATATGCTTAGTCGCTGCTGCGACCTCACCACTTTACCCCTTCCTTTCCCTTTAAGCTTTGCTAGTCTTGATACCCATGGTAATGGGATTGCTGAGTCCTCGTGGCTCACAGATTACTACACCACCAGTTGCAGGTACAGGTTTGCGATGATCATGACGTGAGAGCGATGTTTGCTTGTGTTGGAGTTCTTCTTCTGCTTCTTCTTCGATCAGGGGATAGGTTTCAGGTCGGCAGCCTGGGCTAGCAGGTGGATGTCGCTTGAGTTTCATTTATGTTTCATCCGTAGTCGGATGTTGATCTTGTATATGATGTTGATGTAT
Source organism: Aegilops longissima (assembly GCA_021605205.1). Classification (NCBI taxonomy): domain Eukaryota; kingdom Viridiplantae; phylum Streptophyta; class Magnoliopsida; order Poales; family Poaceae; genus Aegilops; species Aegilops longissima. Next base: position 180,989,916 of record CM038676.1, on the reverse strand, counting down.
TCTTGTGGCATTTGTGCCTTTTGTATGTATCCCTATGTATTATGTAATGTTGATGTAATGATATCCACCTTGCAAAGCGCTTTCAATATGCGGGTCTATCCTTGGTGGGACCGCCGAGTTCCTTTTGGATAGGATCGCATATTGGGCGCTACAAGTTGGTATCGAGCCGACCGTGGTTACACGGATGGTTGCGACAGGTGCGTGGTCATGTTGTTCATAACGCTTTGACCCGTCAGGCACCCGACATGGCACATGTACGGACTGGAAGCACGACGCTTGTGCCAAGAGGGAACGTTTCGTATGGCCGACGAGGACGCCGGTTCCTCCGAGTGGGGTGTATGTGATAGCCTGGCTTATTAGGGATGATAGACTACTCATATCAATAAGGAATTCCTTCTTTTCGGGAGCCCATTCGGACAGTAACTCCAAAGTTAAGCGTGCTCAGCTTGGAGTAGTGTCGATGGGTGACCGACCGAAGTTGCTCCCCGGTGCGCACGAGTGAGGACAAAGTGCGAGAAAAGACTAGTATTGATCTGTGGGGCAGTCTAGATCCCGCCAGAGTAACGACCACCGCGGGTGTGTCCGGGCGCTTTTTTAAATCTTGTCCGTTCTCCGGAGATTCATGGTGCTAGCTCGTTGTTATCCTATCTAGTTGTTTCCAGCCAGTAATTCTTTTCATCCATCCGAGTATTTCAGAGTTATGCTCCGCGCAATCATCCGAAGGCCATATTTTCGAAGATTTCGCTGCTCTAAGTTTTCAAAGTCGTTGTACAATTATTCTATATCCGTGCCCTTCGCTCATCTCAATATTCTTCCGTGCTGCGCTCAAGCATTCATTAATCAGTTCGCGATCTCTTCGATCTCTTTTCTAAATTCCTCAAGTATCTTCGTGCTTTTCTAATTCTTCCCGGTGATTATTTCTTTTCATCACCATTTTCAATTCTTACGGTGGGTCATTCAAGATTCTTTTTCTTCGATTATCATATTAATCCATTCGTTCTTTTCAACCTACCGGTGATTCATGAAGACCTTCTCAAGTTTGCGATATGTCACTTCTCAATTCTTTTTCAAGAAGATTAAGTAGTTTGCAAATCCATTCTTGGTCATCAATTTAATTTGATGAAGGATAAGCATACAATAAATCTTATTCTTATTTCATCCAAGTGATTAATCTTTTTCTTCGGAGTTTGTTCTTGAGGAATAAATTCTAGTTCCAAGTGTTTTCATCTTTTCTTATCCGGAGTTCAGTTTTCTCGGCCATTTCGTCGGAACCTCCATCTAAATCATCGCAATGCTCATCTTATTCTTTCATCCTTCAATTTTATCTCATCATCTTTTGTTACCGGAGTTTTTCATGGTGGTTCTTCATGATTTAATTCATTTCTTCAAGAGCTCATCAAGATTTTGTTGGTAGAGTTCGAATATCTTTTCTTCTCGCGTCTCGAAGTGCAATTAATTCTCCGTATTTCTTTTGAAGTGGAGTTTTGCATTTCTTCGTTCTTCTCAGCTATTCAATCTTTTCTGCTTGTGGTCGGTTATCACCTTATAATTTCGAGAGGTTATCCATAAGTCCACATCAAGCTTATTCCTTCGTTGTTGATTTTCTCAACAACTCCAGTCAATCCTTCCTTCTAAGTTCTTTTCATTCAAATTCTTTCAATTCTTTCCGGAGGCTTTGCGTTGTTCATCTCGTCAAGTGCCATCCCATCTTGTGAAGTTCTTGTTCTATAATTTCCATTTTTAACCGGAGTGCTTTCAGAGTATATCGTGTTTTCCATGAGCATTTGATTCTCGTCATTCTCGTCGTTCCTATCTTTTTCTCGAGTGCTCTCGATTCTTTGATTCTTATCTTGAGTTCTTGTTTCACCTCAACCCTTTTCCTTCCGCTCGGTCCTAAGATCTCGGACGAGATCTCTTGTTAGTGGAGGAGTGTTGTAACGCCCAGATTCGATCGCCAGTGTCTCGCCATTATTCGCCGTCATTGCCATGTCATGTGCTTGCGTGTTGCACTTTGCCATGTCATCATATGCATTTCATATCATGTCATCATGTGCATTTCATTTTGCATATGTGTTCGCCTCATGCATCCGAGCATTTTCCCGTTGTCCGCTTTGCAATCCGCACTCCTATCTCTCCGGCGCCCCTTTTACCTCTTTTCATGTGCGGGTGTCAAACGGTCTCGAATGGACCGAGGTTTGTCAAGCGGCCTCGGTATAGCACCGTAGACCGCCTGTCAAGTTTCGTGCCATTTGAGGTCGTTTGGTACTCCAACGGTTAACCGGTAACCGCAAAAGCCTCTTTTGTTGCAGCCCAACTCCCTTTCTAAGTGGCCCAAACCCACCTAACTCCCTCCATGCTCTCGGTCGTTCGATCACGATCGCGGGGCGAAAACCGCACCTCATTTGGACTCTCCTAGCTCCCTCTACCTATATATATGTCCTCCTCAAAAATCGCGGATGATTCCCCCTAACCCTAGTCTCCTTCTTCCTCCGCGCCGGACGCGTTCAGCACCCGCCGACACGCCCGCCCGCTCTCAAGCGCCAATCAGCGCCTGCCACGTGTCCTCCGCCTCCGCTGCTGCTGCCTGCCAGCTGGGCCAGGAGGCCCTGCCTGCCTCTGCCGCTGCCGGACCACGCCAGACGCCGTCCGGCCCAGCCAGGCGCCGCGCCGCTGCCTTTGCCGCGCCCTTCCGCCCGGCCGCGCCGCCCGCCTCTGCTGCCTGCGCTTGCTGCCGCCGGAGCACCGCGCGCCCGCCCGTCGCTTTCTCTCTCGCCTCGCCTTCGCCTGGCTTTCGGTCTCGCCTCGGCCGCCGCTGCCGCAAGGCGCCGCCCAGCACTCTGCGCCGAGCCCGACCGCCATGGCCGCCGCCCGCCTGCCGCCCGCCGCGCCTTTCGCCTCCTCCAGCGCTGAAGCCGCCGCCCATCTCTTCCGCCGGCTGCTGCCGCCTCGCCCGAAGCCTCGAGCTCGCTGGAGGCTCCGCCGCCGAGTCTGCTCGGTCGGATCCGTCCAGGTGGGACGAGATCCACCGGGGTCCAGAACCAAACGCACCCGCGCTGACCGGATCCCTCCGTCCCGCACCTTCCCGTCCCGTTGACTTTCCCGGAGGTGAAATTTCATCTGTCCCGAAATCTGCAGTAACTTTGTTGCATTTTCATCGCATCATATCTCTGTCATCGTTGCTCCGTTTTGCGCGTGTAATATGTCAAAATGTTCGTCTCAAAGAGTAGATAATTTATCTCATTGCATCATTTTCATTTGAGCTCATCTTGATGCCCGAAATGCTGTTGAAGAGTGCTATGTGATGTTAGTTTCTGATTTTATCAGAACTTGCACTTTGTCATTTTTGCCATGATTGATGTGTGCACCCTATGGACTTGAGTCCTACATGTGTTTTTTAATATGTCATGCCATCTTTCCAGTGGTGCTTGCTATGTATTTTTGTGATCAATGTGGTGACTAGCACAAACATGCAAACTAGGTGTCTTGATGTTGCTGATTTCAGCCCTGTTTTGCTGATATTTTGATGCCATGTTAACTTGATGCTACCGAGAGATCCATGCATATTTTGAGATACTTCACTAAGGATGTTTTGTTAAACATGTCTTGCTCTATCCATCCATGCCCTTGTTTGCAATTATGGAGTGCTCTAGCTTGAGTCAATCGAGCTCTACTTTTGCTATCAAATGTTTCCTGGCAGATTGTTTACATGTTATTCAATTTTGCCAAGCTTGTTGTGGTTGATCCGTATATGCTATGTTATTGTTCTTGCCATGTATGTCTTCTATGCCATGTCTTCTTGATGTATGTATGCTTAGTTTATCATATAAGGCTCTGTAGTGAGTGCATTGAGCTTGTAAACATGCCTACTTGTTATCAGTTTTTGACATGTCATGTTGCTGAATCTGTTAACGATACTTTCGATATTGACATGGGTGTTACTATATTTTCTGATCCTTTTGGCTTATGGTCAGTAAGGGACTTTTGTTCTATGCAATTAGTAGATTCATGTTATGCCTTTGTTTGCCATGATAAGTTCCTGTAACATGTTGTTTCATAGCTCTAAACATTGCAACCTGATGTTATTTCTGCCAATGCCTGAAACTGTTATTAGTTGCAATCTTGCCATGTGTTTTGAGCATGTTCTAGTCATTTCTGGAGATAGCTCAGTGCTCATGTTTTGTAATGCTTTACCTCTACATCATGCCCATGCCTTTTGTTTTTATGTTTAGGTGCTGTAGCATGTTGTTTGGATGCTTGCAATATGCCTACTTGCTGTTATGGACAGATTGTTGTCATAACTTGTATAGGGTGTTTGTGTTGAACCGCTGTCTGCTTTTGAGTGTGCTCTATATGAAACTTGCTTGATTTTGCATGTAGTTTCATATTATCATGTTGGATCCTTGTTTTGAGGTGTTTTCTTGATGTTTGTGTGCATTTTGCATCAATGCCATGTTTAACTTGTTTTGCTCATATCTTCTAGGCCGTAGCTCCGAATCTAATGAACTTTATATGTAACTTGACTAGAATTTCATGTAGATCATCGTGGTGCATCTTAACTTGCTGTTTAACAACTTGAACATAAGGTTTATTCAGATCTGGACCAATTTCGAAATTTGCATATGAGGACTTACCGGAATTGTTATAGGTTGTTCCCGGCCTCATTTAAACTTGCCTTGATGTGTTGCTCTTGTTTGCATCATCTCTTTCCATGAGTAGCTTCATGTAGATTTGTCATGCATCATGCTTGTTGTGCATCATGTCTTGTTCATGTGTGGAGTGTTTACCATGTTGTGTGCTTCTTCTTGTTAGTTCCGCTTGCTATGCGATCGTGAGGATTCGCTCGCTCACGCTTGGTTCGGCTTCATCCGCTCATCTTCTTCATGGACTCGTTCTTCTTCCTTGCGGGATTTCAGGCAAGATGACCGCTACCCTGGATCTCACTACTATCATTGCTATGCTAGTTGCTTCGTTCTTTCGCTATGCTGCGTTACCTATCACTTGCTGCTCAAGCCATCCCAAATTGCCATGTCAGCCTCTAACCTTTTGCACCCTTCCTAGCAAACCGTTGTTTGGCTATGTTATCGCTTTGCTCAGCCCCTCTTATAGCGTTGTTAGTTGCAGGTGAAGATGAAGTTTGTTCCTTGTTGGAACATGGAGATGTTGTTCCTTGTTGGAACATGTTTACTTGGTAAAGGGTGGAAGGCTCGGCCTTATGCCTGGTGTTTTGTTCCACTCTTGCCGCCCTAGTTTCCGTCATATCGGTATTATGTTCCCGGATTTTGCGTCCCTAACGAGGTCGGGTGATTTATGGGACCCCCTTGACAGTTCGCTTTGAATAAGACTTTTCCAGCAAGGCCCAACATTGGTTTTACCATTTGCCTCACCTATGCCCTTTTTCCTTGGGTTTCCGGAGCCGAGGGTCATCTTTATTTTAGCCCCCGGCCGGTGCTCCTTCGAGTGTTGGTCCGAACCGAGCAGATCAAGGGGCCACCACGGGCAACTCGAGGGTTGGTTTTACTCGTAGCTTGACTTATCCGTGTGCCCCGAGACCGAGGTACGTGCGAATCCTATCAGGATTTGTCGGCACATCCGGGCGGCTTTGCTGGTCTTGTTTTATTGCTGTGAAATGTCTTGTAGCCGGATTCCGAGACTGATCGGGTCTTCCGGGAGAAGGAATATCCTTCGTTGATCGCGAGAGCTTATCATGGGCTGTTGGGACACCCTGCAGGGTTTGAACTTTCGAGCCGTGCCTGCGTTATGTGGTAGATGGAATTTGTTAATGTCCGTTGTAGAAAACCCGGTTGATCTCAATTAAAATACACCAACCGTGTGCGTAACTGTGAGTGTCTCTTTTCGGGTTGATCGAGAGGAGAACACGGTTTCTGTGTTATGTTTGACGTAAGTAGGAGTTCAGGATCACTTCTTGATCATTACTAGTTGACGACCGTTCCTTTGTTTCTCTTCTCGCTCTCATCTGCGTATGTTAGCCACCATATATGCTTAGTCGCTGCTGCGACCTCACCACTTTACCCCTTCCTTTCCCTTTAAGCTTTGCTAGTCTTGATACCCATGGTAATGGGATTGCTGAGTCCTCGTGGCTCACAGATTACTACACCACCAGTTGCAGGTACAGGTTTGCGATGATCATGACGTGAGAGCGATGTTTGCTTGTGTTGGAGTTCTTCTTCCGCTTCTTCTTCGATCGTGGGATAGGTTTCGTGTCGGCAGCCTGGGCTAGCAGGGTGGATGTCGTTTGAGTTTCTGTTTATGTTTCATCCGTAGTCGGATGTTGATCTTGTATATGATGTTGATGTATTCTTGTGGCATTTGTGCCTTTTGTATGTATCCCTATGTATTATGTAATGTTGATGTAATGATATCCACCTTGCAAAAGCGTTTCAATATGCGGGTCTATCCTTGGTGGGACCGTCGAGTTCCTTTTGGATAGGATCGCATATTGGGCGTTACATGCCTATAATTTAAAAGAAAGATAAGTGCCCCGTGATCTCCGTTCTTGCCCCTTTCCTCCCAGGTGCGGAAGGTGAAGGCAAAAAGGAAGCAATGGGGAACGCGCTGATGGAGAGCTTGACAAGGAAGACCCTCGGCAGGGCGTGTGGCCGAGGGAGGAGGGCGGCGCGATCAGTCGGAGTCGGTGTCCTCCCACTTGACGTCCTCGTCGTCGCTGTCGCTGTCCTCCTTATCACTCTTGCTCGAGGAGTGAGGGAGTCCTGGACTAAGGGGTCCTCGGGCATCCGGCCTATTATTAGTGGGCCTGACTGATGGGTTGTGAAGATATGAAGGCCGAAGACTGTACCCGTGGCCGGATGGACTCTACTTGGCGTGGAAGGCAAGCTTGGCGACCAATTATGAAGATTCATTTCTATGTAACCGACTCCATGTAACCCTAGATCTCTCCAGTGCCTATATAAACCGGAGAGCGTAGTCCGGATAGGCGGATACACATTACCATATTCACATAGGCTAGACTTCTAGGGTTTAGCCATTACGGTCTCGTGGTAGATCAACTCTTGTAACACTCATATTCATCAAGATCAATCAAGCAGGAAGTAGGGTATTACCTCCATAGAGATGGCCTGAACCTGGGTAAACATCAGGTCCCCCGTCTCCTGTTACCATCGATCCTAGACGCACAGTTCGGGACACCCTACCCGAGATCCGCCGGTTTTGACACCGACATTGGTGCTTTCATTGAGAGTTCCTTCGTGCCGTCGACGAAAGGTTCAATGGCTTGCCTTGTCCTTAAATACGACATCACCTCTAGGGGAGTCCTGACCCCAGGCCGGATCCTCCGGCTGGGTGGCTTCAGCATGATCGCCCGTTCGGCCGTCGAGCCGGAGATGACCTCTCGGGCCATCGAAAACCCCCTTCGCATCAACACCAAACACTCCAAGCAGATGGATCCGCCAGAGTTTCCGTCCTTAAACGAGCGCCTGAATCGCATCGCCGCTTTGTGAATCGCCACAGATTACGATCGGATCGGGCCTAAAACCAATCAAGGAGAAATCAAAACTCCACCGGTCACCCATCAGATAGCGGTAGTCGAGGAGCAGGACGGTGAGTCTTCTTCTATGACGAAGATAGACTATATCCGGATCGCCGATCAGGAAGAACCGGATACCCACCAGTGAAAGGATTCGGCCAGCCTTCCGAACATAGAATCGGACGGCAGTCCTAAACAATCAGAAGATACTCCGGGGCCCGAACTGACAAGTCTGGAGGCTCTCCAGACTCCGGATAATCGATCAGGTCAGGGTTCGGATTAAATTCCACCCACCCACCCGGATATAGACGCTCTCATAAGCATAAAGCAACAGTCTTAGGAAACGGTCCACCACTTCTGGGCCAGATTCCTCCTTGCAAAGGACAAGGTAAAAGATTGCCGTGACGAGGATGCTATATCAGTGTTCTGCAAAAATTGCACGGACGAAGGAATCCTTAACGCCATCAATCGCCGTCGCATATTAAAATTTGCTGACATAGCAACCATCGTACAAAGGTATTGTGCAATGGAAAGCACCCGGAAAACTCAGGCAGCTCGTTTAAAAGCACCGGCCGCTACCCAGCCCCTCGTCCGAACAAAAAGAACACACCCTCTCTGGACTTCTTACCCAACAGCAAAGAAATCAAAACCCATTATGGGGCGTGGAACCGTTCTGGAAGGATGGCTCGATGGGCCATGCATGTTGGATACTCCGACAAGTGGCCAAGAGCGGCGAGGATATCCTCACCAAGAATACACCAGAACAACACCCCCAGAGAACGACAACCCCGAAGTACTGACGGTCTTCAAGACATTCACCTCAAACAATAGGCGCAAAAGGGCACTCCGCGAACTGGCCGAAGTCTGCCAAATCGCAGCAAAAAACCCTTGGAACGAAACTGCGCCGGCGTTCGGGAACGGGGTACCAGACTTGCTCGCTGCGGCTGCGGCGGGCTCAAGGTGGCCCAGCACGACCCATCTTCATCAAGACAAGCTCAAGACCTCGCGAGGGCCAAGATTGCTGGGCGGACGACAAGAAGCTTCCTCGAGCACGGCCTCATCAGGCTGGCTCGCGAGGAGGCGGAGAGATCAAGGCGGGTACCTCACGAGGTGCCCATGACGCAAGCCATGATGACCAAGGGCGCCAGGCGCGCCAGCCCGCAGAAGTGTCCCCATTTCCTCTTTGGTGCAAAGGAGGCAAGCGCAGCAGAGTATCAAGCAAAGGCAACCATTTCGTGCAAGGAGACCAAGACCAACACAACGGCAGGAAGGAGGTCATCGTGGAGCCCAAGCCAAGGCCATCGCCGAGCCTTTGACAAAGCGAGGACCAACTTTAGTCGATAAGTGTACTAGATGTTCCCTTCAAATGGCTAATTGTTGGCGCCTTTCACATTAATATTTGGGAAGAGGCCCAGGCCTCTGCTTATAAATAGGACTAGCCACCCACAGCGTAGAGGCATCTAGAGGATAGCTAAGGATTGAGCATCTTGAATCCAGAGAGAGAGAGAGAGAGAGAGAGAGAGAGAGAGAGAGAGAGCGACTGAACTCCCCTAGCAGTTCGTCAGACCGCCAAGAATGACCCTCGCGAGGTTGTTCTACCTTGTAATGCTCATCATCAGCCCTCGAGGCAATCCACCACACCACACACCGGAGTAGGGTATTACACCACAATGGTGGCCCAAACCAGATAAATCTTGTGTCCCTTGTGTTGCTCTTTGTGTAGTTTAGATCCTTGCGGGCGACGAGGTGTAGGTAGGTAGGAGGTGAGATCTCCGCGTGCACCCCAGTAGTTCGAACCTAGAGGGTCTGCCGGAACCCGAATCCGACATTTGCGCGCCAGGTAGGTGTGCTGAATCCGCCTTCCGCCGCTTGTTTTTCGCCGCCCTCGATCCATGTCGACGCCGTTGCCTGCGTGCCGAGCGCCGGGCTGCTCTCGCTACTCAAGTCGCCCAGACGGCCCCCATCGGCGGCTGCCTCGCCGTTCCCGTCGCTTGCCGCCAATGCCGCCACCGACCAAGGGGAACGAGCAGCAGCGTCGTCCCCAAAGATCCATCCGTGAGGCGAGACGGTCGCACCACTACTCCTTCGCCGCCTTAGCTGGTTCTTTCGTCTCGCGCTCTCAGCGCTACCATGGAGGCTCGAGCCGCACTCATCGCGGCAAACGAAGCTCCTGCGCTACAGCCCTGCCGACGACGCGTCACGAGGAGTGGCTCGACCGCCGCCGAAGCTCGTCTCAAGCCAGTAGGGGCTCCCTGTCGTCCTTCTCACTGCATCTGCGCCTGCCTTGCGCAAGCGATGAGTTCGGGGCGCCACAGCCGCCCCCTCAAGAAGGCGCTTTACGCCAAGCGCAGGGCCCCAGGCGGAACACGCCCGTCTGCACCAGCCAGCAAGCAAGAGCAGAGCTGTCAAGAGGTCCCTCGCCCCCAAGAAGCTGCCTGAGTGCTCCCAGCACCGGCCCGTCACGACCGTGCTCCTACTCCAGCATGCCAAGACCCCGCGCTGCTCCCAGCGGTAGCGCATGGGGACCCGCAAGACCAAGCCTTCCGTCACCAAAGGCCTCCCGTGGCCACTGCAGGCTGCTGCGCCTTCATGGCCGAGCTACGCAGCGTCGCGTGGCTCAATAAGTTCAAGCCAGACCTGCCTCCTCGCTACGACGGAACGGCCGACCCTGCGGAGTTCCTCTAGCTTTACGAGCTGGGCATCGAAGCCGCCAACGGGGATGAGAAGGTCATGGCGAACTGGTTTCCCATGGCACTCAAGGACGGTGCCCGCACCTGGCTCATGAACCTGGCTCCTGGCACGATCTCCTCCTGGGACGAGATGCGCACCCGCTTCATTGCCAACTTCCAAGGCACTCGCGACCGGCCTCCGGCCGTGAGCGACATGCGCCGCATCAAGCAGCAGCCGAGAGACCCCATGTATACATCTAGCGCTTCAACAACGCACGCCTCAAGATTCCCAAGGTGACCGAGGAGGCCATCATCTCAGCCTTCTCCGACGGTGTGCCTGACGTCAAGATGAAGGAGGAGCTGGCGATGCATCAAGACCTGTGCACATCCCTGGAGCTGTTCAACTTGGCGACCAAGTGCGCCAGAGCTGAGGAAGGACGCCTTTCCCTCCTCGAACTGCCGGCTGCCGACCCAGAAGAGAAGAAGCCCAAGGTCAAGGACGTGAAGCGCAAGGGGGCTGCCGTGCTCGTGGCAGAACCAGACACCAAGCAAGGCAGAGATCAGCCCGAGTCTTCCAAGGGCAGCCGGTACTGCATGTACCACGACCTCCACACCCGCAACACCAACGAATGTCAAGAGCTCAGAGCCGTGCAAGAAGGGCGAATCGGTCGACGCTCCGACCGCAGTGATCGAGGCTACGACCGAGGAGGAGGACGAAACGCAGGACGCTTGGAAGACCGTGGCCCACGCCAGGATCAGCCTCTCGAGGGAGGTTGGAGGGACCCGCCTCGCGAGGGAGGCTGGAGGGATCAGCCTCGTGAGGATCACCCGCAAGGCAACGCATGCCTCCCTCCTCTACCACTGCAGCCAAGGAGAAACGAAGACCATCATCAGGACGAGGGGGCTGGGGGCTTCCAGGAGCCGCGCGCGATCGCTTGCATCCTGGGCGGAGCTCAAGCCCTAGCCTCTAAGCGCATCTTCAAGCAGTTCGCCCGCGAAGTGAATGCAGTCCTCCCCAAGCTCGAAACCACGCGCCCTCTCAAGTGGTCAGCGTGCGCCATCACGTTCAGCTCAGCGGATCAGCTCAAGTGCGCAGCCACAGCCGAGTCCTCCGGATGCTTTGTTCCCCAATCATCGACAACGGCAAGTCACCAGACCTCATCGATGGCGGAGCAGGGCTCAATGTCCTGTCCGTAGAGACATTCAACAATCTCCAAGTGCCTTACAATCAGCTTCAGCCAACCAAGCCTTTCTCCGGGGTCACTGATGGCTCCACAGTTCCGATTGGGTAGGTCCGCCTTCCTGTCACCTTCGGGGCGCGCGACAACTACCGCACCGAGCTCATTGACTTCGACGTCGCCCACATTCTCCTGCCATACAATGCCATCCTCGGGTACCCAGCTCTGGCCAAATTCATGGTCGTGACTCATCACGGCTACAATGTCCTCAAGATGCCAGGAAGCGATGGAGTCATCACGGTGCCTTGTGAAGAAAGAGATGCAGTGTGTCCCCTGGAGCGTGCTTTTCAAGCCGCGTCACTTGAAGACCCAGATCACAGGAGTGGGAGGCTCCTCGAGGCTGCTCCCAAGAAGAAGAAGACATCGCCTGGCCCGACCCCTCGGGAGGCAGCCCCCTCGAGGTCCGCGCTGTTCAAGGCACCTCCTTCGTCAAGATAGGAAGGCGCCCTGGCGCCTCTACTCGAGCAAGGCTCGGGGCTCTCCCTGAGGGCCACCGACCTTGCTAAGGTCACGAGGAGGCGCTTGGGCACCACTTGGAGGCGTGTTTCAAAGCACGCTTCCTCAGAAGGAGCAAGGCAAGGAGGGCCAAACCCTCGTGGAGTTCATCAGCAAAGATCATTCAGAGCTGCAGGAGTCAAGATTCATGAGTGGCGCCACCGCTTACTCACTGTAGCTCCCCATCCAGCGAGGATGGTGGGTTGCGCGTCTGCATCGACATACCAGGCTCAACCGAGCCGCCTCTCAGAGCGGCTCGCCTCACGCATGGGGCGCCAGAAGGTCCACCCCACAGCTACGCTCGATGCCTACGGTTTGCCGAACGCTGCTGCCACGCTGGCCAGCTCATGAGGAGCATCCTGAGGCTCAAGTGGCCAAAGGCTCCACAGTCCCGGCGGAGATGGAGATGGTCCGCGAGGTGCCACTGCGCGCCCGAGCCTCCCGAGGCTCCGGGGCCTGGGGGCTCGTGAAGATCGGCTTCCACAGCGCACGACGTCCGCTACTTCAGCATCCCTTCATCTTCAACATTATCAGGTGACATCCTTCGAGTTTCATTTTCAGCTGGAAGCGCCCTGTGGCTGCATCATTCCTGTGCCGTGGGTCCGCCCCTCGCGGCGTGTATCCCTTTGCTTCATGTTCCTAGCTTACTTAATTGGGGGCACCCTTGGGCTGCATCATCCCCAAGCCACTCGGGCCAGACCTGGGCATGTATCCTCTTGCGCTTATTTGCCAGCGCTTGACCCATCATGATTGTTATTTGGTGCCTGCCCACGGCACCCTCTTCCTTCATGTCGGCTGCTTGCACCTTAAAGGGGCTACCCGAGCATCGCGACTCATGGGCTCCTACCGCTCTCCAGCCCTCATCCTCTCGCCTTGTCCATTTACATCGCGACCTGGCATACCAGCGACGGTTGAGCCCCGCTCGAGGGCCGGGATCTGAGGACGTAGAGCATCGACATCTAACCAAATTTGCAAGAACACATCACAAGTTAAGGCTCAGTGCCAGGCGAACCCGCCTTGAGGTAGGGGCCCTGTGAGTCCCGCTGGCTGGCTCACGGGTGCCCAGATACACCTCGTCAGCCCTCACCGTGCACAGCCACGTGTCGTATGGGCTGACACGCCTGGGCTCCTCCCGAGGGGAGCCCTCCCATGCACCAATGGAGGCACCATGCTCCGCGCTGGCTGACGACACCGCCGAGGAGCGGCTATGCCTGCACACATACGGAAGCGCTTATGCTCCGGGTGATAAACAATCGAGGGTGGCCCCGGCCGATCAACCTCGTGGAGCCCAGAGTTCAATGTCTGGCCTCATCGTAACGCCCCCCTCGGAGTGCCGCGTGAGGGGCTGGGCACGGGCTACGCCTGGTCACGCCCAGACGACGCCACCCAGCCAGCCCCTCGGCCTGGTTCATCGCACGCCTCCCCGAAAGCGGAGCTAAGGTACGGCGCGCTTGAACGTCAAGGGGACTCTGAGCATCGCGACTCAGAGCCTAACTGGTCACATAGCCCTCACCCCTTAGTTCCGAAGGCTAACGGCGGTTGAGGTATGCGCAGGGGCAGGCTCTGCCGACGAGAATGGTAATTCACCCAAACATCTCGCCTCCCTACTTGCTGTTCAAGGCCAAGGGGGACTCCTAAGCATCGCGACTCAGAGCCTAACTTGTCACGAGACCCTCACTCCTTGGTCCCGCCCTGGTTTCCGGTCGGGCTAACGGCGGCTGAGGTATGCACGGGCTAGTGTCGGTGTCAAACCGTGGATCTCGGTAGGGGTCCCGAATCGTGCGCCTAGGCGGATGGTAACAGGAGACAAGGGACACGATGTTTTTACCCAGGTTCGCCCTCTCGATGGAGGTAATACCCTACTCCTGCTTGATTAATATTGATGATATGGGTAGTACAAGAGTATATCTACCACGAGATCAGAGAGGCTAAACCCTAGAAGCTAGCCGATGGTATGATTGTTGTTCGTCCTACGGACTAAAACCCTTCGGTTATATAGACACCGAATAGGGTTAGGGTTACACAGAATCGGTTACAATGGTAGGAAATCTACATATCCGTCTCGCCAAGCTTGCCTTCCACGCCAAGGAAAGTCCTATCCGGACAAAGGACGAAGTCTTCAATCTTGTATCTTCATAGTCTAGGAGTCCGGCCAAAGATGATAGTTCGGCTATCCGGACACCCCCTAGTCCAGACTCCCTTAGTAGCCCCTCAACCAGGCTTCAATGACGATTTAGTCCGGCGCAAGATATTGTCTTCGGCATTGCAAGGCGGGTTCCTCCTCCGAATACTTCATAGAAGGTTTTGAACACAAGGATAGTGTCCGCTCGCAAAACAAGTTCCACATACCACCGTAGAGAGAATAATTTTTGCACAGATTCTGCCGACGATTCGGCGTGACATCACACCACGGCCAGGCCTTTATTCAATCGCTTTTTATCGTCCCACCTCAGCGAAGCGAGGCGGCGGTTTCTTGGCACGCCTTATCAAAGCGTAGATCGTGCCCCTTATTCCGGGATTCTCATCAATACGGACGTAGAACCCAACCGCGCCATTGATTGCGGCGCTTTGGGAGATAACCGAAGTTTTATCAGTCGGTGGGGACGATAGCCTCTTCCGTCCATATAAGGGGATAAGGATCCACCCTTTTCACCCACGCCTTCCTCCTCCCTTGCTCATCCATTTCACAAGACTCGAGCTCCAACGCCAAAGTCCACACATCCTTCCTCAACCATCTCCCGCCCTGTCCGGAGCGGGAGGCAGGTGGATGGTCTCCTCCATCACGGAGGGCCAAGTAAAAAGATTGCGGAAGGCCGGATACTTGTCCGGCGATGTCGCACATCGACTGCCCGACGAAGGGCAACTCATCCCCACCCCTGAGCCCCATGAACGGGTCGTATTTCTTGCCCACTTCCTCCACGGACTGGGTTTTCCACTTCACCCATTCGTCCGGGGGCTCATGTTCTACTACGGCCTAGACTTCCACGATCTGGCCCCGAATTTAATCCTCAACATCTTGGCGCTCATCATCGTAGCGAGGCTTTCCTCTGCATCCAGCCCCACTTCGCTTATGGTTGAAGACTTTCAATGTCAAGTCAAGGTTGTGGGCGGCCGCCAGCGGAGTGCGCAGCGCCATGGTCGGCAGGATCGCCAACGCCTTATGGCTCGATGGCTCCTTTGTGGAGACCGTGAAGGGGTGGCAATCGGGTGGTTCTACATTACCGAGCGCGCTGACCCTAAATGGGCGGCGGCCCCGAATTTCGGTTCTGGTATTCCCACGCTGCTCACTTCTTGGAAGGAGATTGGCTGGCGGGGTAATTCAAGAGCTGACCGACTCCAAACCTGCATGTGGACCTTGGTGAACAAGAATCTCGTGCTCGCAATGTGGTCCAGGTTATGCTCATCCGCCGGATCCTCCCATGCCAACAACGGGCCTTCAAATTGTGGAGTTCGATCCGCACAAGATCCAACCTCAAGAGGCTCTTCGACACTACGCACGAAGATGCCCGAAGGTGCTGTTCAAGGGCGCCGAGGTTCCTCATCCGCCATGTAAGATCGCGGATTCAGCTTGCAGCGCAAGCTATCGAGGTAAGCTATTTTGCCCTTCACGGAATCTTGCTTTTCATAGTTTGACTCTATGCGGATCTAAAATCCCTTGCCTTTGACAGATCTGGCGGAGCACATCCGGCAGGTTAACCGTCCGCCTCTTTGCCGAAGACTCCAGAGACGCCCACTTGGCGGGGCTGCTGGCTCCGGTGCCTTACGTGGTGCCGGAGAAGAAGGCCAAGAAGAAGGCCACGGGGACTCGAAGGAGTGCCCGACGCCAGGAGTTGTCGGACTCATCGTCCGACAACTCGGAGGCGGACTCCTCCGTGAAAACGAGGAGGAAACAGAAGCCTCTCCCCCGGCGGGGGGAGAGAAGAAAAGAAAGGCCGCCCACCGGGGAGTCCTGAGGGTTCAAGAAGGAAGAACCTTCCTCCCGACGCTCCACCAACGCCAACGACGGCGAGGAGGAGGGCCTCGAGGCCAAGCCTCTAGCGAGATCGTAAGTGTCCGGATACCCATGGCTTTTTTTCATTGCATAGTGTTCTCTAATGCCAACAATCATGCAGCCCGCCAAGGACGCAGCTCGCCGCTTGCCGAAAGGGTCCTCGAATTCGCTTCAAGTGGAGAGTACTTCACTTCGGCCGCCTCACCTCACGCTGCTGACGACATCGAGGTGGGGCCCCAAGGGGGGCCTGGTCAAGAGGAGGTGGCGCAGGAGGCGCCGCAAGGCAGCCTCCCGGACTCCAGGCGCGAGGGGAGCGAGACCCCCAGGGGCTCTAAGCCCGACCTTGTCCGACTCCATACCGAACCTTCAGCGGTTCAAGTCCGGCAAGCGCCCCTTCATAGGAAGGGTAAGACGCCGTGTCCTTTCGGCCCAACCGGAGGCACCGGATAAGCATCGAGGCGCTTAACAGCGCCTTACATCAAGGAGGAGCACCGCATCGTTATGAGTGTGGTGATCCAGAAGTTCACCCGCCAAGAGCGGGCTGATCAAGCCTTCAACGGCCTTCTAACAGGCTTTGAGGTAAGTTTTCAATATATGTAAGAAGATTACCGCAAAGACAGAGTCTCGATGCTTAGTTCGGTGTTCGGAAAGAAAAGCCGGACCGAGGATCTAAAAAGATATACGCAGGAGTCTAACATAATTATGTCAATATGGGAATGCAGGCTGCCCTGCTGACCTCTTCCAGACCGATCATGGAGGTCAATGCATTGAAGGAGAGCCTCGAGCGGTCCGAGAACGAAGCTCGCCAAGCCAAGAAGCAGCTCGAGGACAAGGAAGGTAAGTAATACCTTATGGAATTTAAAAATGTGGTTGCAAAAGATAACATGAATAACATGGGTACTGCAGGGGCCACGAGCTGCAGGTGGTGACCTCAAGGAGGCGGTGTCCGCGTCGAAAAACAAAGCGGCAAGGGAGCGCACCGAGTGAGAGAAGGGGAGGCGATGTAACACCCCCTAAGTAACTTTCCATATTTGTAACTCCAACTCTTGCCATTTTCGCATTGATATATGATATTCCTCCGTGGTTGGGTTTTTCTCCTTTTGCATTTTGTCCATGTCATGCATTTTATTATGTCATCATGTGCATCGATTTGCATACGTGTTCGCCTCATGATTCCGAGCATTTTTCCCGTTGTCCGCTTTTGCAATCCGCACTCCTATCTCCCCGGCGGTCCTTTTACGCTTTTTCCGTAAAGGGTACTAAACCTTCTCGAAATGGACCGAGGTTTGTCTAGTGGCCTTGGTATATCACCCGAGACCACCGGTCAAGTTTCGGTCATTTGGAGCTCGCTTGGTACTCCAACGGTTAACCAGACTCTCGCAAAGGCCTCTTTTAAGTTGCAGCCCAACACCCTTCAAAACAGCCCAATAACCCATCTAAGTCACTTCCATGCTCTCCGTCGCTCGATCACGATCGTGGGCGAAAACTACACCTCATTTGACTCTCCTAGCTCCTCTATGCCTATTTAAGCAAACCCCCTCCAAATCGGTCTTCCTCCCCTAACCCTAGTTTTCACACACACGGACGTGTCCGCCGGCCGGACGACATCGCCGCCCAGCCCCGGCAGCCAGCTGGCAGGTCACACTGTCCGCTGCTGGCCACGCCTCACGCACGCCCGCTGGCTGGCGCCCATGGGCCAGCAGGCCCATGCGCGCCACCACAGCCCACGCCCGCCCCACACACACTGGCTCGCACACTGGGCTGGGCTGCCTCCGCCTCCGCCCAGCGCCTCCGGCTGCCCTGCTGCCACAACCCGGCCAGCCTCTTGCGACTCGCCGCTGGTCAAGGCCACTCACGACCGCCCACCGCTGCAACCTGCCCTCACCCCCTCCAAGCGACCTCCTCCTCCTCCTCCAAGCCCACACACCGCCGTCGCCGCTGATCGGGCCGAGCCTCGATCCAGATCCGCCTCGGGCCGAGCCCGCTGACCTCTCTCCTCCATTTTTCTAAGTCTTTTGCATCTATTGTTATTTTGTGGCATTTTCAACGTGCTATAACTTTGTCATCGTAGATCCATTTTGCGTATAATATGTCAAAATGTTCGCCTCAAGAGTAGATCATTTCATTCCATTGCATCATTTTCATTTGAGCTCATCTTGATGCCCGAAATGCTGTTGGAAGAGTGCTATGTGATGTTAGTTTCTGTTTCTAACAGAACTTGCACTTTTGTTATTTTTGCCATGATTAATGTGCACCCTATGAATTTGAGTCCTACATGTGTTTTGAAATATGCCATGCTATCTTTCCAGGGATATATGCCATGTATTTTTGTGATCTATGTGGTGACTAGCACAAGCATGCAAAGTAGGTGTCCTGATGTTGCTGATTTCAGCCCTGTTTTAGCTGATTTTGATGTCATGTTAACTTGATGCTATCAAGAGATCTATGCATATTTTGAGATACTTCAGTAAGGGTGTTTTGTAAAACATGTCTTTCTCTATCCATCCATGCCTTTTTTTGCAATTATGGAGTGACATAGCTTGAGTCAATCGAGCTCTACTTTTGCTATCAAATGTTTCCTGGCAGATTGTTTACATGTTGTTCAATTTTGCCAAGCTTGTTGTGGTTGATCCATTTATGCTATGTTATTGTTCTTGCCATGTATATCTTCTATGACATGTCTTCTTGATGTATGTATGCTTAGTTTATCATTTAAGGCTCTGTAGTGAGTGCATTGAGCTTGTAAACATGCCTACTGTTATCAGTTTTGACATGTCATGTTGCTGAATCTGTTAACTAGACTTTCAATATTGACATGGGTGTTACTATATTTTCTGATCCTTTTGGCTTATGGTCAGTAAGGGACTTTTGTTCTATGCTTTGATTAGATTCATGCCATTCCATGTTTTTCTATTTTAAGTTCCTGTAGCATGTAGTTTTGTTGCTCTGAACTTTGCAACCTGATGCTGTTTTTGCCATGTCCAGCCTGATATTTTGTGCACTTTTGCCATGCTTGTTTGAACCTGTTATGATGTGAACTAGCCGTAGCTCAGTGCTCATCTTTTGTCGAGCATCTTGTGTAGATCACTTCCATGTGCTTTGTTGATACGTTTGGGTGCAGTAGCTTAATTAATTGTTGCTTGCTAAGTGGCATCATGCTGTTAATGGCAGATTTGTGCCATTCTTGTTTTGCTTGTCATTTGCAAACCGTGCATCCGATTCCGTGATCTTTATATCGATTTCAACCAAATCATCTCATCTTTCCAGTGGCATACTTGGTTTGCCAAGTTGATGCCTGGTTCATCATTTACCTTCCGAGCGCATATACGCATTGCATATCACATCCCGCATATCATGTCATGTTTTGCATCATGTTGATTGTGCATTGCACCGTGATTTATTGTGGTTCATTTGTTTGTGTTGTTGCTTTGGGTAGAGTCGGAGACGAGCACGTGAACGAGGAACCTGTTGAGAACGCTTACGAGGATCAAGCTTTGACAACTCGAGAACATTGCGCAAGATGACCATACCTCGAAATCACTTCTATCTTTGCTATGCTAGTTGCTCGCTTTTTGCTATGCCTATGCTGCGATGCCTACCACTTGCTATATCATGCCACCCATATTGCCATGTCAGCCCCTAACCATCCTTTCCTAGCAAACCGTTGATTGGCTATGTTACCGCTTTGCTCAGCCCTCTTATAGCGCTGCTAGTTGCAGTGAAGCTGAAGTTTGTTCCTTGTTGAACATGGAGATGTTGTTCCTCTTGGAACATGTTTACTTGTTGGGGATATCACAATATATATCTGCTATAATTAATGCATCTATATACTTGGTAAAGGGTGGAAGGCTCGCCTTATGCCCGGTGTTTTGTTCCACTCTTGCCACCCTAGTTTCCATCATACCGTGTTATGTTCCTTGATTTTATGCTCCTTACACGGTTGGGTGATTTATGGGACCCCTTGACAGTTCGCTTTGAATAAGACTCGCCCAAAGAAGGCCCAACTTTGGTTTTACCATTTGCCACCTAAGCCTTTTCCCCGGTTTTCGCGAGCCCGAGGGTCATCTTTATTTTAACCCCGGCCAGTTCTCCTTCGAGTGCTGGTCCAAACTGTCACCCGCCGGCCATCAGGCAACTCGAGCTGGTTTATCGGAAGTTTGGACAATCCGTGTGCCTCGAGAACGAGATATGTGCAGCTCCTATCGGGATTTGTCGGCACATTCGGGTGGCTTTGCTGGTCTTGTTTTATTGCTGTCGAAATGTCTTGTAGTCCGGGATTCCGAGATTGATCGGTCTTCCCGTAGAAGGAATATCCTTCGCTGACCGTGAGAGCTTATAATGGGCTAATTTGGGACACCCCGCAGGTAATATCTTTCAAAGCCGTGCCCGCGTTATGAGGCAGATGGGAATTTGTTAATGTCCGTTGTAGAAAACCCAAAGTTGACCTCAATAAAATACACATCAATCAAGGTGTAACCGTGATGGTCTCTTCTCGCGGAGTCCGGAAGTGAACACGGTGTTGGAGTTATGTCCGACGTAAGTAGTTCAGATCACTTCTTGATCGCTACTAGCTTCACGACCGTGCTTTGCTCCTCTTCTCGCTTCTTTTATGCGATGTAGCCACCATATATGCTAGTCGCTGCTGCAGCTCCACTTTACTACTCGTCCTTCCTATAAGCTTAAATAGTCTTGATCTCGGTGTGAGATTGCCGAGTCCCCGTGACTCACAGATACTTCCAAAACAGTTGCAGTGTTCCGATGATGCAAGTGCAGGTGACTCAACCGAGCTCAAGTGGGAGTTCGACGAGGAACGTGGTCGCATTATGTGTCTTTTCCCCGATGATCAGAGTGGTGCCCAGCTGGGACGATTCGGGATCCGTGTAGCATTTGGGGTATCTTCTTTTATTTTGGTTCCGAGTCGGACCTTGAGTGTACTCAATGATGGATGTTTATTTATGTATCGTGTGAAGTGGCGATCGTAAGCCAACTATGTATCTCCTTCCTTATTTATTACATGGGTTGTGTGAAGATTACCTCACTTATGCATTTGCTTTCAATGCGGTTATGTTTCTAAGTCGTGCCTCGACACGGGAGATATAGCCGCATCGGGGCGCATAAGTTGGTAATCGAGCCTTCCCACTTAGGAGCCCCTACTTGATTGTTTGTCATGCGTTGTTGAGTCTAGAATGGAAAATGTTTTGAGTCTTAGGATTATATATATCGGAGAGTAGGATTCTTTTACTCCCCAGCCCCTTCGTCGCCTCGTGAGGTATCCCGACGAGAGTTTTGACTCTTCTCCTCAAATTTCACTAAAAAATTTTAGGATCACATGGGTATCTTGGAATCGCTCCGATGGTTTTGTGACGAGAACATTGTTCTTGGTGCCTCCCGACATTTAGGGGTTGTGGCAGTGTCCCGGGAGTTGAGCTCCGAGGTGTTGTCGCCACAATTTTATCGCTGCAGCTCGAATACCTGAGTTTTACCGACATCGAAATCTCTTTTGTGCAGCTTGTTGGTGAGATAACCCCGATAGCCCAAGATCGTGGCGAAAAGGGAGTATTGCCATGACTTGTATAACGGATGTTTTTCAAGGTCGAGGTACACGATTTCCGAGGATTTCTTGGTTATGTGTTGACGGATGGATACAAATGGATCTAGGTATTGTTAGTTTGGGTGATATATTTTGTGTCCCCGTATCCCCAACACCAGATTGCATAACCATAAAGTTTCGGAGTTTATAGGTGGGAATTCTAGTAGCTTATAGGATATTCTTCCGATGATGTATGATTTGAGATTGGGGTTCAACGCCTAGTGGTCCGCCCATTCACGGTCGATTTACAAAGTGGTCGCGTAGACGCCTTAAAGAATCCTTGGCTATGCTGATTCGGGACGCCTTGTTTGTCATTCGTGACGCCCGCTATACGTCAGGTCCGTGTGGGCCCCACCACTAACACTTTGGGCGTAAATTCTATCATGTGTTTGTTCCGCTCATTCTAGAAGCCAATCTTTTGTTTTCAGCCAGATATTCAATTTGTTTCTAAGATGATGTTGTTTCCATATCTTTATCTAAGTGGCTTTCACCTTAATGGACGGTGATGATTAACTTTGAATTCATTCGCTCATTCTTGTTCAATGTTTATTGTGAAGACTATATGTTGCAATTTCTATCCGCTGATTCTACTTGACTATTTGTCTATCAAAGGACTAACGGATGTCACCTCTTCAGATGGCTCCGCCAACGCTGCTCAATCCGGATCGCAATGATGGGGATCACCGAACCTCCACCTCCACCTCCGCCTCCGAGGCTCCGGCAAGCTATCATGGCAGCCACCAATGCCAATGCTCGATGATTTTGCAGCTCTTGCAAGAACGCATCAGGGCAAGGCAATCAAGGAATCAAGGTCAAGGCAACAATCAGCCACACTTTGCTACTCTCACCAGTTCCTCGCTAATCAGCCAAGTCTTTCGCTTCGTGTCGAGGCCACGACGCCGACGATTGGTTAGTGGACATCTGCAAGCATTTTGATTGTAGCAATGTCGACCGAGGACTTTGTCAAGTTTGCATCGCTTCAACTCAAGGATCAAGCTGCCGAGTGGTACCAGAATACAAAGATTCCAGAGGAGGTCGTGGTCATTACTCGATGAGTTCCGCCGTGATTTCAGAGCTCATCACATTCCAAAAGTGTTGTTGAGAGCAAGCGGAGGAGTTCCGCAATCTCAAGCAGGGCAACATGTCTGTCTATCAATACAATATCCAGTTCCTGTAAGCTCGCTTGCTTTGCTAAGCAAGACGTGCTCGATGAAAAGAGTATGATCTATCAATTCAGAGGTGGTCCGAGAGAAGATCTGCAATTAGCTCTTGTGCTTTTTGAGCCGATAAGTATGATGATTTCTACAACATGGCTCAAGCAAGAAGCTGCCCAGCTCAAATGTGAGGCTTCTAAGAAGAGAATCAGGATGCAGTTCAGTCCTCTTCTTCCTCTCAAGTGGCAGCTAAGCAGAAGTTTTACCTTCCTCCTCCTCCGCTCACACCCTTATCGCCAGAAGAACTCAGTGGCCGTGGATCTTCCCACCCACCCAACCCAAGCTATCGTAACAAGTCTAATTCTCAAGCTCCAAGGTCAAGTGCTCCTTACCACCGTCCGCTCTCGAGGTAACTTGCAACAAATGTCGCAGAAGGTCACTATGCTAACAAGTGCTTCAACCAGAGGCGCCTTCCGCCTCCTCCTCCGTGAAATCTTCCAGCAATGCAAAGGTCAAGCATAATCCCAAGTTTGCAAAGGTCAATATGATGAATGCAGCTCAAGCAGAGGATTCTTCCGATGTGATCATGGGTAATCTTCTTGTTAATGATATTCCTGCAAAAGTTCTTATTTGATACCGTGCATCGCTTAGTTTCATCTCTAAACCATTTGCATCTAAGCATGACTTGTATTTCCAAGATTTGCCTAGACCATTAGCAGTTGTCTCTCCGGTAAATGCATGAATGCAAGCTACATGGTTCCGTATGTCTCTATCAAGATGGGCGATTATAGATTTCCTAAACCAATTGTTCTTGGTGACTCGGATATTGATCTTATTCTCGAATGGATCGCTTTTATCAGACAAAGCTCAGCTTGATTGTGCTGCTGTGGAAATTCAATTGACTCACTCTTCTAATGATGTGATCATCTATGCCGCCGTGATGAAACCATTCGGTTGTTTTCTCTCAATGAGAAGGGCGAACTGAATGCTATCTCTCGATTCCAAATGCTTGTGAGTACCAAGATGTCTTTCCGTAAGAGCTTCCGGTATGCCTCCTCATCGCCGCTTGAGTTCGTTATCGATCTTGAGCCCGCATCAACCCGCTTGCAAGCGCCCATACAAGCTTGGACCTGATGAGCTGAAGGAATTGAAGAAGCAGCTCGATGAACAAGAGCGTCTGGTTTGATCGACCGAGTTCATCTCCTTGGGGTTGTGGTGTTCTTTTGTCCGTAAGAAGGATGGCACGGACCGACTTTGCGCCGACATTACCGCCCATTGAATAAGAAGACAATCAAGAACAAGTATCCACTTCCCAACATCAATGAGCTTTTCGAGCAACTCAAAGGTGCTACAAGTGTTCTCCAAGCTTGACCTTCAGATGGGGTATCATCGATTCGATTCGTGAACAAGATATTCCCAAGACAGATTCGTACAAGCTTTGGTTCTATGAATATACTGTCATGTCTTTCGCCTTGTCAATGCTCCTCCAACATTCTCTCGATGATGAACTTCATATTCAACCCCTACACCAATGAATTCGCCTTGGTCTATCTTGATGATATTTTGGTCTTCCAAGAATAAGAAGGATCATGCCAAACATTTGCGATTGGTGCTAGACAAGCTCGAGAGTATCAATTCTATGCTAAGTTCTCCAAATGTGAATTTTGGCTTGATGAAGTGCTTTATCTTGGTCATATCATCTCCGCCAAGGGTATCGCTGTTAATCCCGAGAAGGTGTCCGCAATTGTGAATTGGGAACCTCCTCGTAATCGTCAAGCAGCTCCGCAGTTTTCTTGGTCTTGCAAGTTATTGTCAAGATTCGCTGAGAACTTCTCCAAGATTGCAAAGCCTCTTTCCAACCTCCTCCGTAAGCATGTGAAGTATGTCCGTCTCCCGAGTGTGACGTTGCTTTCAATACCCTCAAAGAGAAACTCGTCACAGCCCCCGCCTTGACTCCTCCCGATGAATCCAAGCCATTTGAAGTTTTCTGTGATGCTTCTTCAAGGTCTCGTGCTGTGTTAATGCAAGAGAAGAGAGTTGTGGCTTATACCTCGCCATTGAAGCTCAACGAAAAGAACTACCCCACTCACGATCTTGAGTTGGCGGCAGCTTGTCCATGCATTGATAACGTGGAGACATCTCTTGTTGGGAAGGAAAGTGGACATTTTCACCGATCACAAGAGTCTCAAGTACATCTTCACTCAACCCAACCTCAACCTCAGCAGACTCGATGGGTCGAAATGATTCAAGAGTACAACCCAAGTATTGAATATACTCCGGCAAGGCCAATGTCATTGCAGATGCTTTGAGCAGAAAGCTTATCGAATAGCCTAATCCTCAAGCCCTTTCACCGGATCTCGTGAAGCTTTCCGCAAGCTGAATCTTCAAGTTGTTCCTCAAGGCTTTCTTGCCAACCTCATAGTCTCTCCTACTTTGGAAGATCAGATTCGTGAGGCTCAACTTCTGGATACCATGGTGAAAAAGGTGAAACGTGGTATCGACAAGGGCATTTCCAAGTACAAGTGCTTCCACGTTGATGACAAAGATACTCTTTTCTTTGAGGACCGGATTGTGGTTCCTAAGGGTGATCTGAGAAAGTCATTATGAACGAGGCTCACAATTCGCTTCTATCCATTCATCCCGAAGTACGAAGATGTACCATGACCTCAAGCAGTATATTGGTGGACTCGAATGAAGCGAGAAATTGCTCAATTCGTGAATGAGTGTGATGTCTGCGCAGAAGAGTGAAAGGTAACACCAAAGACCAGCTGGTCTCCTCCAACCTCTTGCTATTCCTGAATGGAAGTTTGATCATATTGAAATGGACTTCGTGGATCGGCTTTCCAAAGTCCAAGCGTGGAAATGATGCTATCTTCGTTGTCATTGACAAGCTTACTAAAGTGGCTCATTTTCTTCCTATCAAAGAATCCATCACAAAGAGCTTAGTTGGCGAGCTATACACCTCCAGATTGTCTCCTTGCACGGCATTCCACAAGTGATCTCTTCGCACTGCGGCAGCATCTTTACCTCCAAGTTTTGGGATTCTTTCGTAAGGCCATGGGCACCAACATTCGGTTCAAAGACAGCTTTCCATCCTCAAACAAGTGGCCAAGTTGAGCGAGTTAATCAAATCCTTGAAGATATGCTCGAGCTTGTGTCATTTCTTTCGTATGAAGTGGAAGATTGTCTTCCATATGCCGAAGTTCTCCTACAACAACAGCTTCCAAGCGAGTTCGGCAAGGCCCCATTCGAAATTTCTATGGCGAAAGTGCCGATCTCTCAATTGGTCTCGAGACAGTGAACGCCAACTTCTTGGCAATGACTTGATCACGTATGTAAGAAATGTGCCAAGTCATTCGTGAGAATCTCAAAGCCGCATAATCGCGCCTGTAAGAGCTATTATGATGATAAGCACCGTGATGTGGCTTTTGAAATCGGAGACCATGTCTACCTCCGCTCTCCAATGAAAGGCACTCGCCGCTCGTATCAAAGGGAAGCTTGCCCTAGATACGTGGGTCCTTTCAAGATCATTGGGAAAAGAGGCGATCTCGCCTATCAACTTGAGCTTCCATCCAACTTTGCAAACGCACGATGTGTTCCACGTGTCACAGCTTCGCAAGTGCTTCAAGACCCTGAACGCACTATCAACTTCAAGAGATTGACCTTCAAGAAGATCTCTTATCATGAGCACCCCTGCTGTTATTCTTGAAGAAACCGAGCGCAAGACTCGCAACAAGTCAATCAAATTCCTGAAAGTGAAGTGGTCACACCATTCCACCGAGAAGCTACCGGGAGCGCGAGGATCACCTCCGTCTAATATCCGGAGTTCTTTCAGTCCTAGATCTCGGACGAGATCCTCTTGTAGTGGTGGAGTGTTGTAACACCCCGAAGTAACTTTCCATATTTGTAACTCCAACTCTTGCCATTTTCGCATTGATATATGATATTCCTCCGTGGTTGGGTTTTTCTCCTTTTGCATTTTGTCCATGTCATGCATTTTATTATGTCATCATGTGCATCGATTTGCATACGTGTTCGCCTCATGATTCCAGCATTTTTCCGTTGTCCGCTTTGCAATCCGCACTCCTATCTCCCGGCGTCCTTTTACGCTTTTTCCGTAAAGGGTACTAAACCTTCTCGAAATGGACCGAGGTTTGTCTAGTGGCCTTGGTATATCACCCAGAGACCACCGTCAAGTTTCGGTCATTTGAGCTCGCTTGGTACTCCAACGGTTAACCGCAGACTCGCAAAGGCCTCTTTTAAGTTGCAGCCCAACACCCTTCAAAACAGCCCAATAACCCATCTAAGTCACTTCCATGCTCTCCGCTGCTCGATCACGATCGTGGGCGAAAATTACACCTCATTTGACTCTCCTAGCTCCTCTATGCCTATTTAAGCAAACCCCCTCCAAATCCGGGTCTTCCTCCCCTAACCCTAGTTTTCATCTCTCGCCCGGGACGGTCCGCCACAGCGCCGACACATCGCTGCCGCCCAGCGCCAGTGGCAGGTCAGGCTGCCACCTGTCCGCGCCACACACTGGCCGCATTGGCCACAGGCCAGGCCACCCACGGCTCACGTGCAGGCCACCAGCCACCGCGCCGCCACTGGCCTGGCTGCTGCCGCTTGCTGCGCCGCCGCCCTCCGCCTCCGGCGACCTCCGACCGGGCCGGCTGCCGCCGCCGCCACCGCGGCCAGCCAGCGGCCTGCCTGCGCCCTCCCGCTGCACAAGCCCCTCCATGACCACTGCTGGCCAGGGCGACTTCACGCCCTCACCCGGGCGACCTCCTCCTCCTCGCTGCGCTCACCGCCGCCCGTCGCCGATCGGGCCGAGCCCCGATCCAGATCCGGCCTCGGGCCGAGAGCCCGTTGACCTCTCTCTCCCCTCCAGTTTTCTCTAAGTCTTTTGCATCTATTGTTATTTTGTGGCTTTTTCAACGTGCTGTAACTTTGTCATCGTAGATCCATTTTGCGCGTATAATATGTCAAAATGTTCGTCTCAAAGAGTAGATCATTTCATTACATTGCATCATTTTCATTTGAGCTCATCTTGATGCCCGAAATGCTGTTGGAAGAGTGCTATGTGATGTTAGTTTCTGTTTCGTAACAGAACTTGCACTTTTGTTATTTTTGCCATGATTAATGTGTGCACCCTATGAATTTGAGTCCTACATGTGTTTTGAAATATGCCATGCTATCTTTCCAGGTGTATATGCCATGTATTTTTGTGATCTATGTGGTGACTAGCACAAGCATGCAAAGTAGGTGTCCTGATGTTGCTGATTTCAGCCCTGTTTTAGCTGATTTTGATGCCATGTTAACTTGATGCTATCAAGAGATCTATGCATATTTTGAGATACTTCAGTAAGGGTGTTTTGTAAAACATGTCTTGCTCTATCCATCCATGCCTTTGTTTGCAATTATGGAGTGCCATAGCTTGAGTCAATTGAGCTCTACTTTTGCTATCAAATGTTTCCTGGCAGACTGTTTACATGTTATTCAATTTTGCCAAGCTTGTTGTGGTTGATCCATTTATGCTATATTATTGTTCTTGCCATGTATGTCTTCTATGCCATGTCTTCTTGATGTATGTATGCTTAGTTTATCATTTAAGGCTCTTTAGTGAGTGCATCGAGCTTGTAAACATGCCTACTCGTTATCAGTTTTTGACATGTCATGTTGCTGAATCTGTTAACGAGACTTTCAATATTGACATGGGTGTTACTATATTTTCTGATCCTTTTTGGCTTATGGTCAGTAAGGGACTTTTGATCTATGCTTTGAGTAGATTCATGCCATGCCATGTTTTGCTATTTTAAGTTCCTGTAGCATGTAGTTTTGTTGCTCTGAACTTTGCAACCTGATGCTGTTTTTGCCATGTCCAGCCTGATATTTTGTGCACTTTTGCCATGCTTGTTTGAACCTGTTATGATGTGAACTAGCCGTAGCTCAGTGCTCATCTTTTGTCGAGCATCTTGTGTAGATCACTGCCATGTGCTTTGTTGATACGTTTGGGTGCAGTAGCTTAATTAATTGTTGCTTGCTAAGTGGCATCATGCTGTTAATGGCAGATTTGTGCCATTTTTTTTTTGCTTGTCATTTGCAAACCGTGCATCCGATTCCGGTGATCTTTATATCGATTTCAACCGAAATCATCTCATCTTTCCAGTGGTATACTTGGTTTGCCAAGTTGATGCCTGGTTCATCATTTACCTTCCGGAGCGCATATACGCATTGCATATCACATCCCGCATATCATGTCATGTTTTGCATCATGTTGATTGTGCATTGCACCGTGATTTATTGTGGTTCCTTTGTTTGTGTTGTTGCTTTGGGTAGAGTCGGAGACGAGTACGTGAACGAGGAACCTGTTGAGAACGCTTACGAGGATCAAGCTTTCGACAACTCGAGAACATTGCGTGCAAGATGACCATACCTCGAAATCACTTCTATCTTTGCTATGCTAGTTGCTCGCTCTTTTGCTATGCCTATGCTGCGATGCCTACCACTTGCTATATCATGCCACCCATATTGCCATGTCAGCCCCTAACCATCCTTTCCTAGCAAACCGTTGATTGGCTATGTTACCGCTTTGCTCAGCCCTCTTATAGCGCTGCTAGTTGCAGTGAAGTGAAGTTTGTTCCTTGTTGAACATGGAGATGTTGTTCCTTTTGGAACATGTTTACTTGTTGGGGATATCACAATATATATCTGCTATAATTAATGCATCTATATACTTGGTAAAGGGTGGAAGGCTCGGCCTTATGCCCGGTGTTTTGTTCCACTCTTGCCACCCTAGTTTCCATCATACCGTGTTATGTTCCTTGATTTTATGCCTTCCACGGTTGGGTGATTTATGGGACCCCTTGACAGTTCGCTTTGAATAAGACTCGCCCAGCAAGGCCCAACTTTGGTTTTACCATTTGCCACCTAAGCCTTTTCCCCGGTTTTCGCGAGCCCGAGGGTCATCTTTATTTTAACCCCCGGCCAGTTCTCCTTCGAGTGCTGGTCCAAACTCGTCACCGCCGTGGCCATCAGGGCAACTCGAGCTGGCCTATCGGAAGTTTGGACAATCCGGTGTGCCCTCGAGAACGAGATATGTGCAGCTCCTATCGGGATTTGTCGGCACATTCGGGCGGCTTTGCTGGTCTTGTTTTATTGCTGTCGAAATGTCTTGTAGTCCGGATTCCGAGATTGATCGGGTCTTCCGTAGAAGGAATATCCTTCGCTGACCGTGAGAGCTTATAATGGGCTTGTTGGGACACCCTGCAGGTAATAATCTTTCAAAGCCGTGCCCGCGTTATGAGGCAGATGGGAATTTGTTAATGTCCGTTGTAGAAAACCCAAAGTTGACCTCAAATAAAATACACATCAACGCGTGTGTAACCGTGATGGTCTCTTCTCGGCGGAGTCCGGAAGTGAACACGGTGTTGGAGTTATGTCCGACGTAAGTAGTTCAGATCACTTCTTGATCGCTACTAGCTTCACGACCGTGCTTTGCTCCTCTTCTCGCTCTCTTTTGCGATGTAGCCACCATATATGCTAGTCGCTTGCTGCAGCTCCACTTTACTACTCTGGCCTTCCTATAAGCTTAAATAGTCTTGATCTCGCGGGTGTGAGATTGCTGAGTCCCAGTGACTCACAGATACTTCCAAAACAGTTGCAGGTTCCGATGATGCAAGTGCAGGTGACTCAACCGAGCTCACGTGGGAGTTCGACGAGGAACGTGGTCGTTACTATGTGTCTTTTCCTGATGATCAGTAGTGGTGCCCAGTTGGGACGATTCGGGGATCTGTGTTAGCATTTGGGGTATCTTCTTTTATTTTGGTTCCGTAGTCGGACCTTGAGTGTACTCTGATTGATGGATGTTTATTTACGTACTGTGTGAAGTGGCGACTGTAAGCCAACTATGTATCTCCTTCCCTTATTTATTACATGGGTTGTGTGAAGATTACCTCACTTGCGACTTTGCTTTCAATGCGGTTATGCCTCTAAGTCGTGCCTCGACACATGGGAGATATAGCCGATCGGGGCGCATAAATTAGGTGGCGGAGGTACGCAAGAGCTCCAGTGCTCGTGGAAAAACACGAGGGTTTGGAGCGTGACTCAAGACCCGAGAGTCCGAGCTTGCCTCGGCTCTTGAGAGTGCCAAAGCTACTAAGGCCGAGGCCCAAAAGCCCTCCAGAGATTGAGGCAATAAAGAAGATCATGGCGGGTAAGGCATTCTTTATGCAGAGCAAGAATGTAAAAGTCAATTATCTAGTACTTACCCGAATCCGGAGCTCTCCAGAGCGTTCACAGATCTGCCATGAGTGTCTCCGATGTCGCTGCTTTCTACCGAGCCAAGAAGGGAGCTCGACAGAAAAGGTGTTTTGGTCTCAGATGTCGAGGATTTAACACCGGTGCCCTTTGAGCGACCAATCAAGCAATTGGTCGAGCTCCACAAGGTCACCGAACAAGCCATGAAGGGCCTTATAGCTCGGCTGTGGCCAAATGAGGCCATGCCTGGGAGCTACTTCGGGCTAGTGCGACGGCTGGTGGATGCATGTCCATGGATCGAAGTCATCAAGCGCTCCGTCTGTATTGAAGGTGCCCATGCCAAGGTGCACTGGGGCAAGCTGGACGCAGAGAAGCTGGTGACGGACAGGCCACCGACGGGCAAATAACATCGCAAGCCCGAGAAGTATTATGAGGGCGTCCTGAAGGGTGCCCGTCTTATAGCGGGTGAATGCTCCAAAGATGTAATATTTGAGTAGACTCGCATTTGTTATCCTGTACGCTGAAAACTTTTTCATATGCGCTAAGCAACGCTTTTGAATTTAAAATATTACCTTCTGTGCGGCCGTTTATCAAATTTGAGAGATGGCGAGTCATTGGCTTCAGCCCCCATGCCACGAGTGCTGGGGTGTTCGGGATAAACTTGAGTGCTCTTGTTCCCATTCTTGGGTCCTTCGGGGGAGGCGCTCAACGCAACGAACCAGGCAACCGCACTATAATGCTTGAACACTCTCACTTAGCCATAGAATTCTATAATTTTAAATTTTGGCGAAGCCCCTAGTATCCGGAAGACCGAGTTCGGGGCGCTATCCGGACAATGCCGGTTCCTCGCTCTAAGCGGCATAAGTCTTTAGGGACTTGAAGAAACCTCTCGAACAGCGACCGGCTCTCACCTTATCATGACGGTCAGTTTTAGCTTTCCACCGAGGTGCTCAACCCAGCTCAACCGGGCACAATCGCAGTGGTTCTCCCAGCTACCTTAGCCGATATAATCTAAACATAAGGTACCAAAACATGGGAGCCGGGCAAACCCAACTATTGACCCAAGACATGATTCGAGCCGATGCATATAATGCTATAAGTTCGGGTGCCGACTTGTGAAAGTGTTCGGACTTGTCACACCATGTTTTGGGGTACATAAGCCCTGGTGTATTGGCTGCACTAAATTGTACGGTTAAGCAATGTCATAAATGAACATATATAATGGGAAAGAATGCAATAATAGGCAAGAGCTATATATTGGTTATTCAAAAGAAACTGCAAATAAAAGCAGAATGATACAAATTGTGCGATAAGCAAGGTACGGGACTTTTGACATGTCCCCCTTCCAGGGGTAAGTTTGTGGTGTGGTATGTAAAATAGGTATACTGCTCGTAATAGAGACCACCTAGACACTCGACGCAGTTTTCTGCTTCCCTGGCTGTTGCATCGTATATTCGGCGCGAATGCCAGACAGGGCTTCGGGAGAACAGAGTCCTGAAAGTAAAAGGAAGAAAAAAAGGAATGACACAAATGGGAGCCCCTAGTGCGGTCTAGCCGCATTCTGGGCGTGCCGTGGTCGTGGCCCGTCCCCTATTCCCATGGTGCTTCAGAGCGCAATTACGTGCGCGTAGTACTGGCTTCGCGAGTTCGCTAGGGCTGGGGTTGGGGCTGCATTACTACGCTTGTTCGAACGTGCAGCGGTCTTGCTGTAGGTTACCCGCGCGCTTGATGTTGTTCGATTGTTTATTGGCCGGATCGAGAATTGCCTTAAGAGGCTATTCGCACTTCGCCGCAGGGTGGCCGTGATGCTCCTCCGCTTGGAGGAGCGCCCGTGTTTCCATTAACCGTGATTAGCCTCAAGGGCCTGGCATCTTGCGCTTGAGGTACGCGAAAAGCGGCACCGCATTGAATTTTGCGAATGTGGTTCGTCCGAGCAATGCGTGATTGCCGCTATGAACGGGACTATGTCGAAGATTAACTCCTCACCCGAAGTTATCCGGGATCCAAGACCACTTCAAGTGTAACGGAGCTGTGCGCTTGGCCTCTACACTGGAATGACGCTTTAAAGGTCGCCTTTGTGGGTTTGATCCTTGACGGTCTATGCCCATTTTGTGCATTGTATCCCGATAAATCAGGTTCAGGGCTGCCGCCGCCCATCATGACTCGTGAGGTGAAATCCGCCAATAATTGGGTCAAGAACCAATGCGGCGAAACCGCCGAGACGGATGCTAGTGGGTCGCCCTTTGATCGAAGGTGATCGGGCAGGAAGACCATGGGTTGAACTTCGGCGACCGCTCCATCGCAGATACGCCCCTTAGTGCGCGCTTCGCCCCTTTTGGTATGTGGGTTGCGATATCATGTTCACCGTCCGCACTTGTGTGGGAAAACCTTCGTCCTCTATTGTTCTGCGGCCGGGCTCTTCCTCGCCATCGCTATGCAGCCCCTTGTCGTTGTTTTCGCGCTTAGCTTGCCTGCTTGTTTGAACACCCAACAATCCTCGCTGGTGTGGTTGGCTGGTTTTTCGGAGGTGCCATGTATCCGCACAAGAGATCGGTATTCGCATGTTGGACGGGCCCTAGGTATTTCTTTTGAATGGTTTCTTCCGCTAACCGGTTTAGAGCCTCTGAATCCAACATTTATCGTCAGATCTTCAGCATTATCACCGCACGCGGCGTTTATGCTTGTTGCGACGCCGACCTGCCATTGCTGTCCTTGGTATCCGAACTACCGTGGTGTTTGGCCAAGTTGTTGCTTCGAGCTAGCCAGTTGTCCTCTCCCGCCGCAAAAGCGGGTCATGAGTGTGGTGAGGGCTGCCATGGATTTCGCTTTTCCTGTCCTAGGTGCCGGGCTAGCCACTCGTCATGATGTTGTGTTTGAAGGTTGCTAGCGCCTCTGATCCGGACAATGACGATCTGATTTTTCTTTGTTAGGAACAGCGCCCGAATTGTCTAGCCGATTCTTCCGGCTGCTGAATTATATGGCTAAGGTCATCGGCGTCCGGTGGTCGCATATATGTGCCCCGGAAGTTATCAAGGAATGCGCTTCCGTGTCCTCCCAACAACCGATTGACTCTGCCGGCAAGCTGTTGATCCAATGCCGAGCTGGTCCTTTAAGCTTGAGTAGGAGGTATTTGATGGCATGTAGATCATCACCGGGCCATGTGGATATGGAGGAGATAGTCCTCGATCCGCACCGCAGGATCTGTGGTACCATCGTATGATTCGATGTTTACGGGTTTGAAGCCCTCGTGGATTTGATGATCCATTACTTCATCTGTGAAGCATAGTGGGTGTCGCGCCTATATTGGGCTATATCACGACGTAGCTCATATGAGCTTTGTTCATCGTGTTCGCCCGGCGGGTTTGCTCTATCCGCGTGACGGTAATCATCCCGAGTCGTTACGCCCACGCCGATCTGTAGATCGATCTTGTATGCTTTGCCTTATCCTCCAATATATCTTGCAAGTCCGCCGCTTTTCCCGTGCCTTGGTACTTTTTGAGCGCATCGGGCGTGGCTTGAGCGAAGGGCCGAGAGGCTTCTCTCGTCAGCTGCCACGGGTGGCCGGTCTGCCATGTCGTCGCTGGTGACGTGGGTGCTTCCTCCTCCGACGAGGCAACGGCCTGCGCTTGGGGTAGCTTTTGAGGGGCGTTCGAGTTCATACTCTTCGCTGCAAGGACTTCATCCATCCGCCGCCTAGCGGTCTTGGTCGATTCTAAGCTGTTGCTGCTTTTCTTGAGGCTGCTTACCGTGGCTATGAGCCTGCGCTTAAAACGCCTTGTTCGACGGGTCCTCTCGCACGACGAATTAATTGCCGCCCTCGAGGATTGCCTCGCCTTCGAGGGGGGCGATAATTGTCGCCCTCACCTCTCTTTCTGCTGCCTTTGTCGTGCGGACTTGCTTCTCCCTCCTCCCGCGCCGAGTCCTCCCGGAGGGGGTCGCCTTCGCACCGTCCGGGTATTATTGTCTCCGTGCGGAATCGCCGTTTTTACTGTGGCGGGATTTAGAGCGGCGCCGCTGACGTCGGCGCTTGGGTTATTTCTTGGAGGGGTCATCCTCCGCCGTTCCATCGCCATTCCCATCTTTTGGGATGTCCACCATGTATATGTCATATGACGAGGTGGCCTTCCAGCGTGCCCGTGGGCGCTGGCTCTTGATCGCCTCCGCACCGCCGTCCATACCGCCGATGTCTTCGAGTCGGTTCGGCATGTCGGTTAAATCATCGACAGTGGCTACAAAGTGGGTGGTGGGTGGGCGTTGAATTTCTTCGTCGTCCGAATCCCAACCTTCCTGACCATAGTTCGGCCAGGGCTCCCCTGACAAAGAGAGAGACTTTAATGAGTTCAGGATATCGCCAAAGGGCGAGTGCTGAAAGATGTCCGTGGCGGTGAACTCCATACCAGCGCCACCGGATTCGACCGGTAGAGGCGCGGAGGTTTGGAGTCCGTAAAGGAGTCCGCACTGGAGTCACGAGCCGCAAAGGACAGGGATGGTGTTCGCTCAATCACCGTGGAGATTTCAGCCCCGAGGCGGTGTCCAACCAACCGCCCTCGATCGCGAAACCGCTCCGGATTAAGGGTCGGAGCGGATATCGTGCGGCTCTCGGGGCCTGTTCGCGGCAGAGCTAGATCGCACCCATCGAGACAAAGGCGCGCCGGGCTGTGGTTCGAATCAGTCAAGATCAAATCTCCGCGACATCGGCCGATAGTTCAAAGCTTCCCAATCTGACCTGATGGCTGGGGCGAGCTTTCAATCTGCTCCAGATGGCCTAGCGAATTGGCCCGCAGCGCAAAGCCGCCGAATACGAAGATCTGTCCGGGAGAAAAGTCTCACCGACTGCGCTGTTGTTGATGATTGAAGGAGCCATCGGGCCTATAGGTGACGACACGGAGGAACTCTCAATGAAAGCACCAATGTCGGTGTCAAACCGCGGATCTCGGTAGGGGGTCCCGAACTATGCGCCTAGGCTGATGGTAATAGGAGACAAGGACACGATGTTTTTACCTGTGTTCGGGCCCTCTCGATGGAGGTAATACCTTACTCCTGCTTGATTAATATTGATGATATGGGTAGTACAAGAGTAGATCTACCACGAGATCGAGAGAGGCTAAACCCTAGAAGCTAGCCTATGGTATGATTGTTGTTCGTCCCATTTTGACTAAAACCCTTCGGTTTATATAGACACCGAATAGGGTTAGGGTTACACAGAGTCGGTTACAATGGTAGGAAATCTACATATCCAGATCGCCAAGCTTGCCTTCCACGCCAAGGAAAGTCCTATCCGGACAAAGGACGAAGTCTTCAATCTTGTATCTTCATAGTCTAGGAGTCCGCCAAAGATGATAGTTCGCTATCCGGACACCCCTAGTCCAGACTCCTCAAATTGGCTCTGCCGACGAGAACATAAGCAAGTAGGAAGGAAAAGCGCAACTCTCAAGGAATTTAAAAGCAAATATTACAGTCCATAATTGTTTTCACAACACCAAACGCAAGTTTAAACGCCTCCACGAGGCATGATGCATGTTGTAGGAGCTGAAAGCAGGACAGGGCCACGAAGGATTCACTTTTTGGCAGCACCGTCGCTGGCGGCGGAGCTGCGCTGGGCCCTAAACTTTGCCAGCAGAGCCTCCGCTTGACCCTTCACGGCCTCAGCGGCAGCAGCGGCAAGCTCGCCGCTCACAGGCTCCAACAGGCTGTCAAGATCAACGCCGGGTCGCGAACGTAGACGTGGGTGAAGACGCGTCGGCCACCGCAGAAGACAGACACGCACTCGGCCTCACCATGGGCCAAGGCCAAGGGTGACATTTTCAAGGGCGCGGACCAGGAAGGAAGCAGCTTACGGGCTGTCCTCGGCGCCCGCCAGCGGGGCTTTCCAGCCCATTGTCAGAAACCGACCTCAAGAAGGTGCGAGCCTTCACCTCCAACCACGAAGGCCACGCGGTCCTCGGCGAGGACCCGCGCTTGCCGCCTAGCTCGATCCTCTTCGCCTCAACTCCTGCTCTAGCGCACCTAAGCGGTCACGGCGCTTCGCTGCTTGGCATCCCGGTCCTTGGCGGCCGCCTCACGAGCCTTCATGTCTTCCTCCTTCTCTTGGCGACGCGGGCCTCTGGGCAAGCTGGTCGCAAGAGCCCCGCAGCTCGCTTCTCCAAATACCGGCAGCGACCTCGGACATCGGCTACCTCCCCAAGGCAGCGTCGCGAACGGCCTTTGCCCTAAGGACGGCCTGCTTCTCCTCGTCAGAAGCCGTCATGGCCTGAACCAGCGCCGCTTGAAGCATCATCGAGCGAACCCAGCCGGAGGCCAGCTCCAGCGTCCGGCCCAAAGCGATGGTCGGCGCCTGTAAGATCTTGTTGCAGCCGGTCCAGCCCAGCAGCAGAAGACGATCCAGACAGAGAAGGAGTCGGAGAGACATCGCTTAGCGGAGTAGGAGGAGAGGACAGCAGCGAATCACAGCACCATGGGTCGGGCCTTCACGCCTGACGATCGCGGGCGATGGCATCGTGCAAGGATACTTCGGGAGTCGCTTGGGCCATGGGGGCTGAGCTCGCCCCAGCTAGCCCCGCCAGGCCTCGCGAGGATGACCGGGCAGGAGAGGCCCGCGTCTTGCCATCTGTAGGACCTTGAAGTATGTCTAGAGGGGGGTGATTAGACTACTTGACCAATTAAAAACTTAACCTTTTCCCAATTTTAGAGTTTGACAGATTTTAGCTATCTTAGGACAAGTCAAGCAATCATCACACAAATCAAGCAAGCATGCAAAGAGTATATGGGCAGCGGAAATTAAAGCATGCAACTTGCAAGAAAGTAAAGGGAAGGGTTTGGAAGATTCAAACGCAATTGGAGACATGGATGTTTTTGGTGTGGTTCCGATAGGTGGTGCTATCGTACCTCCACGTTGATGGAGACTTCAACCCACGAAGGGTAACGGTTGCGCGAGTCCACGGAGGGCTCCACCCACGAAGGGTCCACGAAGAAGCAACCTTGTCTATCCCACCATGGCCGTCGCCCACGAAGGACTTTGCCTCACTAGCGTAGATCTTCATGAAGTAGGCGATCTCCTTGGACTTACAAACTCCATGGTTCAACTCCACAATCTTGTCGGAGGCTCCCAAGTGACACCTAGCCAATCTAGGAGACACCACTCTCCAAGAAGTAACAAATGGTGTGTTGATGATGAACTCCTTGCTCTTGTGCTTCAAATGATAGTCTCCCCAACATTCAACTCTCTCTCTCATAGGATTTGGATCTGGTGGAAAGAGGGTTTGAGTGGAAAGCAACTTGGGGAAGGCTAGAGATCAAGATTCATATGGTAGGAATGGAATATCTTGGCCTCAACACATGAGTAGGTAGTTCTTTTTCTTAGAAATGGTAAGTTGGAAGTGTAGGTTCAGTCTGATGGCTCTCTCCACGAACGAAGAGGAGGTGGAGGGGTATATATAGCCTCCACACAAAATATAACCGTTACACACAATTTACCAAACTCGGTGGGACCGATTCAACAGACTCGGTCGGACCGGTTTAGTAAACCTAGTGACCGTTAGTGATTTTCGGTGGGACTGACATGCAACTCGGTGAGACCTATTCGGTTAGGGTTAGGGCATAACGTAATCTCGGTAAGACCGATTACACAAACTCGGTGGGACCGATTTTGGTAATAAGCTTTCCGGAGAGTTGGTCAGGTAAACTCGGTGGGACCGATTTGCTCTTTTCGGTGAGACCGAAATGTTACAAAAGGGAAACAGAGAGTTTACATTGCAATCTCGGTGGGACCGATCGCTCACTTCAATTAGACCGAAACGTTACGAAGGGAAACAGAGAGATTACAATCCCATCTCGGTGAGACCGAGATCCCTATCGGTAGGACCGATTTGCCTAGGGTTTGTGGCAGTGGCTATGACTTTTGAAATCGGTGGCGCCGGGTAGGAAGAATTGGTGTGACCGATTTTGGCTTTAGGGTTTAGGTCATTTGTGGATGTGAGAAAGTAGCTGAGGGTTTTGGAGCATATCACTAAGCACATGAAGCAAGAGGCTCATTAAGCAACACCTCATCCCTCCTTGATAGTATTGGCTTTTCCTATAGACTCAATGTGATATTGGACCACTAAAATGTAAAATGAAGAGTCTTGAGCTTTTGAGCTTGAGCCAATCCTTTGTCCTTAGTATTTTGAGGGATCCACTTTCATCATCCATGCCATGCCATTCATTGAGCTTTCCTGAAATAATAGTCTTGGAATAGCATTAGCTCAATGAGCTATATGTTGTTATGAATTACCAAAAACCACGTAGGGATAGTTGCACTTTCAATCTCCCCCTTTTTGGTAATTGATGACAACATATAGATCAAAGCATCGACAAATGATAATAAGATTGAAAAACATCGTCGCTTTGAGAAGTATGTAATAAGCAAGAGCTCCCCCTAAATTTGTGCATAGTTTAAGATTTGCTTTGGACTGCAAATGCACAAGGAATTAGGCTCATGGGTTACTCTTCCATGTCACATACATCTTGGTGGAGCGCTCAAAATGATAAAGATTTGAATAGATGCACTCATCACCGAGCAAAGTGAATGATCACATAGGATAGATAAGATAATATCATCAAACATGCATAAGTGTAGCTTATGATCAAACACATGATCATCAATGTCTCACAAGAATAGCATAGTATCTCAAGCAATCAAAAGCAAACAAGTTTGAAACCACCAAATCAAGAGAGAACAAAAGCGACACTCTCTCTATCTCGAAGCCTATGATCTATACATTTTTCTCCCCTTTTGGCAAAAAGTTGCCAAAAAGTTCATAGAAAATGCATAGTGCTAGATCGACTCTCAGGCTTGATCTTAAGGTGGTGGTGTAGAGATGGCTCCTTGGACGAAGACTTTAGTTGATGTAGAGGGAGCTGGAGGAGTTGATGCTGGAGCTGTAGGAGCTGTAGCTGGTGCAGGTGATGTTGCTCTAGTGTCCAGCATCGCACTTGCATCGATCTCTGAGCTCTAGGCACTCTGCAAATACATTGGTGGTAGTCTTGCCCTTCCTCTCCTACATGTCATCCTCGTAGCTGCTCCACAACCGATCAATCTCGCCATTTTGACATCTAGATCATAGCATTTTGTTCCATGATTCTTTCCAAGCTCTCCTGATTTTGAGTTAGGTGGCCAACCCTTCTCAATCCTCGAGATGATGCTATCAAGTAACCAAGCTGCTCCTGCTTGTTCTTCAAGAAATACTCGATGCCTCCTCTTGAGTTGGCATCTTGGCAGCCTCTCCTTCCTTGCCTTCTCCTTCTTCTCTTGAGCTTGAACTGATGATGGATCATTCTCATTCATGACAACCTCATTGTCCTCAAAGTCTGGATAAAGTGGAAAATGTTCCTTATCCAATAGATATTTGCATGTGCCCATCTTTGAGTTAATCAACTCCTGAATCGAGGGGCATATCCACAACTCCTCTTATGATCTGCTGCAGTCCTCTTAATGGTTTCAACTATAAAGCTCATGACCTTGAATTTCGAGGCACATCAAATAAATGCAACATATTGATTGCATGCCCTCCGATCATGTTGTGGTCACCTGACTTAGGCAATAGAGTGTGCCTTAGGATCCAATTGATTGTAGGCAGGCCTGACAGAAGAAAGTGGACTGATCCAAAAGAGAAAGTCTTTAGGGCTTTGTCTGGGATCTCCTTGTACATATGTGCCATGGTATTGTGTCCCATTTTCTTCTTGGCATATACATCTAGGTCATCATCATTTTCCTTTGGGGCATTTATCAGGTTTGCCCACTCCTCAACAGCTTGATCGGTACCTTGTACCTTCTGCACATCCAAACTATCCTCCCATCTGGATAGAAGTGTGCTATGGAGTAGAATTGCGTGATAAGTTCATCATTCTAGTTGGTGAGCTTTTGCCCAACAAAATCTGCAACTCCACAAGCAACAAAACTGTCTTGCACTCCGTGATAGTGCTCTTCGCTTTTCCTTCATGTAGGTCCAATGACCCACCTCATATCACACACAATGGGCTTCTTGTCCAACAAGATTGTCTCATAGAAGTCCTGTTGTTCCTTTGTATGGAACACTGTAATCAACAGTAGTCCTTCTCCTTGTGGCATATGGATCTGCCAACCTCCATAGCCTCAACCCTGAATCTTTTCTGATGTTCATGTCCTCAACCACAGGATGGGCATCATCGTGGTCTGGTATCTTGGGTTGGAGCTTCCTCAGAACTTGTCCTTCTTCATCTTCCTCCTCAAGAACCTCGAACACTGGAGCCTTGTTCTTCTCAAAGAATGGAATACTCCCTGGTATTCCTCTTTGGTGCAGACTTGGCCTTGGGGGCAGCTTTGGGTGCTTCCTTGGGCTTAGATGTTGCAGCCCCTGATCTAATAGCATCACCCATAAGCTTTGGTGCCTTGGGTGCTGGTGCAGCAAGCTCTTCTTCTTCTTCCATCATGGAAGGTTTCCCAATCACTCTTGCCATGGTCTTCTTGACCCTTTCCTTCCTTTTCTTTCCTTCAGCAGCAACAGGCTCTTTGGGTTGAGATTCCAAAGGAGCTTGAGTAGACACTCTGGCTTTGGACATTGGTTGTCTTCCTGCAGGCCTTTTAATCTTCATGCCTGGCTTTGTATTCTTTGCTGAGCCATACTCCTTTTTGAGTACTACTTTCTTGGAGGTAGCCTCATCTTCTTCAGCTCTATAATCCTCATCTTCAGAGTCTGAAGTTCTCTTCTTCCTTGCTCGTAGCAGCCTTAGGCAGGTTGCTAGGAGTGCTTCGCTGCCTTCATTTGAAGAGCTGGAGGGACTAGTGCCCTCACTCATGTCAATCTGCTCTCTGACCTGTTCGACTATCACTCGGTCCGACATGCCGCAAACACCGATCGCTGACCTGTGAAGAGTTATAGATGAGATAGAGTGGATGAGCATCACAAAATGCAGAGATTTTTGCAAAGAATGATTCAAAATTCAGTTTTAGTTTTCCACGAAAAGCATTTCGGATCAACCGATTTTTAATCCGGTGATACCGAAGCAGCTTTGGAACCTAAACTGATGAACTCGGTTGGACCGAGTCAGAGTTCGGTGGCACCGAGACTGCTAGGGTTTCACAAAGTCCTAAAATCGGTCGCACCGATTAGCAATTCTCGGTCAGACCGAGAGGTACTAGTGCAATGGCATAAGCCAAATCGATGGGACCGAGTTTTTCAACTCGGTGGGTCCGAGATGGTTTCAGCGGAAACCTAACCCTAAATTTTCTAATCTCATCTAATCTACGGATTGCATTGACTAGATAGGAGTGTTTCAATCGTGGCAAGAATCAATAAGAACACAATGTGCTAGGAATCGGATGAGGATAGCACTGTGATCGAGTCCATACCCTAGCTCGGAGATGAACTCGCTACGGTGGCAACGGCGGGGTTGAATTCCGTTGACGGCGGCGGAGACC
Organism: Aegilops longissima; assembly: GCA_021605205.1. Classification (NCBI taxonomy): domain Eukaryota; kingdom Viridiplantae; phylum Streptophyta; class Magnoliopsida; order Poales; family Poaceae; genus Aegilops; species Aegilops longissima. The sequence goes on along the minus strand of CM038676.1, from coordinate 180,947,588 downwards.
AGCGACAGGAGGCGGCTGGCGACGAGGAGATGATCCGGAGACCTTGGAGGCAGAGCGAGCTATTGCGCGGGTGAAGGGGTTCGGAGAAATTTCCAAAATTTTGCTCGTGACTATATATATAGCCCGACCCTGTCGGTGTGACCGAGTGGAACAACTCGGTGGCACCGAGATGCACAACTGTGTACAGTTCAGCAACTCGGTGTGATCGAAAAGTTCAAATCGGTTGCACCGAGATTGAAAACCTAGATCGACTTAGTGATCTTGGTAGGACCGAAACGGAGGAATCGGTCAGACCGAGAATCACAAACAAGTTTTGGAAGTTTAAGTCTATGACTTAATCGGGACTCAAAGTGCTCCTCACACAGTGGTTCGAATCTGACTTGATCAAATTTTGTGATGTAGCATGAATAGAGTTTGAGACTAGAAAAGCATAGATAGCTTGAGAAAGTTCTTAGGCGTTCTTGTCCATCCACTTGGCCAAAGAAGAAAGAACCAAACAATCAAAACAACAAGTGGATGTCCTCGAATGAGTAAATATGCAACCAACATGCTCACGCAATAAGATGACAAATAAAATATGTGACAAAGCATGCACAACCAATTCTAGCATCTATCAAACAATTGGCGATGACTAGGTCATCTATATATGAGTATATTGACTTAGGAGTCAAATGAGAAACATTTGATCATAGGTCATACTCATCGTTTAAGCTCAAGTGGGGTTACCACTTTTACATAATGCATTGATGTGTTCACACCATTAGAGTTGCTTCGACTCAATTCTTAGAGTTAAGCTCCCCCTAGATGTGAGATCCCCCCTTAGAGGGATGAACTAACCTTGGGTTTTGTCGATGATGACTTCATGTAGGTGTTGAAGATGTGGATGCTCAATGTTGATGTAGATCAATTGGAGCAATCCTTTGGAGTGAGTTGCACTTTCAACTTGCCTACATGGGTTAGTCCCACAAGGAACAAACAGGAATATCCATAGACATAGAGTGATGCACACACAAGATGATGTCATGAAATCATTAGGTTACCTTGTCCCTTGCCTTTCCAACATGAGGGTTTGTGACTCCTTGAACTAGTGCAAGATGTGGAAGTTGATTGCACTTGTCCTTGCCATAATGATATGAGTGAAGAATGTTGGCGGAGTCACCCTCAAGAACTCTCTAGTTCTTCTTCTTCGGGATCCACATCATCTTGATGGGCATCCTTGGAGTTGTAGTTGTACTTGATGAAGTAGAACTTGACGTAGTCTTGGGAATCCACTTGAACGAGGCCTTAGGTGCTTCTTCAAATGCATCAATCTCTTCTTGAAGCTTGTCCTTGCCTTTGTTCTTGTGGTCTTGTGGTGGAAGATCATCTTGTGCTTGTGTTCCCTTGAAGGAAGTAGGATCATACTTCTCTTGTTGAGGAACAAACTTCGTCTTGGGGTATTGATCTTCTTCCCACTCAACTCCATTGGCATTGAACTTTCGTTCAAAGCCAACACCTTGATTCTTCCTGTCTTCCTTGCTTATGCATAATTTCCTCAAATTGCTTACTCCCGGCAAGGCTCTTGTAAACACCTTTCTCTATAATTCCCTTCAATAAGCTATTTTCTTGCTCAAGTGTAACTTGAGCAAGAGAATCATTAGTGGAATCAAGAGAACTACTAGAAGCAACAATATTGGATTTGACATTATTATTGTTACTACTAGAGGAAGTATCTTTCTTGTACTTGTTACTAGACATGACTTGAGGCATGTAAGTAGATAGGAGTAAATTCTTGGCAATGTAAGAAGAACTTTTCTTACGGAAATCATCATTGATTGCTTTTAAGAACTCATGCTCTTGCTCAAGATTGAGCTTTTCAAGGCGTAACTTCTCATGAGCCCTTAAAAGTTCTCGATGATCTTCGAAGATAGTTTCATGAGCCAACTTAAGAGTGTTTAGTTCTTTAGTTAGAAGCTCAATCTTCTCCTTATCATTGTCATTTGTTTTATCTTGATTAGCATGATTAATTGATGTTTCATCATAGTATTTGTCACTAGAGTTGTCAACAAGTAAATCATCATCCACAAGCAAGTCATCTTCATCACTATTGAAATCAACATACTCGGGATGTGTTACCTTTGGACCTTTGGCCATGAAGCATCTTCCAATTCCTTCATTTGGTGAATCAAATATGTCGTAGGAGTTGGTTGACACAAGTGCTAGGCCGGCAACACGTTCATCTTGAGTATATTCGGAGTCGGAGTGATAGCTTCTCTCGGAGTGTTTGTTGGAGTCGGAGCCGGATACCCATTCACCAACATGAGCTTGATGTCTTCGGTTTGTGTAGCTCTTTGATGACTTGTCCCTCCTTTCCGAATCCTTGCTTCTCCATGAGGATCTTTGTTCATAACGATCATCTCTACTCCTTCTCTCTCTTGGTGGTGATTCTTCTCTTTTGCTTCTTCTTCTTGGATAATCTTCTCTTCTTTTGTAGGGTGTCGTACACTCATTGGAATAGTGTCCAGGCCTCCCACAATTGTAGCAATTGCGCTCTCGACTAGAAGATCTTTTGTCATGATAATACCTTGACTTGGAGCTTCTTTCTTTGCTTCTGCTCTTGTAGAATTTGTTGAAGTTCTTCACCATTAAGCTCAATTCTTCATTGAAGGTTTGTTTCTCACTTGATGATGTGGGGGCTTCACTTGAGGCTTTGTAAGCACCACTCGACTTGTTGTGAAGTTCCTCCTTATCCTTGAGTGACAGCTCATGAACAACAGTTCTTCCAATGACTTCCGTTGGCTTGAGATCTTTGTAGTTTGGCATTATTTGGATCAATGTGCACACGGTATCATACTTTCCATCCAATGCTCTTAGGATCTTCTTGATGATGAATCTGTCGGTCATCTCTTCACTCCCTAAGCCGGCAATCTCATTTGTAATAAGAGCAAGCCTAGAGTACATTTCATCGACACCTTCACCATCCTTCATTTTGAGCTTGTCAAGCTGACTTTGGAGCACATCCAACTTGGATTCCTTGACGGATTCGGTACCTTCATGCAAATCAATCAAAGTATCCCAAATTTCTTTTGCATTCTCAAGACGGCTGATTTTGTTGAATTGTTCGGGGCACAATCCATTGAAGATGATATCACAAGCTTGAGCGTTGTATTGCAACATCTTCAATTCTTCCACATTAGCTTCACGGTTCGGCTCTCTCCCATCAAATAATTCACCTTGCAAGCCAATACAAATAATTGCCCAAACGGCGGGGTTATGTCCGAGAATATGCGTTTTCATCTTATGCTTCCAACTAGCAAAGTTAGTACCATCAAAGTAAGGATCTCTACGGTGATAATTTCCCTTGCTAGACGCCATACTCTCCTAGGTTGTGAAACCAAGGATATGACCACCAAAATCTATGGAAATCAAAGCAGATGGAGACCAAAGTTCTGATACCACTTGTAGGACCTTGAAGTATGTCTAGAGGGGGGGTGATTAGACTACTTGACCAATTAAAAACTTAACCTTTTCCCAATTTTAGAGTTTGACAGATTTTAGCTATCTTAGGACAAGTCAAGCAATCATCACACAAATCAAGCAAGCATGCAAAGAGTATATGGGCAGCGGAAATTAAAGCATGCAACTTGCAAGAAAGTAAAGAGAAGGGTTTGGAAGATTCAAACGCAATTGGAGACACGGATGTTTTTGGCGTGGTTCCGATAGGTGGTGCTATCGTACCTCCACGTTGATGGACACTTCAACCCACGAAGGGTAACGATTGCACGAGTCCACGGAGGGCTCCACCCACGAAGGGTCCACGAAGAAGCAACCTTGTCTATCCCACCATGGCCGTCGCCCACGAAGGACTTGCCTCACTAGCGGTAGATCTTCACGAAGTAGGCGATCTCCTTGCCCTTACAAACTCCTTGGTTCAACTCCACAATCTTGTCGGAGGCTCCCAAGTGACACCTAGCCAATCTAGGAGACACCACTCTCTAAGAAGTAACAAATGGTGTGTTGATGATGAACTCCTTGCTCTTGTGCTTCAAATGATAGTCTCCCCAACACTCAACTCTCTCTCATAGGATTTGGATCTGTGGAAAGAGGGTTTGAGTGGAAAGCAACTTGGGAAGGCTAGAGATCAAGATTCATATGGTAGGAATGGAATATCTTGGCCTCAACACATGAGTAGGTAGTTCTTTTTCTCAGAAATGGTAAGTTGGAAGTGTAGGTTCAGTCTGATGGCTCTCTCCACGAATGAAGAGGAGGTGGAGGGGTATATATAGCCTCCACACAAAATCTAACTGTTACACGCAATTTACCAAACTCGGTGGGACCGATTCAACAGACTCGGTCGGACCGATTTAGTAAACCTAGTGACCGTTAGTGATTTTCGGTGGGACTGACATGCAACTCGGTGAGACCGATTCGGTTAGGGTTAGGGCATAACGTAATCTCGGTCAGACCGATTACACAAACTCGGTGGGACCGATTTTGGTAATAAGCTTTCCAGAGAGTTGGTCAGGTAAACTCGGTGGGACCGATTTGCTCTTTTCGGTGAGACCGAAATGTTACAAAAGGGAAACAGAGAGTTTACATTGCAATCTCGGTGGGACCGATCGCTCACTTCGGTTAGACCGAAACGTTACAAAGGGACACAGAGAGATTACAATCCCATCTCGGTGAGACCGAGATCCCTATCGGTAGGACCGATTTGCCTAGGGTTTGTGGCAGTGGCTATGACTTTTGAAATCGGTGGCGCCGGGTAGGAAGAATCGGTGTGACCGATTTTGGCTTTAGGGTTTAGGTCATTTGTGGATGTGAGAAAGTAGCTGAGGGTTTTGGAGCATATCACTAAGCACATGAGGCAAGAGGCTCATTAAGGAACACCTCATCCCTCCTTGATAGTATTGGCTTTTCCTATAGACTCAATGTGATCTTGGACCACTAAAATGTAAAATGAAGAGTCTTGAGCTTTTGAGCTTGAGCCAATCCTTTGTCCTTAGTATTTTGAGGGATCCACTCTCATCATCCATGCCATGCCATTCATTGAGCTTTCCTGAAATAATAGTCTTGGAATAGCATTAGCTTAATGAGCTATATGTTGTTATGAATTACCAAAACCACCTAGGGATAGTTGCACTTTAACCATCCCCTTATTCCGCGGATGGAGGCGATGCCCTGGACGAAGCCTCGGGAGCCCCCTTTAGCTTTTTTGCCGCAGGCGCCGACCTAGCCAAGGAATACGGATATCAAGCCTCAACGACAAAGCAAGAAGCAAAACAAGAATCAAGCACTTACTGGTCATCGCTCGCGGGCTCGAGCAACCTCCGGCCGAACTTGAAGCCCAAGAGCCGGCTGCAGGGATCAGCCTCAAGAGGCTCGGGAGCAGGAGGCGCGTCTGCAGATCGCCTCGGAGCCGGGGCAGACCCCCGGGGAACCAGCCCCATCCTGTCCTTCTTCGGGATCAGGGGCGAGCTCTCGCCGCCGCGCTCATCGCCGTCCTCATCGTCATCCGGCAAGAGGCGGATAGCACGGGACCTGCATCGAGGGAGGGGCGCTCTCGACTCCCCGTCGGTCGCCTCGGAGTCAAGCCCCTCTTCCCGCTCCTCTTCTTCCTCCTCTTCGCTGGAGTTGCCGGAGGACACGTTCACCGTCGCCAGGGCCGCCGGGTCCTCGGGAACCTCCGCGGGCACATGCCCGTCCCCATTGAAAGCGGACATGGAGTCCACCACCTGCTCCCAATCATCTCGAAGGGACAGGGGTACAGGAGCGCCGTCTAGCCTCGCCACGTCTCCCCCGACCAAGGATTGGAGGACCGCGGCCAGATCTTCGTCGACCAAGACTACGGGGCTCGGGTGAGGCCTCCACAGCGGAAGCGAGTATTGACGAAGCGGGGCCACCCGATGCTCTAGGAACTCTCCCTTAGGAGCGACGCCCCGGTTAGCTTAGCCGTCGCCATGTTGCTCGGCCACAGGTCTGCGTCCATCTTCTCCAACACTGGCTTCGCGCGGGGATCCACGAGTTTCGTGTGAGACCAAGCGTCGATGGGCGTGGGCTGCTCCGTGGGCAGAATCAGCCGAGGATGGATGCGCGCAGCATCTACCATGACCCACTTGCTCTTGAAGCCTTCAATCCTCTTCCCGGGCTTCGAGATGGCGTTGGAGCTGCCGTACGCGACAAAGCTCGCGCACGCGGTGATGGGGCCGCGAGAGGTCCGGAGGTAGAATTAGTGGCGTGGCAAGGCCACTGAGGGCTGCATCCCGACATGGGCCTCACAATACTAGGCGAAGATCGCCAGGAGAAGAACAGAGTTGGGGTGGAGGTGCAGAGCTTGTAGTTTGTAATGGCGGAGGACAGAAAAGAAGAACTAAGAAAAGGGAGGCACCAGACCGGAGGCAATGGCGCTCACGAAGAGAGGATAGAAGGTGCTTCCTTGATCCTCAGGAAGGGCAGAGCCAGCCTTGAGCACCGCTGCCCCGTCGTTGCCTTGCGCCGCCATCATCCGGCGGGCTTGGGCAAGGCTCTTCTCCGACACGTTCGGGGAGTCCAAAGCAGGCGAGTACCAAGCTCCGGCCGGGGTCTGGCGAGGCGCCATGTCTTTCTAGGGCACGCGTTCAAAGTAGATCTGGGGATTTCGAAAGCAGAAAGGATATGAGCGAGAAAGGGGATCTGGGCAATGACTGGAGAAGGCAAAGGAGGTAAAGCCTAGAACAGGCACCGCTCTCTTGTCGGTTCGTGCAATTGCCAGGGCGTCGCGGGGAAGCAGAGACGCCCACGTCCAATCAACCGCCACGCTGCGCCCAAGGCCGCAGGCTGTTAGGGCCCGCGGCGCTTCGCACTTGCCCCTTCGCTTATCTGCTAAGCCAAGTCCAGGCGTGCCTTGGGCCCGGGGGCTACTGTCGGCGTTCTAGGAACGGGGTACCTGACTTGCTCGCTGCGGCCTGGCGGCGTGGCTCAAGGGGTGGCCCAAAGACGGCCCATCTTCATCAAGACAAGCTCAAGACCTCGTGAGGGGCCAAGCCTCGTGGGGCGGATGATAGGAAGCTTCCTCAGGCACGGCCTCGTCAGGCTGGCTCGCGAGGAGGCGGAGAGATCAAGGCAGGGTACCTCACGAGGTGCCCATGACGCAAGCCATGACGACCAAGGGCGCCAGGCGAACGCCAGCCCGCGCAGTGTCCTCATTTCCTCTTTGGTGCAAAGGAGGCAAGCGCAGGCGAGAGTATCAAGCAAAGGCAACCATTTTGGTGCAACGAGACCAAGACCAACACAACGGCAGGAAGGAGGTCATCGTGGAGCCCAAGCCGGCGTCGTCGTCAGAGCCTTTGACAGGCGAGGACCAACTTTAGTCAGGATAAGTGTACTAGATGTTCCCCTTCAAAATGGCCAATTGTTGGCGCCCTTCCCGCTCAATATTTGGGAAGAGGCCCAGGGCCTCTGCCTATAAATAGGACTAGCCACCCACAAGGTAGAGGCATCTAGAGGATAGCTAAGGATCGAGGATCTTGAATCCAGAGAGAGAGAGAAGCGACTGAAGTCCCCCTAGCAGTTCGTCGCACCGGCCAAGAACAGACCCTCGCGAGGCTGTTCTACCATGTACTGTTCATCATCAGCCCCTGAGGCAATCCACCACACCACACACTGGAGTAGGGTATTACACCACAATGGTGGCCCGAACCAGTATAAACCTTGTGTCCCTTGTGTTGCTCTTTGTGTAGTTTAGATCCTTGCGAGGCGACGAGGTGTAGGTAGGTAGGAGGTGAGATCTCCGCGTGCACCCCAGAGTTCGAACCTAGAGGGTGTGCCGGAACCCGAAATCCGACTGAAACGGCCATAACTTTCAACGCCAGTGACGAACCAAAATACAGGATAGTCCTAGCACCGGCCGCCTTGGTCCTCAACCCAATCGTGGACGGCTTTCGGCTCAACAAGGTTCTCATGGACGGCGGCGGCGGACTAAACCTCATCTATGAAGATACTCTCCACAAAATGGAAATAGACAGGAGCCGCATCGAGAAAAGCAGTACGACCTTCCAAGGAATCATTCCCAGTCGGGAGGCGTGGTGTGCGGGAAAAATCACACTTGACGTAGTATTCGGCACGCGGATAATTATCGGTCCGAAGACATAACCTTCCAAGTGGTCCCTTTCAACAGTGTATATCACGCCCTCTTAGGGCGAGATGCATTTACACGCTTCCAAGCTATACCTCGTTACGGGTACATGAAACTCAAGATGCCCGGGCCCAATGGCATAATCACTCTCGCCAGTGATCCGGACATAGCACTCTGTGCCAAAAAAAAACCACATCCCTAGGCCTTGAGGCATTATCTGAGGCCCTCGCGGCCGAAGAACTAACCGCACTGCGCTCCACGGTGGACAGGGACGATGTGATCCTAGACAAACGACCCAAATCCACTTCCTTCAAGCCAGCAGAAGAAATAGTCAAATTTCAGGTCCATCCAACAGACCTGAAGAAGACAGCATCCATCGGAGCGCAGCTCAGCCCCACAGTCGACGCCTCACTACGAGAATTCTTGCGCGAAAACTGGGATATAATCGCATGGCACCCCTCAGATATGCCAGGAATCCCGCACGAGTTGGCCGAACACAGCCTCAACATACTGAAGGGATACAAGGCGGTCAAACAAACACTGCGGCGCTTTTCCAAACCCAAACGACAAGCTATGGGGGAAGAGCTGGCCAAACTCATCGAGGCCGGATTCATTAGAGATATTAAACATCCGTACTGGCTGGCAAACCTGGTAATGGTACCAAAGAAGGATAAATCCTGGCGCCTGTGTGTCGATTTCAAAGGCCTTAACAAGGCTTGCCCTAAGGATCCCTTCCCCTCCCTCGCATTGATCAAATCATTGACGCTACCGCAGGACACGACTCGCTGTGCTTCCTTGATGCATATTCCGGATACCATCAAATCGAAATGAAGGAGTCCGATCAAGCCGCAACAGCGTTCATTACGCCATATGGGCCATTTTGTTTCAATACCATGCCCTTTGGGTTCAGGAACACCGGTGCCACCTACCAGCGCATGATCCAAACATGCCTCGAGAAACAGATCGGTAAGACAGTGGAGGCTTGCGTGGACGACGTCGTCATCAAAACCAGACATGTCGCAACACTAATAGACGATTTGCGTCTCACATTCGACAAGCTCCGCACATACGACATCAAGCTTAACCCGGAAAAGTGCGTCTTCGGTGTCCCCGCCAAAAAACTATTGGGCTTCATCGTTTCCAACAGAGGAATTGAGGCAAATCCATCCAAAATCCAAGCTCTGTTACAATTGGCTACGCCAACCGAACTTAAACAAGTCCAAAAACTCGCGGGGTGTGTGGCAGCTTTAAGCCGCTTTATCTCCAGGTTGGGGGAAAAGGCGCTGCCACTGTATCGCCTTCTACGGCACTCCGATAACTTCAAGTGGATAGACGAGGCGACGGCCGAACTAGAAGAAATAAAAGCCCTTCTGGCAAGCAACCCAATCCTGACCGTGCCAAACGTCGGTGAACCAATGCTCCTATATATATCGGCAACACACCAGGTGTTGAGCGCTGTACTCGTCGTCGAGCGAGAACAGGACGGACACAAATTTCCACTCCAAAAGCCAGTATACTATGTATCTACCGTCCTCACACCATGCAAATCCCGATACCCTCACTATCAAAATATAGCATATGCAGTCTTCATGGCATCTGAAAGTTATGACACTACTTTCAGGAGTGTTTGGTCACGGTGGCTTCCGAAGTGCCCCTCAATGATATAATAAACAACCGGGATGCCACGGGCCGGATTGCCAAATGGGACATTGAGCTACTTCCATTCGACATCACGTACAAACCACGTTGAGCCATCAAATCCCAAGTACTGGCTGACTTCATCGCCGAATGGACAGAGGCCAAACTCCCTAAAGAGTACGGTGTGTATTCCAAATGGGTTATGCATTTCGATGGCTCCAAAATCTTGGCGGGGCTAGGAGCGGGCGTCGTATTAACGTCCCCCACGGGAGATATCGCCCAGTACGTACTCCAAATATTATTCACAGACTCCAACAACGCAGCCGAATACGAGGCCTTGCTACATGGCCTTCGTATGGCCGTATCAGTGGGCATACAATGCCTGGAGGTGCGCGGGGACTCAAACCTCGCAATATCCCAATTTAATGGAGACTTTGATGCCAAAGATCCAAAGATGGCAGCTTATCCCAATGCCGTCTTAAAAATGTCGGCTCGGTTCGAGGGGCTTGAATTTCATCATGTCGCCCGCGAAAGTAATAGGGCGGCAAATGTCCTTGCTCGCATCGGCGCTAAGCGCGACCCCGTCCCACCTAACATCTTCCTCGAAAGGCTCTTTAAGCCATCCGTGGTGTGGCAAGGGGGAGACAGCAACGACAGTCCCGTTCTAAACACATACATAGATAGCAAACATGCCGATATCATCAGAGGCTCAGCCACCGAAATAACACCATCGGCCCACCTCATTATGGCATTCATTGCCCCGTGGACCGAACCATTCTTGGCCTACCTTGATAGGAAGGAGCTCCCAGAAGATCAGAACGAGGCTTGCCGCATTATCCGGCGTTCGAAGGCCTATAAAGTTCACGAAGGAGATCTCTACAAGAAAAGCACTACCGAAGTCATTCAAAGGTGTATCTCCGAGGAGGAGGGGCGGAAACTCTTGGCAGAAATTCACGCCGGTCTCGGTGGGCACCACGCCGCAGCCAGGGCACTTGTTAGCAAGGCCTTCCGGACAGGATTTTATTGGCCTACGGCCCAAGCAGACACGCAGGTCCTCGTCCAGCGCTGCGTGGGATGCCAACTCTTCTCCAACCAAAGCCATATGCCCCCAACCGCCCTATGAGAAATCCCCATTACATGGCCCTTTGCGGTCTGGGGCTTGGACATGGTTGGACCCCTTAAAGGGGGAAGCCATAAGAAAAAATATCTTCTGGTCATGGTGGATAAATTCACCAAGTGGATAGAGGCTAGACCAGTTAAAACGGCCGAGTCCGGACCGGTGATTGCATTTATATCCGACGTGGTGCACCGTTATGGTGTCCCGCACAGCATCATCACCGACAACGGTTCCAATTTCACAGCCGATGAGGTAAAAACCTGGTGTGCTAATCTGGGCATTAAGTTCGATTACGCCTCTGTCTACCACCTGCAAACAAACGGTCAAGTCGAACGAGCCAATGGTCTTATTATGAGCGGCATCAAACCCAGGCTAGTGCGGTATTTGAAAGAATCAGATAAGCACTGGGTTGAGGAGCTTGACTCCGTACTCTGGGTGCTGCGGACCATGCCCAACCGTACTACCGGATACACACCTTTCTTCATGGTGTATGGTGCAGAGGTTGTGTTGCCCTGCGATATTATACATGACTCACCTCGAGTGCGTATGTACGAAGAGAAAGAGGCCAAGTTGGATCGGCAGGACATCCTAGATGCCTTGGAGGAGGAGCACGACGTCGCCAAAGCCCGTTCAGCATTTTATCAACAGCAGGCTCGAAGATATCAGGAGAAGTACGGGCCAAGACTTACAACGTTGGCAAACTTATTCTACGCTTGCCGGAGAAGAAAAAGGACAAACTCAAGCCCAAGTGGGAGGGTCCTTTCATAATCAACGAAGTTCTTACCGGCGGAGCGTACCGTCTTTGTGATGCATCAGACAATCGCCTAGAGCCGAACCCCTGGAACGTGGCCAGACTCCGAAGGTTTTATTCCTAGCACCGAATTCTTTGTTCGTCCCCTTCTCCCCTGTAGTTTCCATTACTTTTTCTCTCTTTTCCACCTTTATTTTTTTCGCTTTAAATCTCTCATACGGCTCGACCGAACACCGCTGACGTACACATCTTTACATATGTACGTCCATTATACCTGGGGGCTTCTTTAACAGAAGCTTGTTAATATTATTTTCCGAGCGTCAAGCTCATCACACATACGCGTTTTTCCCGTATGTCTTTTCTTCACCATTATATGCATCGATATGACTTAAGTTTTGGCCAAGCTGGGTTGCCTGGCTCCTGTGCTTACCCCTACGTTCCCGATTGTTCAGCTAGGTGGTAAAGGGAGCACCTCTGCGATTGTTACTGCTAGGTCATCCGGATGTGTACCTCAGACTGGGTGAAGCTGAAAGCTAGCCTGCTTAAGGGAATATTCTGTCGGTGGATGAAAAATGTTTTTTGCACTCACTCTATTGTGAACCCCCAGAAGCTATACACACTGTAATTTTCACATCACAATTCGGACATGTCTACTAATGCATGCACACCCAGGTAAAGGAACCCTTAACGGAACTATTCTCCCTGGAAGATGTTTCTTACAATATCAATGTAATATAACATAACTAGCCGGATACAACTTGTCTGTTCAAGCAACTATGACCCCTATGCTTAGTTCCCCATGCATACCCTGGCCTATTCGGCCATGACGGTATTTAGAAACACTCCGAACCTTCGGGTCCAGAGGTTGAAGCGAAAAGGTCTGCCATGACAAATGATATACAGTTCAGCTAGAATTCCACGTGGTGAGGAAAGTACATAGTCACTTGGACTCAAACACTTCCTACTCTATACCATCTAACAGGCAGTCTAACTTACAATCCTGTTGGGAATATTTGGCGGCCACCTCTACTTGGTCATATACTAAACTAACCGGAATTTCTTCCCCATTTGGCCCTAGCGGTCCAACCCAGGCCATGTGATTAGGATTCAGCTTGGTATATCGCGTTTTCACGATGGCCCAGGCCTCTCACGCACCCTCTCGGCAGGCTGATATCTTCCATAATCGGATACGCCGCTTGAATAGCTCTATAAGCTCCTCCATACTTCCTGGAGGGGAGGCGGATGGCCATAAGACCTTGGCAACACTCCTCATGGCCAGCCGAGCATGCTCGTGCACTTGCGTCAGTCTTTGCAGCAGATCACTTGATGATCCGGACACCTCCTCTTTAGGACGGCCGTCAATATACCTGCAAACATAGCTATATCAGTTCCATTTATCTCCGAACTACTTAAAAAAAGTTCGGAAACATACTGAATATGCCGCCCCAAAGCTTCTTGTTCTCCTTCACGGAGTCGGCTAGCTGGGCCCGCACAGCTTTCAACTCTTCACCCAACATAGTGTTGGAATCATGTAGCTTGTTTTTCATATCCCTGACGCGGGTCAGCACACGCTCGCCTGCGGCGTGTTGCCTCTTTGCCTCTCTTTCTCCCTCTTGGGCGATCTTCAACTTCTTTTCAAGTTGATCAGGCGACCCTATTATGCGATCAGTGGCAGTATTAGCACAAATGGTATACAATTATTATTCCTCGATGGAGGGGAGCGTTACCAGAGGACAGCTTCTTGAGGTTTTCCAGTTTGGCGGTAGTAGCATTTAGCTGCGCCCGACACTGCTCCAGCTCTTGAGCTAGCAGGCCATTCTTCTCTGTAAGGACCTGGACGTACAACGATCCTTAAATCAGTTGTCCCAACTGCTTTCAGTCTCGGGGGCTACGGGCATATGACCATCCTTTTCTACAAAGAAAACTTACCCGCACATCCGCCAAATATTGCTTCGTGGCTCTTCTAAGCCCATCTCGAGCAGCTCGGATGTATGCGTCGCCCGAGGTAAAGGCATCGAATGCCTCCTCCGAGAACTTGGGGTCCCGTAAGACCTCCCTACAGCACCAATGATTCATGACGCTCTCTACCTCCGAGTTGGTAATGGACATATTTTCCGAACCCTCGGCCGATGGACAGTCCGACATTGTTCCAACACTGGCCCCCGTCTCTCCGACTTGATCTAAATCCTGGTTGTCGGAAGCACGACCGGCCGGGCCCACAGACATAGTTCAGCGAACCTTTTTCCTATAGTCAAACAAATGCACAGGTCATAGTTGGATGCGGCCGCTGACAAAGCATATTTACCCATACCTCCTCGATGAAGGCCTGGTTGCGTCTGCACCGGCCTTCCTCTTCGAAGGCCTGCCCGACACAGGAACCGATCTCTTCGGAATCGTCGAACACCTCCCCTATGGAGCGCGAGACAGTGCGGTGGGTGAGGCAGAATAAAAGCACTCTTTTAGAGAAAGTGTCTCTTGATTACTTACCTGTGAAGCAGGAAGAAGGCCAGGATAGTCGGCGGTGATGGCCACTTTTGTGCCATCATAGCTCGTCTGGTAAAACACTCCCTTGGCGAGCACCACGAATATATCCGGATCCTCCTCCAACCCAAGATCAAGCTCCCGGTTGTGGTTTTCCGGCTGTGGGGCGGGACTATGAAGTCCTTCGATGACCTTTCGCCAGTGCTGTCATAACAAACGGATTTGGAATTTATCAAAAGGAATCCGACAAGGGAAGGAATGAAACAGAGGGGTGGAAGCTTACCCAACTGGGCGGATCATACATAGAATACCCATCTTTGCGCTTAATGCGAAGAAATTCCTCTTCCTCCCCTTTAAATAGCTCGTCCAATATCTTAGCCAGAGCGGCGGGAGTATCCGGACCTTTCCGGCCACAGCGGGAGGCGTCATCCTCCCCGTTGTAGTGCCACATTGGCAGCCCTCTGTATTGTAGCGGCTGAACCCCTCGCACTATGGAGGTCGCCATTACCTCAAGTATTGTGAGTCTGGACTGAGCGAGCATCTTTATCTTGCTCATGAGCTGACGAACTTCCGCACTGTCATCCTCTTCGCGACTCCGAGGACGCCAACTGTGGCGTTTCTTTAGCGGAACACTCGTAAACTCGGGAAGACCCTTTCGAACCAGGTCAGGAAGTGCGACGTCCTCAATATAGAACCATTCGGAAGGCCAATCGTCAGACGCCTTCCATGGTGTGCCTGACAGATATACAGTATCGGCAATACGCCACACTTCGGCTCCACCCATGATGTCTACTATGCAACCTTCTTCTTGTGGACGTTGTTGGGCCTCCAAGTGTAGAGGTTTGTAGGACAGTGGCAAATTTCCCGCAAGTGGATGACCTAAGGTTTATCAATCCGTGGGAGGCGTAGGTTGAAGATGGTCTCTCTCAAACAACCCTGCAACCAAATAACAAGGAGTCTCTTGTGTCCCCAACACACCCAATACAATGGTAAATTGTATAGGTGCACTAGTTCGGCGAAGAGATTGTGATACAAGTGCAATATGGATGGTAGATATGGGTTTTTGTAATCTCAAAATATAAAAACAGCAAGGTAACTAATGATAAAAGTGAGCACAAACGATATTGCAATGCTAGGAAACAAGGCCTAGGGTTCATACTTTCACTAGTGCAAGTTCTCTCAACAATAGTAACATAATTGGATCATATAACTATCCCTCACCATGCAACAAAGAGTCACTCCAAAGTCACTAATAGCGGAGAACAAACGAAGAGATTATGGTAGGGTACGAAACCACCTCAAAGTTATTCTTTCCGATCAATCCATTGGGCTATTCCTATAAGTGTCACAAACAACCCTAGAGTTCGTAGTAAAATAACACCTTAAGACACACATCAACCAAAACCCTAATGTCACCTAGATACTCCAATGTCACCTCAAGTATCCGTGGGTATGATTATATGATATGCATCACACAATCTCAAATTCATCAATTCAACCAACACATAGAACCTCAAAGAGTGCCCCAAAGTTTCTACCGGAGAATCAAGACGAAAACGTGTGCCAACCCCTATGCATAGGTTCATGGGCGGAACCCGCAAGTTGATCACCAAAACATACATCAAGTGGATCAATAGAATACCCCATTGTCACCACGGGTATCCCACGCAAGACATACATCAAGTGTTCTCAAATCATTAAAAGACTCAATCCGATAAGATAACTTCAAAGGGGAAACTCAATCCATTACAAGAGAGTAGAGGGGCAGAAACATCATAAGATCCAACTACAATAGCAAAGCTCGCGATACATCAAGATCGTGTCTCCTCAAAACACGAGAGAGAGAGAGAGAGATCAAACACATAGCTACTGGCACATACCCTCAGCCCCGAGGGTGAACTACTCCTGCCTCGTCATGGAGAGCGTCGGGATGATGAAGATGGCCACCGGTGATGGATCCCCCCTCCAGCAGGGTGCCGGAACAGGGTCCCGATTGGTTTTTGGTGGCTACAGAGGCTTGCAGCGGCGGAACTCCCGATCTCTTCTGTTCCCCGGAGGTTTTAGGGTATATGGGAATATATAGGCGAAAGAAGTCGGTAAGGGGAGCCACGAGGGGCCCACGAGGGTGGAGGGCATGCCCAGGGAGTGGGCGCGCCCCCTGCCTCGTGCTCTCCTCGTTGATCCCCTGACGTTCACTCCAAGTCTCCTGTATTGCTTTCTTTCCAAAAATAACTTTTCCGAAGGTTTCATTCTATTTGGACTCCTTTTGATATTCATTTCCTTTGAAACACTGAAACAAGGGAAAAAACAGGAACTGACACTGGGCTCTGGGTCAATTGGTTAGTCCCAAAAATCATATAAAAGTGCTTAGTAAAGCCCATTAATCATCCAAAACAGAATATAATATAGCATGAAGCAATAAAAAATTATAGATACGTTGGAGACGTATCAAGCATCCCCAAGCTTAATTCCTGCTCGTCCTCGAGTAGGTAAATGATAAAAACAAAATTTTTGATGCAGAATGCTACTTGGCATAATTTTTTAATGTAACCCTCTTAATTGTGGTATGAATATTCAGATCCGAAAGATTCAAGATAAAAGTTTAATATTGACATAAAAATAATAATACTTCAAGCACACTAACTAAGCAATCATGTCTTCTCAAAATAACATGCCCAAAGAAAGTTCATCCCTACAAAATCATATAGTTTGGTCATGCTCAATTTTCGTGACACAAGAATGCTCTCATCATGCACAACCCCGATGACAAGCCAAGCAATTGTTTCATAGTTTAGTAATCTCAAACTTTTTTCAACTTTCACGCAATACATGAGCGTGAGCCATGGATATAGCACTATGGGTGGAATAGAATATAATGAGGGGGTTATGTGGAGAAGACAAAAAGAATAAAGTCTCACATCGATGCGGCTAATCAATGGGCTAGGGAGATGCCCATCAATTGATGTCAATGCAAGGAGTAGGGATTTCCATGCAACGGATGCACTAGAGCTATAAATATATGAAAGCTCAACAAAAGAAACTAAGTGGGTTTGCATCCAACTTGCTTGCTCACGAAGACCAAGGGCATTTGAGGAAGCCCATTGTTGGAATATACAAGCCAAGTTCTATGATGAAAAGTTCCCACAAGTATATGAAAGTGACAAAACAAGAGACTCTCTATCATGAAGATTACGGTGCTACTTTGAAGCACAAGCGTGGCAAAAAGGATAGTAACATTGTCCCTTCTCTCTTTTTCTCTCATTTTTTTGGGCCTTCTCTTTTTTTTGGCCTTTCTATTTTTTTACCTCACTTGGGACAATGCTCTAGAAAATGATGATCATCACACTTCTATTTATTTACAACTCAATGATTACAATTCGATACTAGAACAAAGTATGACTCTATATGAGTGAATCCGGTGGTCTACCGGGATATGCAATGAACCAAGAGTGACATGTATGAAAGAATTATTAATGGTGGCTTGGCCACAAATACTATGTCAAATACATGATCATGCAAAGCAATATGACAATGATGGATGTGTCATGATAAACAGAACGGTGGAAAGTTGCATGGCAATATATCTCGGAATGGCTATGGAAATGCCATAATAGGTAGGTATGGTGGCTGTTTTCAGGAAGATATAAGGAGGTTTATGTGTGAAAGAGCGTATCATATCACGAGGTTTGGATGCACCGCTAAGTTTGCACCAACTCTCGGTGTGAGAAAGGGCAATGCACGTGCATCAAGAGGCTAGCAATGATGGAAAGGTGAGAGTGCGTTTAATCCATGGACTCAACATTAGTCATAAAGAACTCACATACTTATTGAAAAAATCTAGAAGTCATCAAAAACCAAGCACTATGCGCATGCTCCTAGGGGGATAGATTGGTAGGAAAAGACCATCGCTCGTCCCCGACCGCCACTCATAAGGAGGACAATCAAAGAACACCTCATGTTTCAAATTTGTTACATAACGTTTACCATACGTGCATGCTACGGGACTTGCAACTTCAACACAAGTATTTCTCAAATTCACAACTACTCAACTAGCACAACATTAATATCACTATCTCCATATCTCAAAACAATCATCAAGTATAAAACTTCTCTTAGTATTCAATGCACTTATATGAAAGTTTTTATTATGCCCATCTTGGATGCCCATCATATTAGGACTAGTTTCATAACCAAAGAAAACTACCATGATGTTCTAAAGACTCTCAAAATAATATAAGTGAAGCACGAGAGTTCATATATTCCTTCAAAATAAAACCACCGCCGTGCTCTAAAAGGATATAAGTGAAGCACTAGAGCAAATGATAAACTACTCCGAAAGATGTAAGTGAAGATCAATGAGTAGCCGAATAATTATGCAACTATGTGAATACTCTCTAACATTTAAGAATTTCAGATCTTGATATTTTATTCAAACATCTAGCAAAGTTAAAGAAAATAAAACGACGCTCCAAGCAAAACACATATCATGTGGTGAATAAAAATATTGCTCCAAGTAAAGTTACCGATGAACGAAGACGAAAGAGGGGATGCCATCCGGGGCATCTCCAAGCTTAGGATCTTGGTTGTCCTTGAATATTACCTTGGGGTGCCTTGGGCATCCCCAAGCTTAGGCTCTTGCCACTCCTTATTCCATAGTCCATCGAATCTTTACCCAAAACTTGAAAACTTCACAACACAAAACTTAACAGAAAACTCGTAAGCTCCGTTAGTGAAAAAAACAAAACACCACTTCAAGGTACTGTATTGAACTCATTATTTATTTATATTGGTGTTAAATATACTGTATTCCAACTTATATATGGTTTATAAACTATTTTACTAGCCATAGACTCATCAAAATAAGCAAACAACACACGAAAAACAGAATCTGTCAAAAACAGAATAGTCTGTAGTAATCTGTAACTAACGCAAATTTGTGGAACTCAAAAAATTGTACCAAAATAGGAAGTC
The DNA here is from genome assembly GCA_021605205.1 of Aegilops longissima. NCBI lineage: Eukaryota > Viridiplantae > Streptophyta > Magnoliopsida > Poales > Poaceae > Aegilops > Aegilops longissima. Next base: position 180,928,538 of record CM038676.1, on the reverse strand, counting down.
CTAAATAATTTGATTATTGATCTGCTGCAATTGGAATAAGTATTTTATCACGTTCTGGTGATTTTAAACAATTGTTTTCATGAACAGAAAGTTTATGGAATTTCAGCAAGATCAAATAACTATCATCCAAGAAGATCCTATAGGTCTTACTTGGCAGAAACACTAATTAAAACACAAAACCACATCTAAACAGAAGCTAGATGGATTATTTATTACTAAACAGAAACAAAAAGCAAAGAACTAAAATAAAAATTGGGTTGACTCCCAACAAGCGCTAACGTTCAACGCCCCTAGCTAGGCATGATGATTTCAATGATGCTCACATAAAAGATAAGAATTGAAACATAAAGAGAGCATAATGAAGAATATGACTAGAACATTTAAGTCTAAGACACTTCCTATGCATATGGATTTTGTGAGCAAACAACTTATGGGACCAACAATCAACTAGCATAGGAAGGCAAAACAAGCATAACTTCAAAACTTTAAGCACATAGAGAGGAAACTTGATATTATTGCAATTCCTACAAGCATATATTCCTCCCTCATAATAATTTTCAGTAGCATCATGAATGAATTCAACAATATAACCAGAACCTAAAGCATTCTTTTCATGATCTACTAGCATAGAAATTTTATTACTCTCCACATAAGCAAAATTCTTCTCATTCGGAATAGTGGGAGTATCATAAGAGACTTGAGTACGATAAATTGTTTCCACATTAAAAGAGTAATGTTCAGAGAAAGGGTACTCATAATCATGACAAGTTTTATAAATATAATCATCACTACTCTTTATAGCATAAGTTTCATCACAATAATAATCATAAGTAGCAACTTTGTTCTCATCATAATCAATTGAAACCTCTTCCAAAATAGTGGATACATCACTAAATAAAGTCATGACCTCTCCAAATCCACTTTCATAAATATTATAAGATTCAATATCCTCCAAAATAGTGGCATCATTACTTCCTAAAGTTGACACTCTTCCAAACCCACTTTCATCAATATAATCATCATAGGTAGAAGGCATGCTATCATCACAACAACTTTGCATATCAAAACTTGGCAGGCTAAAAATATCATCTTCATTAAACATAGCATCCCCAAGCTTGGGACAAACATTAATTTCAGCAAATATATTCTAAAAAACATCATATTCATCAAACATAGCATCCCCAAGCTTGGGCCTTTTCATATCATAAGCATAATCAATCTCATTATTAATTATATGGATAGCACCAATAGTATAGCAATTATCATATTCTTCCAAGCAAGTGCCAAAAAGATTTTCAAGATCATAAGAAGTATCATTATCTTCCCAATCATAATCATCACAACAAGCAATAGGCATAACGAGATTATCATCAAGTGCATCATCTTCCACAATTATTTTTGATTCATTTTCATGGGGCACAACAATAATAGGAGCAACATTATTTGGGAGAGATATCTTTTTACCTCTCTTCCTCTTTCTTTTCTTCTTCTTCACCTCATGTGTGGGTTCAATCCTCTTTTTGGAGTGATGTCTACTACACAACCTTCTTCTTGTAGACGTTGTTGGGCCTGCAAGTGCACAGGTTTGTAGGACAGTAGCAAATTTCCCTCAAGTGGATGACCAAAGGTTTATCAATCCGTAGGAGGCGTAGGATGAAGATGGTCTCTCTCAAGCAACCCTGCAACCAAATAACAAAGAGTCTCTTGTGTTCCCAACACACCCAATACAATGGTAAATTGTATAGGTGCACTAGTTCAAGCGAAGAGATGGTGATACAAGTGCAATATGGATGGTAGATATAGGTTTTGTAAACTGAAAATATAAAACAGCAAGGTAACAAGTGGTAAAAGTGAGCGTAAACGGTATTGCAATGCTAGGAAACAAGGCCTAGGGTTCATACTTTCACTAGTGCAAGTTCTCTCAACAATAATAACATAGATAGATCATATAACAATCCCTCAACATGCAACAAAGAGTCACTCCAAAGCCACTAATAGCGGAGAACAAATGTAGAGATTATGGTAGGGTACGAAACCACCTCAAAGTTATTCTTTCGGATCAATCTATAAAAGAGTTCGTACTAGAATAACACCTTAAGACACAAATCAACCAAAACCCTAATGTCACCTAGATACTCCATTGTCACCTCAAGTATCCGTGGGCATGATTATATGATATGCATCACACAATCTCAGATTCATCCATCCAACATAAAAGTACTTCAAAGAGTGCCCCAAAGTTTCTACCGGAGAGTCAAGAACGTGTGCCAACCCCTATGCATAGGTTCATGGGCGGAACCCACAATTTGGTCACCAAAACATACATCAAGTGGCACGTGATATCCCATTGTCACCACAGATAAACACGGCAAAACATACATCAAGTGTTCTCAAAGTAAAGACTCAATCCGATAAGATAACTTCAAAGGGGAAACTCAATTCATCACAAGAGAGTAGAGGGGGAGAAACATCATAAGATCCAACTATAATAGTAAAGCTCGCGATACATCAAGATCGTGCCATAGAGGGAACACGAGAGAGAGAGAGAGAGAGATCAAACACATAGCTACTGGTACATACCCTCAGCCCCGAGGGTGAACTACTCCCTCCTCGTCATGGAGAGCGCCGGGATGATGAAGATGGCCACCGGTGATGGGTTCCCTCTCCAGTAGGGTGCCGGAACGGGCTCCCGAGAGGTTTTTGGTGGCTACAGAGGCTTGCGGCGGCGGAACTCCCGATCTATCTTCATATTCGGTGGTTTTAGGGTACGTAGGGTTATGTAGGCGAAAGAAGTCGATCGGGAGGTGCTCGAGGGGCCCACGAGACAGGGGGCGCGCCCAGTAGGGGGGGCGCCCCCCTATCTCCTGGCCTCCTCGAGTATCTTCTGACTTGATCTCCAAGTCTCCAGGATCACATTCTTCCCAAAATTAACGATGCCGAAGGTTTCATTCCGTTTGGACTCCGTTTGATATTCCTTTTCCTCGAAATACTGAAACAGGCAATAAAACAGCAATATGGGTTGGGCCTCCGGTTAATAGGTAGTCCCAAAAGTAATATAAAAGTGTATAATAAAGCCCAATATTGCCCAAAACAGTAGATAATATACCATGGAGCAATCAAAAATTATAGATACGTTGGAGACGTGTCAAGCATCCCCAAGCTTAATTCCTGCTCGTCCTCGAGTAGGTAAATGATAAAAAGATAATTTTTGATGTGGAATGCTACTAGGCATAATTTCATTGTGATTCTTCTTAATTGTGGTATGAATATTCAGATCCGAAAGATTCAAGACAAAAGTTTAATATTGACATAAAAATAATAATACTTCAAGTATACTAACAAAGCAATCATGTCTTCTCAAAATAACATGGCTAAAGAAAGTTATCCCTACAAAATCATATAGTCTGGCTATGCTCTATCTTCACCACACAAAGTATTTAAATCATGCACAACCCCAATGACAAGCCAAGCAATTGTTTCATACTTTTGACATTCTAAAACTTTTTCAATCTTCACGCAATACATGAGCGTGAGCCATGGATATAGCACTATGGGTGGAATAGAAGGGTGGTTGTGGAGAAGACAAAAAAAGGGAGAAGATAGTCTCACATCAACTAGGCGTATCAACGGGCTATGGAGATGCCCATTAATAGATATCAATGTGAGTGAGTAGGGATTGCCATGCAATGGATGCACTAGAGCTATAAATATATGAAAGCTCAACAAAAGAAACTAAGTGGGGTGCATCCAACTTGCTTGCTCACGAAGACCTAGGGCACTTTTGAGGAAGCCCATCATTGGAATATACAAGCCAAGTTCTATAATGAAAAATTCCCACTAGTAAATGAAAGTAACAACATATGAGACTCTCTAACATGAAGATCATGGTGCTATTTTGAAGCACAAGTGTGGAAAAAGAGATAGTAGCATTGTCCCTTCTCTATTTTTCTCTCATTGTTTTTATTTTATTTTATTTTTTTATTTGGGCCTTTTCTCCTTTTTTATGGCCTCTTTTTTCTTTTTTTTTATTTTTCGTCCGGAGTCTCATCCCAACTTGTGGGGGGAATCATAGTATCCATCATCCTTTCCTCACTGGGACAATGCTCCAAAAAATGATGATCATCACACTTTTATTTTCTTACAACTCAAAATTTACAACTCGATTCTTAGAACAAAATATGACTCTATATGAATGCCTCTGGCGGTGTACCGGGATATGCAATGACTCATAAGTGACATGTATGAAAGAATTATGAACGGTGGCTTTGCCACAAATACGATGCCAACTACATGATCATGCTAAGCAATATGACAATGATGGAGCATGTCATGATAAACGGAACGGAGGAAATTTGCATGGCAATATATCTCGGAATGGCTATGGAAATGCCATGATAGGTAGGTATGGTGGCTGTTTTGAGGAAGGTATATGGTGGGTGTACGATACCGGCGAAAGGTGCGCGGTATTAGAGAGGTTAGCAATGGTGGAAGGGTGAGAGTGCGTATAATCCATGGACTCAACATTAGTCATAAAGAACTCATATACTTATTGCAAAGATCTACAAGTTATCAAAGCAAAGTATTATGCGCATGCTCCTAGGGTGATAGATTGGTAGGAAAAGACCATCGCTCGTCCCCGACCGCCACTCATAAGGAAGACAATCAATAAATAAATCATGCTCCGACTTAATCACATAACGGTTCACCATACGTCCATGCTACGGGAATCACAAACTTTAACACAAGTATTTCTCAAATTCATAACTACCCAACTAGCATGACTCTAATATCACCATCTTCATATCTCAAAACAATTATCAAGCATCAAACTTTTCTTAGTACTCAACACACTCATAAGAAAGTTTTTACTATTTTTGGATACCTAGCATATTAAGATTATTTAAGAAAATTAACATGCTATTTAAGACTCTCAAAATAATATAAGTGAAGCATGAGAGTTCATCTATTTCTTCAAAATAAAACCACCACTGTGCTCTAAAAGACATAAGTAAAGTACTAGAGCAAATGACAAACTACTCCGAAAGATATAAGTGAAGATCAATGAGTAGTCGGATAATTATACAACTATGTGAAGACTCTCTCATTTAATAATTCCAGATCTTGATATTTTATTCAAACAGCAAGAAAAGCTAAAGAAAATGACATGACGCTCCAAGAAAAACACATATCATGTGGTGAATAAAAAAATAGCTCCAAGTAAAGTTACCGATGAACGAAGACGAAAGAGGGGATGCCTTCTGGGGCATCCCCAAGCTTAGGCTCTTGGTTATCCTTGAATATTACCTTGGGGTGCCTTGGCATCCCCAAGCTTAGGCTCTTGCCACTCCTTATTCCATAATCCATCGAATCTTTACCCAAAACTTGAAAACTTCACAACACAAAACTTAACAGAAAACTCGTGAGCTCCGTTAGCGAAAGAAAACAAAACACCACTTCAAGTTACTGTAATGAACTCATTACTTATTTATATTGGTGTTAAACCTAATTTATTCCAACTTCTCTATGGTTTAAAAACTATTTTACTAGCCATAGATTCATCAAAATAAGCTAGCAACACAATGAAAACAGAATCTGTCAAAAACAGAACAGTCTGTAGTAATCTGTAACTGACGCAAACTTCTGGAACTCCAAAAATTCTAAAATAAATTGGTGGACCTGAGGAATTTGTCTAGTAATCATCTGCAAAAATAATCAACTAAATAGCTCTCTCCAGTAAAAAGTTGAAGCTAATCTCATGAGAGCTAGAGTTTCTGTTTTTACAGCATGATCATAAAGACTTCACGCAAGTCTTCCCAAAGGTTCCACTTGGCACAAACACTAATTAAAACATGAAAACACATCTAACCAGAGTCTAGATGGATTATTTGTTCCTAAACTGTACCAAAAAGCAAGAAACTAAAATAAAATTGGGTTGCCTCCCAACAAGCGCTAACGTTTAAAGCCCCTAGCTAGGCATGATGATTTCAATGATGCTCACATAAGAGATAAGAATTGAAACATAAAGAGAGCATCATGAAGAATATGACTAGCAATTTTAATTCTAAGCCCACTTCCTATGCATAGGGATTTTGTGAGCAAGCAACTTATGGGAACAATAATAAACAAGCATAGGAAGACAAAACAAGCATAACTTCAAAAATTTAAGCACATAGAGAGGAAACTTGATATTATTGCAATTCCTACAAGCATATGTTCCTCCCTCATAATAATTTTCAGTAGCATCATGAATGAATTCAACAATATAACCAGCACCTAAAGCATTCTTTTCATGATCTACAAGCATAGAAAATTTACTACTCTCCACATAAGCAAAATTCTTCTCATTCGGAATAGTGGGAGTATCATAAGAGACTTGAACACTAAAAATTGTTTCCACATTAAAAGGGTAATGTTCAGAAAAAGGGTAATCATAATCATGACAAGTTTTATAAATATAATCATCACTACTTTTTATAGCATAAGTTTCATCACAATAATCATCATAAGTAGCAACTTCGTTCTCATCATAATCGATTGAAATCTCTCCCAAGATAGTGGAATCACTAAATAAAGTTGACACTCTTACAAATCCACTTTCATATTCATCACAATAAAATTCAACATCCTCAAAAATAGTGGGATCACTACTTCCTAAAGTTGAAACTCTTCCGAACCCACTTTCATCAATATAATCATCATAGGTAGGAGGCATGCTATCATCATAACAACTTTGCATATCAAAACTTGGGGTGCTAAAAATATCATATTAATTAAACATAGCATCCCCAAGCTTGGGACAAACATTAATTTCAGAAAATATATTCTCAAATATTTCATCCTCATCAAACATAGCTTCGCCAAGCTTGGGCTCTTTCATATCATAAGCATAATCACTCTCATCATTAAAAATATGGATGGCACCAATAGTAAAGCAATTATCATCATCACAATGAGTAGTAGGGGCAACATCATTTGGGAGGGGTACCTTTCTACCTTTGTTTCTCCTTCTTTTCTTTTTCTTCTTCACATTATGTTTAGGTTCAACCTTCCTCTTTGAGCTCCTTATTGATGAGATTGGTTGGATAGAAAGCTCCTCCTCGTTACCTGATTCATCATAAGAAGAGGAGATTGGGAAGTCTCTTCCCTTTCATTAGTATTCTCATCATCTTCCATTTGCTTTCTTTTCTTTAGGCAATTGGTAATATAAGGATTTTCAATGCAATTCTCCACACAAAACATATAAATATCCTCTAGATCAAAATCAAGAAATCTATCAAGATTAAATTTTGGAATACCCTCAGTTATACGTTTCATTTCTTCATACCCCAAAAGAAGACTAAGCTCTTTATGATGCCCAAGGGTAATCAGGCTATCAAATTTTTGGACATGATTCGATCATAAAACAATTTGCATTGGAGATTTAAATGACCACGTTCATTGCAAAGTTCACAAGGAGCGCGAAAAATATTGAATCTTCTAGCACACTCATCAAGACTTTCTTGCAAACCTTTAGTTTTTAAATACTTATGGCTCTTGCAATATCTATTTTCTCTATTTGGTGTGTCCATGCAAATCCAATCTACTCCACAAAAATCAACATGCTTATAGGAGACAGTTTCATCATAACTAGTGCAATCATAATTAGTACTATGGATATTCAAAGTGTCGGATTTCGGGTTCCGGCAGACCCTCTAGGTTCAAACTCTGGGGTGCACGCGGAGATCTCACCTCCTACCTACCTACACCTCATCGCCTCGCAAGGATCTAAACTACACAAAGAGCAACACAAGGGACACAAGGTTTATACTGGTTCGTGTCACCATTGTGGTGTAATACCCTACTCCAGTTTGTGGTGTAGTGGATTGCCTCAGGGGCTGATGATGAACAGTACAAGGTAGAACAGCCTCGCGAGGGTCTGTTCTTGGCCGGTGCGACAAACTGCTAGGGGGAGTTCGGTCGCTTCTCTCTCTCTCTCTCCATGGATTCCAGATGCTCTCCTTAGCTATCCTCTAGATGCCCCTACCCTGTGGGTGGCTAGTCCTATTTATAGGCAGAGGCCCTGAGCCTCTTCCCAAATATTGAGCGGGAAGGGCACCAACAATTGGCCATTTTGCAGGGGAACATCAGTACACTTATCCTGACTAAAGTTGGTCCTCGCCTGTCAAAGGCTCTGACGATGACGCCGGCTTGGGCTCCACGATGACCTCCTTCCTGCCGTTGTGTTGGTCTTGGTCTCGTTGCACCGAAATGGTTGCCTTTGCTTGATACTCTCACCCGCGCCTGCCTCCTTTGCACCAAAGAGGAAATGAGGACACTGCGCGGGCTGGCGCCCGCCTGGCGCCCTTCGTCATCATGGCTTGCATCATGGGCACCTCGTGAGGTACCCCGCCTTGATCTCTCCGCCTCCTCGCGAGCCAGCCTGATGAGTCCATGCCTGAGGAAGCTTCCTGTCATCCGCCCCGCGAGTCTTGGCCCCTCGCGAGGGTCTTGAGCTTGTGCTGATGAAGATGGGCCGTGCTGGGCCACCCCTTGAGCCACGCCGCAGGCCGCAGGCAGGCAAGTCTGGATACCCCCGTTCCCAGAATGCCGACACAAAGAGTTCATACTAACAACATTGCAATCATGCTCATCATTCAAAGATTTAGTACCAAGAATTTTAAAGCATTCTTCTTCTAGCACTTGAGCACAATTTTCCTTTCCATCAAACTCACGAAAGATACTAAAAAGACGAAGCGCACGAGACAAACTTAACTCAATTTTTTTGTAGTTTTCTTTTATAAACTAAACTAGTGATAACAAAAGAAACAAAAAGATTCAATTGCAAGATCTAAAGATATACCTTCAAGCACTCACCTCCCCGGCAACGGCGCCAGAAACTGCTTGATGTCTACTACACAACCTTCTTCTTGTAGACGTTGTTGGGCCTGCAAGTGCACAGGCTTGTAGGACAGTAGCAAATTTTCCTCAAGTGGATGACCTAAGGTTTATCAATCCGTAGGAGGCGTAGGATGAAGATGGTCTCTCTCAAGCAAACCTGCAACCAAATAACAAAGAGTCTCTTGTGTCCCCAACACACCCAATACAATGGTAAATTGTATAGGTGCACTAGTTCGGCAAAGAGATGGTGATACAAGTGCAATATGGATGGTAGATATAGGTTTTTGTAAACTGAAATTATAAAAACAGCAAGGTAACAAGTGGTAAAAGTGAGCATAAACGGTATTGCAATGCTAGGAAACAAGGCCTAGGGTTCATACTTTCACTAGTGCAAGTTCTCTCAACAATAATAACATAGATAGATCATATAACAATCCCTCAACATGCAACAAAGAGTCACTCCAAAGCCACTAATAGTGGAGAACAAATGTAGAGATTATGGTAGGGTACGAAACCACCTCAAAGTTATTCTTTCGGATCAATCTATAAGAGAGTTTGTACTAGAATAACACCTTAAGACACAAATCAACCAAAACCCTAATGTCACCTAGATACTCCGTTGTCACCTCAAGTAGCCGTGGGCATGATTATACGATATGCATCACACAATCTCAGATTCATCCATCCAACATAAAAGTACTTCAAAGAGTGCCCCAAAGTTTCTACCGGAGAGTCAAGAACGTGTGCCAACCCCTATGCACAGGTTCATGGGCGGAACCCGCAAGTTGGTCACCAAAACATACATCAAGTGGCACGTGATATCCCATTGTAACCACAGATAAACACGGCAAGACATACATCAAGTGTTCTCAAAGTAAAGACTCCATCCGATAAGATAACTTCAAAGGGGAAACTCAATTCATCACAAGAGAGTAGAGGGGGAGAAACATCATAAGATCCAACTATAATAGCAAAGCTCGCGATACATCAAGATTGTGCCATAGAGGGAACACGAGAGAGAGAGATCAAACACATAGCTACTGGTACATACCCTCAGCCCCGAGGGTGAACTACTCCCTTCTCGTCATGGAGAGCGCCGGGATGATGAAGATGGCCACCGGTGATGGGTTCCCTCTCCGGCAGGGTGCCGGGACGGGCTCCCGAGAGGTTTTTGGTGGCTACAGAGGCTTGCGGCGGCGGAACTCCCGATCTATCTTCATATTCGGTGGTTTTAGGGTATGTAGGGGTTATATAGGCGCAGGAAGTCGGTCGGGGGGTGCTCGAGGGGCCCACGAGACAAGGGGGCACGCCCAGTAGGGGGGGGCGCCCCCTATCTCCTGGCCTCCTCGAGTATCTTCTGACTTGATCTCCAAGTCTCCAGGATCATATTCTTCCCAAAAATAACGATGCCGAAGGTTTCATTCCGTTTGGACTCCGTTTGATATTCCTTTTCCTCGAAATATTGGGACAGGCAATAAAACAACAATATGGGATGGGCCTCCGGTTAATAGGTTAGTCCCAAAAGTAATATAAAAGTGTATAATAAATCCCAATATTTCCCAAAACAGTAGATAATATAGCATGGAGCAATCAAAAATTATAGATACGTTGGAGACGTATCATGGAGCTCCTTATTAATGAGATTAGTTGAATAGAAGGCTCCTCCTCATTACCTGATTCATCATAAGAAATAATAGGAGAATATTGGGAAGTCTCTTCTCTTTCGTTAGCATTCTCTTCATCTTGTATTTGTTTTCTTTTCTTTATGTAATTGGCAATATAAGAATTTTCAATGCAATTCACCGCACAATACATATAAATTTCTTCTAGATCAAAATGAAGAACTCTATCAAGGGCAAATTCTGGAATAACCTTAGTTATACGTTTCATTTCTTCATAACCCAAGAGCAAACTAAGTTCATTATGATGTGCGAGGGAAATCAAGTCATCACAATTTTTGTACACGATACGATCATGAAACAATTTGCATTGGGTACTGAAATGATCACGTTCATTGCAAAGTTCACAAGTACGGCTACGAAAGTTTAAATTTTTAGCACAAACATCTTGCCTCTCTTGCAACCATTTAGTTTCTAAGTGCTTATGCCTCTTGCAATATCTATCTTCCCTACTTGCTGTGTACTTGCAAACCCAATGCACTCCACAAAAATTGACATGTTTATAGGAGACATTTTCATCATGACTAGTGCAATCATCGTTTGTACCATGGATATTCAAGGAGTTCATACTAACAACATTGCAATCATGCTCATCATTCAAAGATTTAGTGCCAAACATTTTAATGCATTCTTCTTCTAACACTTTGGCACAATTTTCCTTTCCATCTTAATCACGAAAGATATTAAAAAGGTGAAGCGTATGTGGCAAACTTAATTCCATTTTTTGTGGTTTTCTTTTATAGACTAACTAGTGATAAAACAAGTAACAAAAAGATTCGATTGCAAGACCTAAAGATATACCTTCAAGCACTCACCTCCCGGCAACGGCGCTAGAAAAGAGCTTAGTTAACGGGGTGTGAGTGCCGCTTACCTAGCCTCCCCGGCAATGGCGCCAGAAAAGAGCTTGATGTCTACTACGCAACCTTCCTCTTGTAGACGTTGTTGGGCCTCCAAGTGCAGAGGTTTGTAGGACAGTAGCAAATTTCCCTCAAGTGGATGACCTCAGGCTTATCAATCCGTGGGAGGCGTAGGTTGAAGATGGTCTCTCTTAAACAACCCTGCAACCAAATAACAAGGAGTCTCTTGTGCCCCCAACACACCCAATACAATGGTAAATTGTATAGGTGCACTAGTTCGGTGAAGAGATGGTGATACAAGTGCAATATGGATGGTAGATATGGGTTTTTGTGATCTCAAAATATAAAAACAGCAAGGTAACTAATAATAAAAGTGAGCACAAACGATATTGCAATGCTAGGAAACAAGGCCTAGGGTTCATACTTTCACTAGTGCAAGTTCTCTCAACAATAATAACATAATTGGATCATATAACTATCCCTCGCCATGCAACAAAGAGTCACTCCAAAGTCACTAATAGCGGAGAACAAACGAAGAGATTATGGTAGGGTACGAAACCACCTCAAAGTTATTCTTTCCGATCAATCCATTGGGCTATTCCTATAAGTGTCACAAACAGCCCTAGAGTTCGTAGTAAAATAACACCTTAAGACACACATCAACCAAAGCCCTAATGTCACCTAGAGTATCTGTGGGTATGATTATATGATATGCATCACACAATCTCAAATTCATCTATTCAACCAACACATAGAACCTCAAAGAGTGCCCAAAAGTTTCTACCGGAGAACCAAGACGAAAATGTGTGCCAACCCCTATGCATAGGTTCATGGGTGGAACCCGCAAGTTGATCACCAAAACATACATCAAGTGGATCAATAGAATACCCCATTGTCACCACGGGTATCCCAGACAAGACATACATCAAGTGTTCTCAAATGATTAAAAGACTCAATCTGATAAGATAACTTCAAAGGGGAAACTCAATCCATTACAAGAGAGTAGAGGGGGAGAAACATCATAAGATCCAACTATAATAGCAATGCTCGCGATACATCAAGATTGTATCACCTCAAGAACACGAGAGAGAGAGAGATCAAACACATAGCTACTGGTACATACCCTCAGCCCCGAGGGTGAACTACTCCCTCCTCTTCATGGAGAGCGCCGGGATGATGAAGATGGCCACCGGTGATGGATCCCCCCTCCAGCAGGGTGCCGGAACAGGGTCCCGATTGGTTTTTGGTGGCTACAGAGGCTTGCGGTGGCGGAACTCCCGATCTCTTCTGTTCCTCGAAGGTTTTAGGGTATACGGGAATATATAGGCGAAAGAAGTCGGTAAGGGGAGCCACGAGGGTCCCACGGGGGTGGAGGGCACGCCCAGTGGGGTGGGCGCGCCCCCTGCCTCGTGCTCTCCTCGTTGATCCCTTGACGTGCACTCTAAGTCTCCCGTATTGCTTCCTTTCCAAAAATAACTTTTCCGAAGGTTTCATTCCGTTTGGACTCTGTTTGATATTCCTTTCCTTCGGAACACTGAAACAAGGGGAAAAACAGGAACTGGCACTGGGCTCTGGGTGAATAGGTTAGTCCCAAGAATCATATAAAAGTGCTTAGTAAAGCCCATTAATCATCCAAAACAGAATATAATATAGCATGAAGCAATCAAAAATTATAGATATGTTGGAGATGTATCAACCCACTTCAAATATTGACCCCTCTTGATTACGTGGGACAAGGCAGAACAACTTCCTCCACAGCTCAAAATGGGCCTCGACACCCAGAAATAATTCGCATAAAGCGACATAACCCGCAATGTGCAGAATGGAGGCAGGGGTGAAGTTGTGCAGTTGGACGCCATAATATTCCAGAAGCCCTCAAAGGAACAGATGGATTGGAAATCCGACGCCTCTTAGCAGGAAGGGGACGAAACACACTTGCTCTCCCCCAGATGGGTTGGGGAAATCCTCCGCCTGAGTCTCGCCATTAAAAGAGGCCAGTCCTGCTCAGACAGGGACCATATCCGCGGGAGGAAGAAATCCCTGCGTTTGCAACTTCGTCAGTTGACTGTGGGAAACAGAGCACTTCACCCACCCGCCTTTCTCTGGGTCGGAACGGGAGGAGGAGCTGGGAATGCTAGCCATGTTGGAATGGTCTCTCCTCGCAGTCTCCGGGGATTTTCTCGGCGTAGCGTCGAATCGATCTAAGATCCAGTCTCTTCAAATAGGCACCCGGCCTTGCATGGAAGGGGTGTTATTTGCAAAAACACCCTGACCTTCCGCATTCGCTCGACACGCGGAAGACAAAGTTATTAACGCACAGAAGCCGAGGGGAGTGACATTGGATCAACAGCCGAATATATTACTTGGAAGTCATCGGAGGAGGAACCCGCCTTGCAATGCCAAAGACAATCTGCGTGCCGAACACTTCGTTAGTGAAGACTGGTTCGGGGGCTACTGAGAAAGTCCTGGACTAAGGGGTCCTCGGGCATCTGGCCTATTATCAGTGGGCCGGACTGATGGTCTGTGAAGATATGAAGGCCGAAGACTGTACCCGTGGCCGGATGGACTCTACTTTGCGTGGAAGGCAATCTTGGCGACCAATTATGAAGATTCCTTTCTATGTAACCGACTCCATGTAACCCTAGATCTCTCCGGTGTCTATATAAACTGGAGAGCGTAGTCCGGATAGGCAGATACTCATTACCATATTCACATAGGCTAGACTTCTAGGGTTTAGCCATTACGGTCTCGTGGTAGATCAACTCTTGTAACACTCATATTCATCAAGATCAATCATGCAGGAAGTAGGGTATTACCTCCATAGAGAGGGCCCGAACCTGGGTAAACATCGTGTCCCCCGTCTCTTGTTACCATTGATCCTAGACGCATAGTTCGGGACCCCCTACCCGAGATCCGTCGGTTTTGACACCGACAAGGAGGAGGTTTCGTCATCAGTGGAACTCTCCACGTAACACCTTAGGCGAGTTCCCGAGCACCCAAAGACCTTGACGGAAAGCAGACCGCTCTCCGTCCATGCAAAGTGGAGGACAAGCCCCTCCGACAGGCTATGGGTACGGGCAAAGGTTTTCCACCCGCGGCGGAGATACATGACGTGAGGGGCGGGGAAGTCGACGTTGACCCGCGTGTGCCATTCCTGCAGCCCCTCATATGCAGCCTCAAGGCTTGTGGTGGGTCGAGCTCCATCTCCCGAGTGAACGGAGTGGAGAGACGGAGGCGACCGCGCACTGGCTTGTGCAGCCTGATGAAGAATTTGCGGGGCTGGTCTCCGACATGGCCCTCCATTGGGGCAAGAGCCGCTGGCGGAGGCGCGGTCGGTGCGCTGCCCCGTCCTCCTCTCCCCCATGCACCACGGCGGCCTCGGCCTCGCCCCGTCCCTCTTCCTCTCGTGGCGGACTCTGCCACTACAAGCTCCTGGGGAGGAGGGGCGCGCTGTCGAGCGGAGACCCTCGTCGCTGCCATTGGAGCGCCGGTGCGCCCTCTCACCATAGCAAAGGGAAGGAAGAAGTCGAGATGGAAGCAGATGAATGTTGAAGTATTAAAGGATGCCATCCCCCTCCCCTTCTTATAAAGGGGTGTGGCCGGCGCTCGGCCTCCCCGATCTAAGGACGGCCGCCCCGCTTAGCCAATCCGGCTGCCAGGGGCGCAGGGAATGAAGACCGACCCGCTACTCCAATTAGCGACGACCCGGTTTCCCGCCTTGGCATTAAGGCCCGTGCCCTCCACGTCCACCACCTACCCTCCTTGGGGCATGGAGGACACGTGACGAGTGGGCCAGAATCGAGAAGACAAGTGAAGCGACTGTTTTCCACCCCATGAATGTGGGGCGCGGGCGCCTTGAAGGCCACGACCCGAGTCCACTTAGTAAATGAGCCGCGCCCCTGCGTTTTCCTCTTTTTATGGTGAAGGCATGAGCCGCCTCTTTACTATCCACCATGACGTGATGCAAGCGGGCAGCGACCACCCCACGCATGACCCCCACGTCACACATTCAACATGGGTCGTGGGGAAGCGCAACTAGCGAGGGAGTTACTGCGGTAAAACTCTGCCACGCGTACCCACGCACTGTTGTGGGCCTGGCCTAATAACGCTCTATGCTTATATGTGGCCCAGGCCCGAGGGCTCCTGTTGGTGTACAAAAGTAGGGGTCCTTTTTGTACCCCTTTACTTGGGCAGTCGCAGCCACATGCATGCGGCCGCGCTTGGCGGGACAGAAGAGGAGGCAAAGACACAAGACTACCAAAGCAACGCCAAGACACAGGCGCGAGGAGCGAAGGGACAAGGTGGGCTCTCCCCGGCAAGAGCCTTGCCGGGGCAGCTCACATAGCCCCGGCAAGAGCCTTGCTGGGGAAACTTGCCCAACACCAGCAAGGCCTCCACCCTTGAGCCTAAGAGTTCCGACACCATTGACAACATTGGAACCAAGGCTCGGGAGGCGCCTGCATGGTGGAATGCAGATCTTCGTGAAGACCAAGAACATAAAAGACTAGATGAGAACCAGAAGACGGAAACCCCCGGCAAGACCCTTGCCGTGGACGCTCACAAGACCCCCGGCAAGACCCTTGTCGGGGACACCTGCGAGACCCCGGCAAGGCCCTTGCCGTTCTTGCCGGGGACATCAGCGGGGCCGCAGCCAGGCATCCACCTGCCAAGGCTCCACCGCCGTTCCAACACAGCAGTCAACCCGCCAGCAAGGCAGGCACCTGCGTGGTGATGTGCGGCTTCCAAGCCAACTCAGAAAGCACCTGCGTGGCAGCATGCAGATCTTCGTGAATACTCTACCACCGCACCAACTAGCAGCCAGCCAGCCAGCGTGGCGATGCACGCCTAGTCAGCTTGGACGCGCGTCAGAGCGAGACGAGGCGGCGACGGACGCGACGAGCTTCCTTGCCGTGCCCAATAAAGTGAGAGGGCACATCGGCAGCGCATTAAATGTGTTTGTCCTACGGTGCCAGGGGATACACTTGTATACAGTACAAATTTCCACCTCCTGTGTGCCACTGTGGCGACCCCTTTGACTATAAAAGGAGGCCCGAGGCATACTGGGGGAGGATTCATACTTTTTGGACCCTACACACTTTGTAGCTAGTCCAAGAACACCAGATAAACACAAACCAGCAGGAGTAGGGTATTACGCATCAGTTGCGGCCTGAACCTGGATACATTCCCCCGTGTTGATCTTCTAAACCCGCTCTTTCCGCAGCCCTGCACCCGCCAACCGTAGAGGGGATTCCCTGTGATCCCATAGGTGTCGTTTCCACCAACAGGGAAAACTTGCTTTAGTGTTGATATTTTGAAAGACATGGTTGTTTGTTGATGTGCTTGAGTATTAAAGTCATCTTGTCAAAACTAAACTATTGCTTTGAACCATATAAAAGTCTAATTGTCCATGCTATCAAGGAAAGAATATGTGATGAACATATTAGGCAACATTCCACATCAAAAATTCTGTTTTTATAATTTACCTACTCGAGGACGAGCATGAATTAATCCATTAATCGCTAAGAAAACACGATAGTGCATTTCTTCCAAGGTCCATGATAGTGCATTTCTACCCTAAGGAAACACGTTGTATTCCACTCCAAGATCTTGCTTCCTTCCTATGAATCAACTCCAACAGCCCATCAACTTCCATTAATCACTACATAATCCATTAATTCTACAAATCCAATGTCTATGGTGTTCCACATGATCTCCTAAAGTCCCTATAATCCCCTAATACTTGAAAGGGCTATCTCTACTATAGTAAGTCCACCAATTTCCATTATCATGGTCAAGTAAACTCCAAGGTCAGGCTTATATAGATCCCTAAATCAACTCCGATAATTAATCCAATCTCCTAGTTTGTTGTCCATCGAGAAACATGGTATCATGATTGAGATCATCAATCTAAATCCAATTTACTTCGAACCATGTAGACATACTCAACATATATACTCAACTAGAATCGCCTACTTAAATCCAAATCTCATGTCCAACGACAATTTTTACACTTTCCCCAAGTCATTATCGTAATATCAACTATCTCCTATCCATATCCCCTGGCTAAGTCAAATCCTTATACTTCCAAGAATTTCAGCTTGCGATCATAATTGCCCTACTAAATCCAATTTACTCCAGGGTGATGAAATTTATGTTACTCTATGAACACGATCCCACCAAGTTCATCTACCAATATGAAAGCCTTATAATCGACCAAAGAGTCTCGGGTATTCCTCAAGGTTACTAGTATAGCTTCATCAAACCATTTGCCCTCTATTCCTATATACTCAAATTGGTCTTCCCTATGGCATCGTGATTTCGGTGCTGTCTTAGGATGATAATGTGCTAGTTCATTATGTCCACTAGTTCCATAATGAACCAAGTGTTGTGCAAGGTTACAGAGGCTCAACTGGTTCTCTTGCAACTCTGTGGGTTAAGAACATAGTTAAGGATTCGAGCTAGGGTATCTCGTGAAGTCTCGAAGGGTCTAGGGATGGGTTTCTAATATTGAGGGGCAAACATAACTCTACGGGGCTGCACTTGGTCTAGGAGGCTGTGGCAAAAGTCTTCAGTGCTAGTTGGTCGTGGAGGTGGAATCCTTGGTGCATCTTGTCTTGCTGATCTTCAGTTGATGAGAGAGATGAGTGGGAGAAGTATCATAAAGGAGGGGAATGCCTAAAGGGGGTTCTATAGTGCAAGTGCAAACAAACGGGTGCCAAAGAGGGCCAAACACAAACAACAAAATAAGGCAGGTGATATAGTCGCGTACTTGTTGCCTAGGGCAAAAGTGCGACTTATATCAAAACACAAACAAATAAAAACAAGCAACACACAACCATGGTTCTATTTGAATCATCATACGGACTCGACTGCGCATAGGGGATACACGACTCAACCTACCCTAGGGGTTCTCGGACTCAGTAGTCGTGCTTTGCTCCGTGTCTCGTGTAGTCTTCTGTGTTTTCCTTAGGTGTCCCTATGTCTCTTGTAGTTGTTCGATGAAACAATCTGGGTTGAGCCTGAAGAGTCTTCAACAACTTCTCGCCTATTGAAGTGATGGGGTGAAGGTGGTTCCTCATAGCTGGCATTGACTTAGTCTTTTGTCGTCTCCTTTATCATGACGATCCCTTTTGCCTTCTAAAGCGTTAGCGGTACCAGGTGGCAATCCTTTATGCAATGACATTAACAAGGCATAGTAGAGGTCCAATCTGTCGGACACATTGTTGACAAAATCAATATCGAGAGCGGGGGATGAAGAGAACCTTTTCCTGCTCAGACCAAATGGCGAGGTTCTCATCCACTCGCGGTTGCTGATACAACAACGGTAAGGACATGGTTGCTCTATTTGCGATGTATATCATGATCTTGCATATCCTATGCCTTGATCATCATAGGCTAAGGTTGCATCATCTTGGGAAAGTGTCGAGGGTGTCACCATCTTCCGAGTCTTTGTTTCCTCAATCCTTGAGAAGGTGTCTTCTGTCTTGTCGTGGTGTCACCAAACTTGTGTTCAGAAGATGTGGGTGAATATTTTGTGTGGCGACCCGACCTCAGACGGTCAAGTCTCTGTGCTTAAGTGTCATCCCTGGATCAATATTCTGACACACACAATACTCGAGGATTTATAACAGAGGTAAATCAAACGTATAAAGTAATGTAAATACTATTACCTCAATCCAAATAGCGGAAGGAACAACAAGGTTGTGGATTCCCATCAACACCAACGGCAAAGTTGAGTGTAGAAATCGTAACCCTAACGTATCACTTACTCGTCGTAAGATTCCTGCAACATGATACGTTGCAGCCACAAAGGGTCAGTACATTGAATGTACTGGCAAATTCACACCATAGGATAATGATGAATAATGGCTATCACTACATGCATATTTGGCTGGTGGAAAAGCTCTATGGTTATAATGTTTTTGCGAAAAGCCAATTTTTCCCTACTGCAAAGGAATACATTTTATTTAACTACAAAGTTGGTTGAAAATATTGAGAAGGTTCCTCCAACTCAATCCCAATTAAAGTAGTTATCAGCCCATCAATATTAATTTAGAGTGATGAGATACTTAGGATACTCCAAGTACTAGATACTCAAGATTGTCCATAACCGGGGACACGGCTAACCATGATTAGATTGTACACTCTGTAGAGGTTTGCGCACGTCTCCCCACAAGACTCGATCGCCTCCGTTAGATTTCTCGCACTTCATGATGTTTGAGAAACGGATGACCGAGACACAGTCTTTCAGACACATTAACTCTCTACTCCGGGCAGACCATACCAAACCTACAACCCTCTACCTGCTGATCCACCTCTTCGAGAGCTTCATGTAACTTACTCAACTATGCTAGAGCCCATAATAGCTTGTGGCTGCACACGGAAGTTTCTAGCATGAAAATATCTCGTTCCTTTGAGCCTGGGTGGCGGTCCATAGGAAAATCACACGGAACCCCGGGATTTCCAAAAATACAGACAACACTGGATTCTCTAGGTGCCTCAATCCACCCAGATGTGTATTTAAGTTGCCACCTTAAGTTGAACCATTAATTAACAATCTCACAGCTGTCATGGATTTCACTCACCCAAACCACGTCTACGAGCATAGCATAGCAATATAAGCAATACGTAGAAGTAACTCCCAAGGGTTTGAATATAACAGGGCAATAGGTTCTACCTCATCAACTACTTCCCATCCCACATGTTAATCACATCCTAATCATGCAATGTTTCAGGATTGAACTAATGCATAAAAATAGGGTACGAAAGGGATATGATCAAAGTGTGAACTTGCCTGCAATGTTGATGAAGATGATTCGCACTCAATACTCTTGATAGTTCTACTCGTCACACTCCGGTCAATCTATCGTAAGCAAGCAATAGTAACCACACATAAGCAATCACTCAAAAGATCGGAAAGAACAAAGAAGACAATTCGGGAAACATCAAAACCAAGCAAATAACTCTTGCAACATAAAACAATTTCTAACAGTACCAAAATTATGTGAATTTGGCCTTATCAGAAAGTTTAGGTCAAGAGCTTCGATTTGCAAAAAGAATCAGCGCGAACGGAGTTATAAAACTCGAGTTATGAACAAAAGAAGTTTGAATTCAGATCTGATCTAATTGAAATTTTAAAACTTTCAAAAACATGTTCAAGTTGATTAACTGGATAGAGGGGATCATAACGAAGGCGTGGGCGTTGGTTTCGTTGGATTTGGACGAACGAGTAAAAAGTAGTGATCGTTTGAAGATCAGGGTCTATTCTGCAAATAATCTATTCGCAAACGGGTCCCTGGCAGAAATTAAAAGAAAAAGAAAAAATACTAAACAACGAACGTTCACTACCGAACCCTAATATATGAACACGTTCGCTCCAGAGGCTTAAACAACAAACGCTTTCTAAATAATCTAACTAAAAGAAAACCATTCGGTTTTAAACAAAACCGAACAAAACAAACAAAAATAAACCGAAAGAAACCGACGGTTCGCGGCGGTTACCGGCGGTTTTCGCGGTTCGTCGATGGCGGCGGAGTCCGGTGGCGTTAGGGCGAACGGCGGCAGCTCGGCTCCGGCTGCGGCGGCGCGAGACGGCGGCGATGGCGGCGGATCTATGGCAGCGCTGGCGAACGGCGACGAGCGAAGGCGGCGGGCGCGATTCGGCGCGGCGGCGACAAGAAAGTCTTGGCGGCGAGCGAGGCAAGGGGCGGCGCGACGAGCGAGAGATAGAGGGGGGCCGGGGCCTCGGGTTTTTATAGGGGAGGAGGTGGCGTGGAGGAGGGGCAGGAGAGGCGGCGGGGAGAGGCCGGGCGGAGCACGGCGGCGGCGCCGGCGTGCTAGCTCGGGACTTCGTCCCGAACTCGGGGATGAGCGGCGTGGGCCGGCTGTGCCGGCCCGGTCCGGTCGGTCCAGAAGATAAATTTTTTTTAAAAAAAATATTTTTTTTCAGACAAACACATAGAATAAAAATAAAATAAATAATAAACTTATATAGGCATATAAAATATCAAATTTTTCAGAAAAAGATTTCCTAAAGTATGAACATTTTTCTAGAGTCAAATAAAATACACACAAATTCAAATAAAGCAAAGAGTGCTTCTGCTCTAGTAAAATCCAGTAAAAATCATTTTAAAAATACCAAAATTAATTCAAATTTATTTCTCTCCAATTTTATGATGTAGGGAATCATGTTATCCAATTTTCCATATATTTTATTTTTGGAGAAAAATAATTTGTATTAAACTCAAATAACTCTAAATTGAAAATAAATTCAAAAGAACTTTGAATTCAATTGTTTGAAACTCCCAACTCATATTTCATATGTTTTGAAGAAGTCATTTTGTCTTCGCTCGTGAAAATCATTGAGTTGCATAATGTCGCTGCTCGGGAACGGGGTCCCCAGACTTGCACTGCTGCATGGGTCTCATGGCGTGGCTCAAAGGAGGCCTAGAACAGCCCACCTTCATCAACACAAGCTCAAGACCCTCGCGAGGGGCCAAGACTCATGGGCGGACGACCAGGAGCTTCTCGGCACGGCCTCGTCAGGCTGGCTCATGAGGAGGCGGAGAGTTCAAGGCGAGGTACCTGCGAGGTGCCCATGACGCAAGCCATGACGACCAAGGGCGCCACCGGGCCCAGCCCGTCAGGCGTCCTCCTTTCCTCTTTGGTGCAAAGGGAGCAAGCGCCGCGAGAGCATCAAGCAAAGGCATCTGTTTGATTACAACGAGACCAAGAAAAGCCCAACGGCAGGAAGGAGTCATCGTGGAGCCCAAGCAAAGGCGTCATCACGAGCCTTTGGCAAAGCGAGGACCAACTTTAGTCGGGATAAGTGTACCCGTTGTTCCCCTTCAAAATGGCCAATTGTTGGCGCCCTTCCCGCTCAACATTTGGGAAGAGGCCCAGGGCCTTCGCCTATAAATAGGAGTAGCCACCCACAGGGTAGAGGGATCCGGAATCCAGAGAAAGACAGAGACCCGATCCTCAAGCTAGGGCGACGGGACACCACCTAGCAGTTCATCACACCCACCAAGAACAGAACCTCGCGAGGCTGTTCTTCCTTGTACTGTTCCTCATCAGCCCCAGAGGCAATCCACCACGCCACAAACTAGAGTAGGGTATTACACCACAACGGTGGCCCGAACTAGTATAAATCTTGTGTCTCTTGTGCTGTTCTGTTTAGTAGTTTAGGTCCCAGCAATTCGGCGAGGTGCGAGACGGTGGAAGGTTGGATCTCCGCGCACCCCAAGAAATTAGTACCTCAAGGTTCTGCTGTAACCGAAATCCGACATTTGGCGCGCCCGGTAAAGTGCGCCAGATCTGCCTTTGTCGCCTCGTTCTTCCCGACCACCGCGACCATGTCTGACGCCCGTCGGGCCCGCACCAAGCGCCGAGCCGCCCTCGCCTCCTATGTCGCCCAGACAGCTCCCGTCGGCGGGTGCCCTCGTCGTTCCCCGTCACCTGCCGTCAACGCCGCCACCGGCCCGGCGGAGAACGAGCAGCAAGCATCGTCCCAGCACCCGTCCATGAGGCGGGACGGCCGCACCGCCACGCCTTCACTCACCCCCGCTGGTTCTTTGTCACGCGCGCCCCGCGCGGCCATGGAGGCCCGAGCTGCACTCATCGTGGCAAACGAGCTCCTGCGCTACTGCCCCATCGACAACGTCTACGAAGAATGGCTCGACCGAGTCGCCGAGCTCGTCCGCGCTGCAAGAGGCGCCCCTACGCCGTCCGTCTCGCTGCACCGCACCCTGCCCCGCGTGGGCGATGAAGCTCCCGGGGCGCTTCAGCCGCCTCCTCCTCAAGAAGGCGCCCTGGCCCCAAGGCGCGCGGTCCCTGGGCGGAACCCGTTCCGCCAGGCGCCGGCGCGGCAAGAGCAGAGCTGTCAAGAAGTTCCTCGCCCGCAAGAAGCTGCCTGAGCACTCCCCGCTCCAACACGTCAAGACCCTGCGCTGCCCCCAGCCGCGGCGCAGGGAGGCCCACAAGACCAAGCTCTCTGCCGTCCGAGGCCCCCCGCGGCCACGGCGGGCTGCCGCGCCTTCACCTCCGAGCTGCGCATCGTCGCGTGGCCCGCCAAGTTCAAGCCAGACCTGCCTCCTCGCTATGACGACACAGCTGACCCTACGGAGTTCCTCCAGCTCTACGAGCTGGGCATCGAAGCTGCCAATGGGTATGAAAAGGTCATGGCGAACTGGTTTCCCATAGCGCTCAGGGCGGGCCCGCACTGGCTCCTGAATCGGCCCTGTGCACGATCTCTTCTGGGCGAGATGCGTACCGCTTCATCGCCAACTTCCGGGTACTCGCGACCGCCACCTGCCGTGGCGACATGCGCCGTATCAAGCAACAACGGAAACCCTGCAAAAGTACATCCAGCGATCAACAACGCGCGCTCAAGATCCCTGTGGTAACGGAGGAGGCCATCATCTCGCCTTCTCCGACGGCGTGCGACGCCAAGATGAAGGAGGAGCTGGCGATGCATGAAGATCTATGCACCTCCCTGGAGCTGTTCAACTTGGCGACCAAGTGCGCCAGGGCTGAGGAGGGGCGCCTGTCCCTCCTCGAGCTGCCTGCCGCGGATCCCGAAGAAAAGAAGTCCAAGGCCAAGGACGTGAAGCGCAAGGGGGCTGCCGTGCTCGCAGCCGAACCAGACACCAAGCGAGGCAGAGATCAGCCCGAATCCTCCAAGGGCAGCCGGTACTGCGTGTACCACGACCTCCACACCCACAACACCAATGAATGTCAAGAGCTCTGGGCCGTACGCGAAGGAAGGGTCAGCAGACGCCCCGAGCGCAGCGACCGGGGCTACAACCGAGGAGGAGGAAGGAATGCAGGACGCTGGGAAGACCGCGGCCCGCGCCAAGGGTGGCGCGACCAACCTCGCGAGGACCACTGGCAAGACCCACCTCGCGAGGGAGGCTGGAGGGATTAGCCTTGCGAGGATCGCCCGCAAGGGAACGCAGGCCTCCCTCCGCTGCCGCCACCGCCAAGGAGAATCGAAGACCGTCATCAGGACGAGGGGGCTGGGGGCTTCCAGGAAGCGCGTGCGATCGCCTGCATCCTGGGCAGAGCTCAAGCCCCAGCCTCTCAGCGCATCTTCAAGCAGTTCGCCTACGAAGTGAATGCAGTCCTCCCCAAGCTCGAGTCCACGCGCCCTCTCAGGTGGCCGGCATGCGCCATCACGTTCAGCTCAGCGGACCAGCTCAAGTGCGCAGCCACAGCCAGAGTTCTCCCGATGCTTTGTTCCCCAATCATCAGCAATGTGCTAGTCACCAAGACCCTCATCGACGGCGGAGCAGGGCTCAACGTCCTGTCCGTGGAAACATTCAACAATCTTCAAGTGCCTTACAATCAACTTCAGCCAACCAAGCCCTTCTCCGGAGTCACTGACGGCTCCACGGTCCCGATCGGGCAGGTCTGCCTTCCTGTCACCTTCGGGGCTCGCGACAACTACCACACCGAGCTCATTGACTTCGACGTCGCCCACATTCGCCTGCCGCACAACGCCATCTTTGGGTACCCAGCGGTTGGCCAAATTCATGGCCGTAACCCACCATGGCTACAACGTCCTCAAGATGCCAGGAAGCGGCGGGGTCATCACGGTACCCTGTGAAGAGAGAGACGCAATGTGCTCCCTGGAGCGAGCCTTTCAGGCCGCATCGCTGGAAGACCCAGACCACAGCAGCAGGAGGCCTCCCGAGGCCGCACCCAAGAAGAAGAAGACATCGACCGGCCCGGCTCCTCAAGAGACAGGCCCCTCAGGGCCCGCGCCGGGCCAGGGGGAGCCTCCTTCCATCGCATAGGAAAGCGCACCCGGCGCCCTCCTTTGGCAGGGCTCGGGGGCTCTCCCCTGGAGGGCCGCCGACCTCGCCAAGGTCTCGAGGGAGGCGCTTGGGCACCACGTGTAGGTGTGCTTCGAAGCACTTTTCCCGCAAGCAGGAGCAAGGCAAGGAGGGCCGAACCCTCAAGACTTCGTCAGCAAGGCCATTCAGGAGCTACAGGAGTAAAGGGTCATGAGGGGCAGCCGCCGCCTGCCCGCAGTGGCCCCCCATCCACGCGAGGATGGTGGGCTGCGCGTCTGCATCGACATACCAGGGCTCAACCGAGCCGCATCTCAAGAGCGCCTCTGGCCCTCGCGAGTGGGACGTTGCGAGGGTCCGCCCCACAGCTACGTACGCATGCCTTATGGGCTGCCAAACGCGGCTGCTGCACACCAGCGTCTCATGAGGACCATCCTGGAGGCTCAAGAGGTCAGGCACGCCGCAGCCCTCAGCGGAGATGGAGATGGCCCCGAGGAGCCGCCAGCGCCTCCGGAGCCTCCCGAGGCCCACGGGCCAGGGGGCTCGTGAGGATCGGCTCCTGCAGCCCACCTAGTCTGCTGCACCAACACCCCCTCGTCCCCAACATCACTAGGTGACATCTTTAAGTTTTGTTTCAGGCTGGGAGCGCCTTCAGGGCCCATTATTCCCAGGCCGCGTGGGTCCGTCCCTGCGGCATGTATCCCTTTTATTTCATGTCATTAGCTTATTCTATTGGGGGCGCCCTTCGGGCTGCATCATCCCCAAGCCGCTCGGGCCAGTCCCAGCGGCATGTATCCTTCTTGCGTTTTCCTTAGGATTATGCTCTCGTTCCACCATGCTTGTTATTTGGTACCTTTTCCTGGGTGGCAGAATCTTGCACGTTAAAGGGGGGGTGCCTGAGCACCGTGACTCAGGGCTCCTACCGGCTCTCCGTCCCTCACCCTCTGGTCTTGTCCATGGCATCGCGACCTGGCTTCCAGCGACGGCTGAGACCAGCCCGAGAGCCGAGACCCGAGGACGTAGAGTTTCGTCATCCAACCCAGCTTGCGCGTTAAAGGCGGGGTGCCTGAGCATCGCGACTCAGGGCTCCTACCGGCTCTCCGGCCCTCACCCTCTGGTCTTGTCCACGGCATCGCGACCTGGCCTGCCAGCGACGGCTGAGGCCAGCCCGAGAGCCGGGACCCGAGGACGTAGAGTTGCTGCGTCTGACCCAACTTGCGCATTAAAGGGGGGGGGGTGCCTGTGCATCGCGACTCAGGGCTCCTACCGGCTCTCCGGCCCTCACCCTCTGGTCTTGTCCATGGCATCGCGACCTGGCTTGCCAGCGACGGCTGAGACCAGCCCGAGAGCCGGGACCCGATGACGTAGAGTTGCGTCATCTAATCCAGCTTGCACGTTAAAGGGGGGGTGCCTGAGCATCGCGACTCAGGGCTCCTACCGGCTCTCCGGCCCTCACCCTCTGGTCTTGTCCATGGCATCGCGACCTGGCTTGCCAGCGACGGCTGAGACCAGCCCGAGAGCCGGGACCCGAAGACGTAGAGCACCGGCATCTGGGCAAATTTGTAGGAACACACTCGAAGATAAGGCCCAGAGCCAGGCGCAACCCGCCTTGAGGTAGGGCCCCGTGAGTCCCGCGCTGGCTCACGGGTGCCGAGATACACCTAGTCCAGCCCTACCGTGCCAGCCACGTGTCAGGGTGGGGCTGTATACGCCCCGGGGGCTCCTCCCGGAGGGGAGCCCCCTCCCACATTCCAGTGGAAGCACCATGCTCCGCGCTGGCTGACGACACTACCGAGGAGCGGCTATGCCCGTACGCATGCGGAAGCGCTATGTCTCCGACCGGTGATAAACAAGCGAGGTGGCCTCGGGTCGCATCAACCTCGGGAGCCCAGAGCTCGGTGTCCGCCTCGTCGCAAAGCCTCCCTTGGGAGCGCCAGACGAGGGGTTGGGCACGGGCTGCGCTGGTCACGCCCACGACGCCGCCACCCAGCCAGCCCCTCGGGCATGGTTCGTCAGACGTCACTCCCCGAGCGGAGCCAAGGTACGAATGCCGTTTGGCGTCAAGGGGACTCCGAGCATCGCGACTCAGAGCCTAACTGGTCATGTAGCCCTCACCCTTAGTTTCAAAGGGTAACGGCGGTTGAGGTATGCGCGGGGCCGGGCTCTGCAGACGTAGAACGGTGGATCTGCCCGCGTCTCACCTCCCTACTTGATGTTCGTGCGCCAAGGGGGACTCCTGAGCATCGTGACTCGGGATCCTAACTTGTCACGTAGCCCCTCACTCCTTGGTCCCGTCCTGGTTTCCGGTCGGGGCTAACGGCGGCTGAGGTATGCGCGGGGCCGGGCTCTGCCGGCGTAGAACATAAGAAAGTAGGAAGCACAAATTTCAAGGAATTCAAAAGCAAATATTACAGTCCACACTGTTATCGCAATACCAAACGCAAGTTTAAACGCCTCCTCGAGGCAGGATACATGTGCAGGAATTAAAAGCAAGACATGAGCCACAACGGAGTCACTTGTCGGCGGTGGAGCAGTACGGAGTGGGCTCGGCTCGTGAAGCAGCAGGGCCGGCAGCGCCTCGCTTCGGCTTGGTGCTGAAGGCCTGGAACTTCCCCAACAGAGCCTCCGCGCGACCCTTCACAGCCTCGGCAGCGGCAGCTGCATGCTCGCCGCTTGCTGGCTCCAGCAGGCTGTCCATGTCGACTCTGGGATCGCGAAGATAGATGTGGGTGA
Source organism: Aegilops longissima (assembly GCA_021605205.1). Classification (NCBI taxonomy): domain Eukaryota; kingdom Viridiplantae; phylum Streptophyta; class Magnoliopsida; order Poales; family Poaceae; genus Aegilops; species Aegilops longissima. The sequence goes on along the minus strand of CM038676.1, from coordinate 180,900,599 downwards.
GGATCCGCGTCAGTGCCGCGGAAGACAAGACACGCGCCTCGGCCTCAGCCATGGGGCCAAGACCAAGGGAGACATCTTCAAGAGCGCGAACCAGGAATGGAAGTAGCTTGGCGGGGCCGTCCTCTGCGCCGACCAGTGAGCTCTCCAGGCCGCTATCGTAAAGCTCCCTCAGCAAGGCGCGAGCCTTCACCTCCATATCCATGAAGGCCACGCGATCTTCAGCAAGAACCCGTGCCTTGTCGTCCAGCTCGACCTTCTTCGCCTCCAGTTCCTGCTCCAGCGCGCCTAGGCGGTCACGGCGCTTCTTCAGCTTGGCCTCCCGGTCCTTGACGGCCGCCTCGCGAGCCTTCATGCTTTCCTCCTGCTCCTGGCGGAGGCGGGCCTCCTCGGCAAGCTGGTTCTGCAGGCCCTTCAGCTCGCCCTCCAGCGTCTCACAACGACCTTGGATGCTGGCTGCCTCCCCCAGGGCAGCATCGCGGGCAACCTTCGCCTCACGAACAGCCTGCTTCTCCTCGTCGCAAGCCGTCGAGGCCTGGACCAGCGCCGCCCGAATCGAAGCGTCGGAGCGAATCCAGCCAGAGGCCAGCTCCAAGCGCCCGGCCACCAAGCGAGGGTCGGCGCCCAGAAGATCCTGCCGCAGCCGGTCCAATTCAGCGGCAGCACGATCCAGGACAGTGGGAGGAGTCGGAGAGACAGCAGTTGGTGGAGTAGGAGGAGATGGCGGCGGCGTAACCACTGCGCCCTGAGGCGGAACCAGCGGCGCCACGGCAACAGTGGAGGCAGCGCCAAGCAAGGGCACCTCGGGAGTCGCCTGGGTCAAGGGGGCTGAGCTCGCCCCAGCGGGCTCAGCCAGGCCTCGCGAGGACGCCCGGGCAGGAGAGGCCTGGGCGTCAGGATCATCTTCTTTTTCGGGCAGAGGCACCGCCACGGATGGGGCCTCAGGAGCCCCCTTCAGCTTCTTCGCCGCGGGCGCCAGCTTGGCCGAAGAACATGGACATCAGATCTCGTCGACAGAGCAATAATCAAGACGGGAAGCAGGCACTTACAGGTCATTGCTGGTGGACTCGAGCAGCCTCCGGCCATACTTGAAGCCCGAGAGCCGGCTGCAGGGATCAGCTTCAAGGGGACCAGGAGCAGGAGGCGCGTCTGCGGATCGCTCCGAGGCCGGGGCGGACCCGCGGGGGACCAGCCCAGTCCGGTCCTTCTTCGGGATCGGGGGCAGGCTTCTGCCTCCCCGCTCATCCTCATCCTCATCGTCGTCACTCTCGGGGAGGCGGAGAACGCGGGACCTACGCCGCAGGGGAGGAGCCCTTGACTCCTCCCCCGAATCAACCCCCTCTCCTGGCTTTCTTTCCTCCACCTCTTCGCTGGAGTCCGAAGAGGACATGTCCACCAGGTCCTCCGGAGCCTCCACGGGCACGGGCCCGTCCCCATTGAAGACGGGCATGGGCCCCACTACCTGCTCCCAATCCTCATGAAGGAACAAGGGCGCGGGGGCGCCCTCCAGTCTCGCCACATCGCCCCCAACCAAGGACTGGAGGACCGTCGCCAGATCCTCGCTGGCCAGGGCCACGGGGCTCGAGTGAGGCCTCCACATCGGAAGCGAGTACTGACGAAGCGGAGCCAGTTGGTGCTCCAGGAACTCCCTCAGCAGCGACGCACCGGTCAGCTTCGCCGCCGCCGCGTTGGCCGGCTTCAGATCTGCATCCATCTTCTCCAGCACCAGCTTCGCGCGGGGATCCAGAAGCTCCACTCGGGACCAGTCGTCGGAGCTCTCGGCGGGCTCCGTGGGCAGGATCAGCCGTGGGTGGATACGCCCAGCATCCACCAAGACCCACTTGCTCCTGAAGCCCTCAGTCCTCTTCCCAGGGTTTGAAATGGCAATGGCCCCACCAGATGTCTTTAAGCTCACAGACGCAGAGGCGGAACCACGGGAGGTTCGGAGGGAGAAGTAGTGGCGCAGCAAGGCCACCGAGGGTTTCACCCCAACATGGGCCTCACAATAGTAGGCGAAGATTGCCAGAAGAAGAACGGAGTTGGGATGGAGGTGCAGATCTTGGATGTTGTAGTGACGGAGGACGGAGAAGAAGAACTCAGAGAAGGGAGGCACCAGACCAGCAATGATGGCGCTCACGAAGAACGGGTAGAAGGTACTCCCCCGACCCTCAGGGGCGGAGGAGCCGGCCTTGAACACCGCCGTTCCATTGACGCCCAGCGCTCCGCCAAACGGCGCATCAGGGCGAGGCTCGCCCCTGACACATTTGGCGGGTCCAAGGCAGGAGAGTACAAAGCTCCGGCCGGGGCTTGGCGAGGAGCCATGACTGGCTAGGGCACGCAGGCGGAGTGGATCTGAAGGTCTTGGAAGCAGAGAGGAGAGGCGCAAGAAAGGGGGTCCCCAGACTTGCCTGCCTTCGGCTTGCGGCGTGGCTCAAAGGAGGCCCAGGACAGCCCATCTTCATCAACACAAGCTCAAGACCCTCGCGAGGGGCCAAGCCTCGTGGGGCGGACGACCAGGAGCTTCCTCAGGCACGGCCTCGTCAGGCTGGCTCATGAGGAGGCGGAGAGTTCAAGGCAGGGTACCTCGCGAGGTGCCCATGACGCAAGCCATGACGACCAAGGGCGCCAGTCGGGCGCCAGCCCGCGCAGCGTCCTCCTTTCCTCTATGGTGCAAAGGGAGCAAGCGCAGGCGAGAGCATCAAGCAAAGGCATCCGTTTCGGTGCAACGAGACCAAGACCAGCCCAACGGCAGGAAGGAAGTCATCGTGGAGCCCAAGCAGGCGTCATCACCAGAGCCTTTGGCAGGCGAGGACCAACTTTAGTCAGGATAAGTGTACCCGTTGTTCCCCTTCAAAATGGCCAATTATTGGCGCCCTTCCCGCTCAACATTTGGGAAGAGGCCCAGGGCCTTCGCCTATAAATAGGAGTAGCTACCCACAGGGTAGAGGGATCTGGAATCCAGAGAAAGACAGAGACCCGATCCTCAAGCTAGGGCGACGGGACACCACCTAGCAGTTCATCACACCCACCAAGAACAGACCCTCGCGAGGTTGTTCTTCCTTGTACTGTTCCTCATCAGCCCCAGAGGCAATCCACCACGCCACAAACTAGAGTAGGGTATTACACCACAACGGTGGCCCGAACTAGTATAAATCTTGTGTCTCTTGTGCTATTCTGTTTAGTAGTTTAGGTCCCAGCGATTCGGCGAGGTGCGAGACGGTGGAAGGTTGGATCTCCGCGCGCACCCCAGTGTTCAAACCTCAAGGGTCTGCCGGAACCCGAAATCTGACACATAAAGTTCCTGGGTTGGAAATATTTTCCAAATGAAATTCAAATATTTTCAACACCCCTTGTCATTTAAATAAATGGAAGAAGTCATGTCATCTTCTCTCCAGGGTTTTCTGGTGAAAAGAATTTGAATTCACGGAGATCACGAATGCAAAATGAAAGTTTGGGAAAGTCCTTTTATTCCCTCTCATTTAACTTTCAAAAAGTTTCGAATTTCACTCAATTTCACACAATCAATCAAACAATCAATCAAATATATCTATTTATTATAACATTCCAAAATTTAGAATTTTCGGATGTTACAAACCTACCACCCTTAAAATGAATCTCGTCCTCGAGATTCGGAGAGGCTAGAAAGAAATAGGTTAGGTTTGGGGTCTTCTCAAAATCCATCGATCATCATAGGGGGTCTGGGGTGCTACCACCCTTAGAAACATCGTTACGGTCCCATCAATACTCATATACTCCATCCTTATTCTTGGCAGGGTCGATCTTCCCATTTCTTTAGTATAATTCCTTCTCTGGGCTCTTTCGGTAGTGGCATAACCTTTACCACAATTCTTCTGTCCTTTCATCTTGGTATGGTTCTTCTGTGACTGGGTCTTCTTAGCTGACAGGTCTGGCGCCAAAACTAAACAACTATCGATCTCTCATGGTGGTCATCAATTTATGGTTTCTCCTGCAGGAAATAGGTCTGGGTTGAACCTCACCGTATAACCTACGGTTGGCAAAAACTGCCATGTACAAGGGAAAAATACTTATACCATTCTAAGGTTCAAACAAGGTTTTGAACATCGTCTCTCCACTATAGGCAAGTCACTCAGATTTACCATCCCATATAGCAAGGCGAATAATAAGAGTAATTCGGTCTGGTCATCAATCCATCCCGCACCCAAATCATTACCTTGTATATGGTTTAGCGAATCTCGCATTCTAACACTCGGTCATCCTCACAAGCATTGCAGAATTTTTCTTGTCGACGAACCAAGTTCGGATAAATCCATTGATTCTGCAAGCCAAACAAACATCTATCATTCCTTCACAACTCTCAGGTTTTGTGTTACTCCTATAAGATCGTCTATTGAAAAAATTGTAACTTCTTCCAGGGTTTTTCCTTCAGCAAGATTGTGCTTTCTTCTTGGCAGGTCCTGGGGCCTGTGGGTTATGGCCCATCTCATCACTTGAAAACCTTGAAATCCTCATCGGGGGCAACTGATCATTACTCCAACATCCAGCTTCCCAGCATTCTTAAATCCACCCAATTGTACTGTCTCTCTTCCTTCTATTTGTACCAAACTAGGACGTGATTACTCTGACTCATCACGGAGTCACAATTTCTCCATTACCAACATTCTACTTCCTTTATATCCAATAGTACTCCATGCCTTCATACTCTTGGGATACCCACATATCGAGATAAAACTCGTACTTATGAAGTCCATAATCCACTTCGTGGAACATCATTATCCTTTCCAGGGTCAAGCGTCCTTACAGGGGAATATTGGCCATCTCTGCATGGCACTTCTTCAACTGGGAAACGTGAAACACATCATGAACTCCTGATAGTCCTTCGGGTGACTCCAACTCGTTGGCCACTTCTTCCATACGCTCCAAAACTCGGTATGGTCCTACAAATCTCGGGGCTAACTTTCCCTTAACTCCAAATCGTTTAACTCCTCGCAGAGGGGGCACACGAAAACATGCTCTGTCTCCAATTTCATAGACTACCTTCTTGCGTTTTTGAGTCTGCATAACTCTTCTGCCAGGACTGAGCTACCTTCTGTCTACCTCGAATCAACTTAACATTCTCTTCTGACTCCTTGATCATAGTTGGTCCAAACAACCGACAGTCTCCAACTTCATCCCACATCAACGGTGTCTTCAACGGTGCCTGGCTCCTTCTCCCATACAAAGCTTCAAAAAGGGGCCATCTTCAAACTGGCTTGGTAACTATTGTTGTATGAGAACTCCGCGTAAGGTAGATTATCATCCCTACTAGATCCATAATCTAGCGCACACGTTCTCAACATGTCCTCCAGAATCTGATTGACTCCCTCGGTCTATCCATCTGTCTGCGGATGAAAGGTTGTACTGAACTCTAGCCTAGTACCCAAAGTCTGGTGCGGCTCATTCCAAAGCTTTGAGGTAAACTGTGTTCCTCTGTCTGATACGATGGTCCTAGGAACTCCATGAAGACATATGATCCTGGTCAAATATATATTGGCCAACTTCGCACTTGTATAGGTGGTTTTCACTGGGATAAAGTGAGCCACTTTGGTCAAGCGAATCAACTACTACCCAGATAGAATCATATACTGTTCGGGTTCTGGGAAATCCGGTAATGAAATCCATGCCAAGCTTATCCCATTTCCATTCGGGTATCGGCATAGGCTGTAGTAATCCTGCTGGCTTCTGATGCTCTGCTTTTACTCTCTCTGGGATACATCACCTACGACTACATACTCCCCAATATCCTTCTTCATACCAGTCCACCAGAAACGCTCCTTCAAATCCAAATACATCTTGGTGTTTCCAGGGCGAATCGAGTATGGTGAGTCATGAGCCTCCTGAAGTATTTACTTCCTGATCTTTGCATTATTGGACACATATACATGGTCCTCGAACCATAAGGTGTCGTGCTCATCCTTACAAAAACCTTTGGCCTTTCGTTTGCTCATCCTCTCTTTTACCTCAGCAATCTCTTTGTCATCCTTCCGAGCTTCACGAATCTTTCCCAACAATGTAGACTGAACTTCCATTGCTGCAACAAAAACTTTGGGAATAATCTCCAACCGAAGTTCCCCGAGATCCTCGGCTAACTCCCTTGGTAATCCTCTGCATATGAGTGCATTCGTCCTGGGATTCTTTATGGTTGTGTCTTATTTCTCCACAAGGCTTGCATGCACAAGGTTTCTTCATATCCTTTCCATAAGGCTTCAATTTCTCGGACACATACCGAGACATTGGCAAAGTCAACTTAAATCCTTTCCAAGTGGTTACTCCTTGCCATCCGTTGATGGTTTGGTACATCCTCCACCAAGTAGCAGCACCTCTTTCAAAGCACTGCAGAGCATGCTGGGTCATATCCTTTTCGACTATAGTGTTATTCTTCATGTGATCCTCCATGTTCTGGATCCATCGGTCCGTCTCCAATTGACTTATCGGTCCATGAAACATGAGTTCATCTCCACTGGTCCTCTATTGGGTCCATGGGTTTTGGGGTGGGATAAGGGAGATAGAGAGGGATACACACAATACAAACAAAGTTTTGAAAAGACGGATTTTTATTTGTGGCTGTCGGAAAAACAACAAACAAATGACAGCTCACAAACGTCACATCTAATGTAGGTATAACAGGGGTTTGGTCTTTTAAAGGTCAATAAATCTTGAACGTCGCCAAACTCTTCAAGTCTTGTTCATGTCTCCGATGGCTTCTTCCGATCGTGCTTGTCTTTCTCAAGTTCTTTTGCCAGATCATCTCTGATGACACGAAGTCTCTCTTGACGTCCTTTAATATTTCTGGAGTTGTGTTCCAAACTTATGGGTTTCAACATCCTTGGCATGAACCATGGTACTATTGTCCTTCAGTTACTGATGAATCTCCTGTATCACGAGGTTTTGCTCCTCTAGCTTGGCTACTTCAGCTTCTTGGTCCTAAGTTCTTCACGAAAATGCTTCCTTGCCAAATACAGCTTTCTGTAGATCCATCTTAACTTCTTGATGTAACACTCCAGATCCTGGCGATACATCAGCTAAGGTTAAAACTTCGTCTTGCTGATACGTGCTCCATCAGCCTTCTACCATCCAATCCTTCCATGCATATGCATGCTTAACTCAGCACAGTGACAAATAGCATAAGCGGGCGATAACATCATGGATAGCCGTGTTTCTTCCCTTGTCATTGCCATGAGCTATCATTCCATAGTTGATATCTCCTGCCTTAGGGTTTTCTTGACAAATCTTTGAGTTTTTAACTCTCCATGTTCCGGTCTTTCTCCAATACACCTTGATCTCGGGTATTGACAGCTTCCCTAGTCTGCCAAGTTCCATAAGGGTAGCTTTACTAGGTCATACAAAATCTGGACATTCTACAGAGCCTTCAATTCTCCTAGTCTTTGGAGTCTTCAACCACTGTAGTTTCCATTATCATAATGTATGGTAAAATCCTCTTCATTTCGAATGGTCTTAGTTGTCTGATATCTTGTACTTTTTGAAGTGGTCTCATCCGTCGAATCTTTATGTGGTCAAAAGGGGAAAGGGGTATGGCCTCACTAAAAGGGGAATATTTGAATAAGCTTAGAAGAGAAGAGAGGTAAAAGATCTTTTTGAAAATGAAGTTGTAGAGAAAATCTTTCCTACGGGCTTGTCAGTTTCTAGGGTCACATCCTACAGTCAACATGTGCTCTGATACCATCTTGTAGCGACCCGACCTCAGACGGTCAAGTCTCTGTGCTTAAGTGTCATCCCTGGATCGGTATGCTGACACACACAATATTCGAGGATTTATAACAGAGGTAAATCACATGTATAAAATAACGTAAATACTATTACCTCAATCCAAATAGAGGAAGTAACAACAAGGTTGTGGATTCCCATCAACACCAACGACAAAGTTGAGTGTAGAAATCGTAACCCTAACGTATCACTTACTCGTCGTAAGATTCCTGCAACATGAGATGTTGCAGCCACAAAGGGTCAGTACATTGAATGTACTGGCAAATTCACACCATAGGATAATGATGAATAATGGCTATCACTACATGCATATTTGGCTGGTGGAAAAGCTCTATGGTTATAATGTTTTTGCGAAAAGCTAATTTTTCCCTACTGCGAAGGAATACATTTTATTTAACTACAAAGTTGGTTGAAAATATTCAGAAGGTTCCTCCAACTCAATCCCAATTAAAGTAGTTATCAGCCTATCAATATTAATTTAGAGTGATGAGATACTTAGGATACTCCAAGTACTAGATACTCAAGATTGTCCATAACCGGGGACACGGCTAACCGTGATTAGATTGTACACTCTGCAGAGGTTTGCGCACTTTTCCCCACAAGACTCGATCGCCTCCGTTAGATTTCTCGCACTTCATGATGTTTGAGAAACGGATGACCGAGACACAGTCTTTCAGAAACATTAACTCTCTACTCCGGGCAGACCATACCAAACCTACAACCCTCTACCTGCTGATCCACCTCTTCGAGAGCTTCATGTAACTTACTCAACTATGCTAGAGCCCATAATAGCTTGTGGCTGCACACGGAAGTTTCTAGCATGAAAATATCTCAGTTCCCTTTGAGCCTGGGTGGCGGTCCATAGGAAAATCACACGGAACCTCGGGATTTCAAAAAATACAGACAACACTGGATTCTCCAGGTGCCTCAATCCACCCAGATGTGTATTTAAGTTGCCACCTTAAGTTGAACCATTAATTAACAATCTCACAGCTGTCATGGATTTCACTCACCCAAACCACGTCTACGAGCATAGCATAGCAATATAAGCAATACGTAGAAGTAACTCCCAAGGGTTTGAATATAATAGGGAAATAGGTTCTACCTCATCAACTACTTCCCATCCCACATGTTAATCACATCCTAATCATGCAATGTTCAGGATTGAACTAATGCATAAAAACTGGGTACGAAAGGGATATGATCAAAGTGTGAACTTTCCTGCAATGTTGATGAAGATGATTCGCACTCAACACTCTTGATAGTTCTACTCGTCACACTCCGGTCAATCTATTGTAAGCAAGCAATAGTAACCACACATAAGCAATCACTCAAAAGATCGGAAAGAACAAAGAAGACAATTTGGAAAACATCAAAACCAAGCAAATAACTCTTGCAACAAAAAACAATTTCTATCAGTACCAAAATTATGTGAATTTGGCCTTATCGGAAAGTTTAGGTCAAGAGCTTCGATTTGCAAAAGGAATCAACTCGAGCGGAGTTATAAAACTCGAGTTATGAATGTCACAGCCCCAGATCAGCCTTTGCTTGATTTTTCTTACATCCATGCATCATGTCTAAATTTCTTTAAATTTGAATTGGGGAATTGGAGAGCCTCAGAAATCATTTAAAAAAATGATCAACATTAAAAATTGCTTCAAATGTTTCCAAGGAAATGTTCCTTTTCAGCTTTGAAAAATATTGGCAAGAATAAAATGCAAGCCAATATTTTTGGAGTGACTGAAACATTTATTTTGGGCCTTTGAATTAATTCAATAACTATTTGCATTGGATATATATTTGATATATAAATAATATATGTCCAATAATACTGGAACATTTTATGTGGTTTGGTATATTTTAGTTCTAGCCACATAACTATTTTCAGGATTTTATAAAATGGTTTAGTATTTTACTAAACTAAAACAACACAAAACATAAATAGGAAAAGCACAGAGGAGAGAAAACCTACCTGGCGCTCACCTCTCAGCCCACCTGGCCCAATTCCAGCGGCCCAGCCACCGAACCGCCACCGTTTCCCACCTCGCGCCAGAAGGACGCGAGGCGTGTGGCCACCGCACGCCGGCACGCGCCGAGCCACATCCTGCTTGCCGCTCTCCCTCCCCCCGACGCTCTGGACGCCTTCCTCGAGCGCCACGCACCCCCATGACCCCTCTCTCCCTCGCCCGTGGCCTCTCCCCTTCTCTGGCTCTCTCACTCACCACCGAGCGGAGCTCGTCGCCGCCGCTCGCCGTAGCCACGCCTACCGTGCTCCCCTCGCCTCCCCGTGTCGCCTGAAAGCTCCGCCACCATCCATTACACCTCCTGGAGCAAGCCCCGAGGGCCGGACACCCCAAGACGACCGCCCCGACTCCGTCTTCAAGCTTCGGTCGCCGGCGATCGCCCTCGACGATTCGTCATCCTCAGCACGCCCCCGGCTACCCCGAGCATCGCTTCGTGATCTACGTGAGCCCTGCCGTCTTTCCCCTCTCTTCTCGCTGTGGAACGCACCCTCTAGCCGCCCTAGTCACCGGAGCCGATTGCTCCTCGCCGCCGGCCATGGCGTAGCCGTGGCCACAACCGCGCAAGCTCGCTTCCGAGCACACCACCGCCCTCACCGCACTCGCAGGAGCGCAAAACGCCACCCCACGCGCCTCACCGTGCTCCCTAGCGCCGTGTTCGACCTCGGCCGAACTCCGGCGGCCGCCTAGGTCGTCGCCGGCGCCGATTCCGGCCGCCCCGAGCTCAACTGACTCCACCAAGAGCTTCGGCTCGTTCCCAGCTCCACCTAGATGCCCTCCGCGGCCCATTTGGTCGCCGGAGCGGCCAAACCCACTCTCACCGCCGCGTTCGGCCTCGCCGGCGGCTAAACGCCGGCGAGTTGACCCCGCTAACCTCTCGTTTGACCACGGGTGGGCCCTGGTTGACTCTCCTGAGTCAATGACAGGTGGGGCCCAGCCCTGTTAACTATTTAGGATTAGTTTTAATTAAATTTAGTTAAACTAATTATACTGACACGCGGGACCCACTGTCAGTTTTGACCCGAACCGTGTCCCGTTGACCCGCTGACGTCACACTGATGTCAGGCTGACGCAGTATACCTTTTCTGGATTTATTATAATTCAGGAAATTCCAGAAAATAGCTAAAACTTCTAAAATTCATAGAAATTCAACCGTAGCACCAAATTAAATAATTTATATATGAAAAATGATCAGAAAAATATGAAGAATCTGTTTATGCCATGATCATGCATGTTTGAACAAGTTAACCTCACTGAATAGGATGAATAATGATTAGGGTAACTTATGAACTAGCATTTGGAGTTGGAGTTTAACCTTGTTTGAATTCCACTTCAATTAACTTGGCTAGATATTGCATTAGGTGAATTCAGTACCTTAACATGACATGTCATTCATGTGAATGTGCATTGCATTGATTGTGTTCTTTCTCAGTTGCCGGTGTTTGTCCCCTCTCGGTAGGCATATCACGACGATTGTTCGATGACACCGATGAAGAACTATATTATCTTCAGAAGTGCCAGGCAAGCAAAACCCCCTTGTTCATTCCGATATAATCCCACTCTCTCGCTCTTGCTCTATTTTACTGCATTAGGACAACAACGACTCATGTGTTACTTGCTGCGGTAGCTGAACCCCTTTATCCTCTGCATGACCTGTCATTCCACAGTAATTAGATGAAACCCACTAGCATGAGTAGGAGTTGTTTGAGCCCTGATGTGCCTACTCATTAATGCTTGTTTGTCATGCCTGCTATTGCTTAGAGTTGTGTCAGGTCTGATTCATCGGGAATGAATTGGAAAGTGGTGAACATGTCCTACTGTGTGTGAGCTAAGTATGTGAACACGATTTGGTAAAGGTAGCGGTGAGAGGCCATGTAGGAGTACATGGTGGGTTGTCTCATTGCAGCCGTCCTCAGGAACTGAGTTCTGTGTTTGTGATCCATGAACAGTTACTACCACGCATTGGGTTCCAAACCAATGGACCCTCTTGACTTATTAATCAACTTGATCTCTGTCCGGGAGTTGCAACTAGTTTCTAGTGTTTGTAGGTAGTGTTAGTAGTCTACCAAGTGGCACCTTAGGGGTGGGCTTGGGACAGACTAGGCACATGGGCACGGTGTACCAAGTGGCACCGGTTGGTGGGCTTGGGAACCCTGCTCACATCGTTTGGGTCCGTGGCGACACCTCGGCGGATCTCCTTGCGGATGGAACCCGAATAGGCGATAAACCTGGACGAGAGACTTGTATGGTTAGTCGGTCGTGGCCGACTCCCACGCCCGGCTTCCGCTTGAAGGTTGCCGAGTACATGTCGTGTAAACAGCGATAAGTGGCGAGAGTGTGTGAAGAAGTACACCCTGCAGGGTTATCATTATCTATTCAAATAGCCGGTTCCTCGGATATGGAAACTTGGACCCTTGCATAGTTCATAGACAAGTGAAAGTGGATACTCTAAAACTCGCAAGATAAGCGTGAGTGCTATGGATGGCGTTCTCGTAGGGAGACGGAGCGGATCCATAGTGGTGTATTGATATGGTGAATATGTGGACTCGTGCGCCACCTCAAAAGAGTTACTTGCGATGTAGTTCAGGATAGCCACCGAGTCAAAGCTGGCTTGCTGCAGTCAAACTCCACCACCCCCTTTTGATAATGATGCATATGTAGTTAGTTCTGATGTAAGTCTTGCTGAGTACAATTGTACTCATGTTTGCCTATTTTATGTTTTGCAGAGAGACGTCAGTCTCGCTAGTAGTTCCACGTGGGCTTCGACATTTAGCTTGTTACCTCAGCTACGATCTTGTGCCCTCGGCAGGATCTGGTAGATAGTCAGGCTTCTCAGCCTTTTTCATTTTATAGATGTCTGTACTCAGACATGTTAAGCTTCCGCTTGTGCTTTGACTTGTATGCTCTGAGTGTTGGGTCATGAGACCCATGTTTGTAATATCTCTCTCCTCGGAGCCTAATGAATAAATATTGAGTCGTAGAGTTATGTTGTGATGCCATGTTGTATTTACACATATTGAGCATATTTTGTGTATCTTTGAAATGCTTGGTATGTGTGGGATCCGACAATCTAGTTGTTTATCCTTGGCAGCCTCTCATATGGGGAAATGTAGTCTAGTGCTTCCTGAGCGATAGTAGTTCGCTACTGCCCGGTTCACGGAGTCCTACTAGCCCAAAGACTACTGCTTTGGACACTTGACTGGCGGCATGTGTTTCACTTCGTTCCTATATCTGTCCCTTCGGGAAATGTCACGCGGTGATATTCGAGTCCTGCCTAGCCTGCTACAGCCGGGATACGGAGTCCTGTAGCCCAGTGCTACAGCCCGAATTCATACGTTGATGACCGACATGCTCGATGTGATTCATGTATGCCTGTCCCCATGGGTTAGTGCCGCCTTGGGTTCACGACTAGCCATGTCGGTCCGGGTTCTTTGTCATATGGATGTTAGCGACACTATCATATACGTGAGCCAAAAGACGCAAACAGTCCCGGGCCATGGTAAGGCGACACCCGTGGGAATACCGTGCGTGAAGCCGCAAAGTGATATGATGTGTTACCGGCTAGATCGATGTGACTTGGAATCGGGGTCCTGACAGCTTTGGTATCAGAGCCTGACTGCCTGTAGGACTACCAAGCCAAACTGGTCGAAGTTGTGTCTAGAAATGCTTTAGTTATATAAGGGAATTGATTGTGGAAGGGAACGTAAGGCTCTTTTTACTCCTTATACCTCATGACCTTCTGATCTGAGTCATCCTCTTCTCTTCTACAGGGTTTAAGAACTAGGCTTCTCATCCATCTATCAGGATGACGTGTTACTAATCCATAGACCTTAAAGATTGTTGGTTTTACGCCCCAGTTCAGTTTCTACTATTTCTGTATGTTAACTGTTGATCTCAGAATCTTGTTATGATGTTGTTGAGCGGCTATGCCACCATTTTGCATGATGTCTCAAATCTTTTTGAGCATTTACAGCCGTTATGCTGTCCGAGTCATCCCAGGTCTTTAGATAGTCTGATGCATTTGCAAATCCTTTCTTTCCATTCCCAATGTCCTTTTGGTCAGAGTAAGCACACTAACCGGTGCGTTGAGGTAATTTATTGCCTTGACATATATGTTGGAACTATTACTATGACCCTGGGTGTTTTAGGGAGTCACCTAGTAATCTAGCAACGTTTTGTGTTCCCCGTGTGATGATTCTGGCCATTATTCTTGAAAGCATCCCGTGATGCCATTTAGTAGTAGGCATTCTATTCCTGGGTTCTCGAACCCGAGATTCACCCTATTTCATGTTGATAGTGTTTGCTAGTTCCTTTAGGATATTAGTAACCTTGCGACAGTCCTCGAGGTCCATGGCATTTCCTTCTTCCAAATGCCATGAACTATTTAAGGCAGAAGTTATTTGAACGAAAAGATCACAATCAGAGTACTCTTGAGGAGTTCTCCATTCATAATTGTGACTCTGCCAGTCCTACCTCTCTGCATGGGTTATCCGGAAGAAACATGTTGAACTTGGTTCGACATACTAATCTATGCATCCACAACTCAGAAAGATATATGATCCTTTGAGTTGTTTCCATTGCAGCTTTATTCCGATCCCCGTCTATCAGTTGGTAATCAGGGGTAGTTGTGCATTCATGTTATCGATGCCTGTTACTCATGTGGTCCGTCAAGCCATTCTATTCTGGAATGACTAGGAGAAACAAACTCCAGTACCTCATCCATATCTAGGATTGGGTCAAAGCAGTTGTATTCCGCAGATCAAAATGCTAATCCAGCTTTTCATTCTGTTCTACCCTGAAGTATTATCATCTTTATGTCAGAATTGTCATGAGAACTGCACCAACTCTCATGAATTCTTGACGTAGTGATACTTCTCACCATCATCATTCATTCCTCGGTCCTCGTGTTGTTGTAACCGGAATGCCGACAAGTGAATTGTGATGTGTGAAATCAATACTCCGAGCAACTCGTTGCTTGGTAGTTAATGGGAAATATCCTCATTCTTAGCGTGTTGGTTATTAAATCATCATCCTAAGATTGATCGTGCTACCTAGTCCTTATTTCTGGTGCACACTTCGGTTGATGAGTTAGGATCTTGTCAAGTCCTCACTCATTTGATCATATCTTCTTGCCCTCAAAAGCAAGATTGTTCTCGAGCTTAGTAACATACCGGTGGCTCGTGACTTTCCAAATATCTTCTTGGAAGTGCTACCAGGTTGTCGCCTGACCGCTATGTTAAGTTCGTGATCAAGTTGGTATGTTGTAAACCACCTCCTCTCCAAGAATCCGTGTTGGATAACCCTGAGCTATTTGGTTAAGCTAAATAACAACTTGGAGAGTTGGAAGATAAAATCTTGCCTAACTTAGTTCGTTCCAAAGGGATATTCTTGTGTAGTGTGCGTTGAAGGAAGATGATATCTTCACCGATTGGTCCCTGTGATCAGTTGTTGGACCTATTGTCTTATCAATCCTTGACTTGAGTATGGGCCATCGTCAAGTCAAATCAGAACCAACGATATTCGTAATGTTGTCTTACTCGTGGTTGATTCCTCGAGCATACACCATTACATCTTTGGTCTGAGCAATGCTATCACCGTGTTCACATGATGGTGGAAGTCCAGTGGTATGGAAATTCCGATGAGTTATTGTTGAGCCCATCAATAGTATTTTGTCTCCCCCATGAGTCATGTTGAACATCAACCTAGTGTTGGAAACTTGTGTAAGCATTTCTTCGTGTTTCGTTCATGAAGCATATGTTTGGATGAAAGTAGTGACCTCCTCTAATTCATGTGCATCTGATGCAAGTTGCCGCCATGAATTTGAGAAAGGTTTGTTTTGCTTCCTTTGGAATCATCCCAAGTCGGTCATGCCTGTGCAAAGTATTCTATGGTCTGATAGACTGATCATCTTCATTCCATACGAAATTCCTAGCATCCCAAGCCACTGATTGATTTGTTCAAGGAGAAGAAGTTCTTTCATAGGAGCTAATCATGACTTATGTTAAGACTTCGATATCCTCAATGATGGTTCCCCCACCTGAACTTGGTAGTGTTTAATATAAGACTACTACGTGGCCATGCTTGTCTGGGACAACGTGTTCACCTGTTTGTAGTAGAACCACCTCATGTTTTGGAGCTCACTACCATAGTCCATCTCCCGAGAATCTCGCAACATCATCTCGTCGATTCGTGTTGCACCCTTTCCTTTTCAGACATGCTGAGTCTGAAGTATCCTATCACCAATCGGATCTGAATCTCAGGCAGATATGATGGTTGGAACATTCCAACAGTTGCATTTCGTCCCCAGCTTGCACCGTCCTTGTGCCATTTTCACTATGGGCTGCCCTCCTCGGCAGTTGTTGTTTAGGATCATCCTCAAAAGTGGACTTACCATGGGTCCCATCCATTTCCGATGATAAGCAAATCATCCATTATGTTGTCTTCAACAAGGTAGTCCACATCATCCATTCTAGTCTGGGTATGCCATTCTTTTGCACTCCGCCAAACGATCCTTGTGAATTGCCTTAGGCTGGTATGAAGAGTTTCAATGATCTCTGAATCAAAAGTAATTCTTTTTGCCACTAAAGGGAATAGCTCTTTGCGTCACCTTTCCTTAGGTGTCCCGTTATGGAATCATGGCAATCATCTCCTTGTTACTTTGAAACCATGCACCATTTTACTTAAGCGTGGAATGGTTGCCTACCAATTTGAACCTTCGTCATCCATTTCTTTACCATCATTCATAATGTATGTTTGGTGTCTCAACCCAAAAGTTGTTCTTACGTCTCCCGATGAACTGATCTTGAGTTGCTCGATCTTCAAGAAGATTAAATCCTGTAGGGTTTCCCCCTTCTTTCTGTTGTCGTGTCGAGTGAAGATCTAGAAAGCAATAACGTCAAGACCAAGATGATGGAGTGAATCAACATCTTCGAGAAGGGCAAATGGATCATGAAGATTGTGATAGTTTTGTGACTCCCCTTTTCCTCTTACCTCATGTCTTGAATCTCGGGGCGAGATTCTTGTTTAGTGGGGGTGAGCTGTCACAACCCCAGATCAGCTTTTGCTTGATTTTTCTTACATCCATGCATCATGTCTAAATTTCTTTAAATTTGAATTGGGGAATTGGAGAGCCTCAGAAATCATTTAAAAAAATGGTCAACATTAAAAATTGCTTCAAATGTTTCCAAGGAAATGTTCCTTTTCAGCTTTGAAAAATATTGGCAAGAATAAAATGCAAACCAATATTTTTGGAGTGACTGAAACATTTATTTTGGGCCTTTGAATTAATTCGATAACTATATGCATTGGATATATATTTGATATACAAATAATATATGTCCAATAATACTGGAACATTTTATGTGGTTTGGTATATTTTAGTTCTAGCCACATAACTATTTTCAGGATTTTATAAAATGGTTTAGTATTTTACTAAACTAAAACAACACAAAAAAACAGAAATAGGAAAAGCAGAGAGAGAAACCCTACAGCGCCACCTCTCAGCCCACTGCCCAATTCAGTGGCCCAGCCACCGAACCGCCACCGTCTCCCACCTCGCGCCAGAAGGACGCGAGGCGTGTGGCCACCGCACGCCGGCACGCGCCGAGCCACCTCCTGCTTGCTGCTCTCCTTCCCCCCGACGCTCTGGACGCCTTCCCCGAGCGCCACGCAACCCCCTGACCCCTCTCTCCCTCGCCCGTGGCCTCTCCCCTTCTCTGGCTCTCTCACTCACCACCGAGCGGAGCTCGTCGCCGCCGCTCGCCATAGCCACGCCTACCGTGCTCCCCTCGCCTCCCCGTGTCGCCTGAAAGCTCCGCCACCATCCATTACACCTCCTGGAGCAAGCCCCGAGCGCCGGACGCCCCAAGACGACCGCCCTGACTCCGTCTTCAAGCTTCGGTCACCGGCGATCGCTCTCGACGATTCGTCATCCTCAGCACACCCCCGGCTACCCCGAGCATCGCTTCGTGATCTACGTGAGCCCTGCCGTCTTTCCCCTCTCTTCTCGCTGCGGAACACACCCTCTAGCCGCCCTAGTCACCGGAGCCGATTGCTCCTCGCCGCCGGCCATGGCGTAGCCGTGGCCACAACCGCGCAAGCTCGCTTCCGAGCACACCACCGCCCTCACCGCTTTTCGCAGGCGCAAAACGCCACCCAGCGCCTCGCCGTGCTCCCTAGCGCCGTGTTCGACCTCGGCCGAACTCCGCGCCGCCTAGGTTGTCGCCGGCGCCGATTCCGGCCGCCCCGAGCTCAACTGACTCCACCAAGAGCTTCGGCTCATTCCCAGCTCCACCTAGATGCCCTCCGCGGCCCATTTGGTCGCCGGAGCGCTAAACCCACTCTCACCGCCGCGTTCGCCTCGGCCGGCTAAACGCCGCGAGTTGACCCGCTAACCTTCGTTTGACCATGGGTGGGCCTCGTGACTCTCCCGAGTCAATGGCAGTGGGGCCCAGCCACATTAACTATTTAGGATTAGTTTTAATTAAATTTAGTTAAACTAATTATCTCGACACGCTGGACCCACTGTCAGTTTGACCGGACCGTGTCCCGTTGACCACGACATCACATCGACGTCGGTGGACGCAGTATACCTTTTGTGGTTTTATTATAATTCAGGAAATTCCAGAAAATAGCTAAAACTTCTAAAATTCATAGAAATTCAACCGTAGCTCCAAATTAAATAATTTATATATGAAAAATGATCAGAAAAATATGAAGAAACTGTTTATGCCATGATCATGCATGTTTGAACAAGTTAACCTCACTGAATAGGATGAAACATGATTAGGGTAACTTATGAACTAGCATTTGGAGTTGGAGTTTAACCTTGTTTGAATTCCACTTCAATTAACTTGGCTAGATATTGCATTAGGTGAATTCAGTACCTTAACATGACATGTCATTCATGTGAATGTGCATTGCATTGATTGTGTTCTTTCTCAGTTGTCGGTGTTTGTCCCCTCTCGGTAGGCATATCACGAGATTGTTCGATGACACCGATGAAGAACTATATTATCTTCAGAAGTGCCAGGCAAGCAAAACCCCCTTGTTCATTCCGATATAATCCCACCCTCTCGCTCCTGCTCTATTTTACTGCATTAGGGCAACAACGACTCATGTGTTACTTGTTGTGGTAGCTGAACCCCTTTATCCTCTGCATGACCTGTCATTCCACAGTAATTAGATGAAACCCACTAGCATGAGTAGGAGTTGTTTGAGCCCTGATGTGCCTACTCATTCATGCTTGTTTGTCATGCCTGCTATTGCTTAGAGTTGTGTCAGTCCGATTCATCGGGAATGAATTGGAAAGTGGTGAACATGTCCTCTTGTGTGTGTGAGCTAAGTATGTGAACACGATTTGGTAAAGGTAGCGGTGAGAGGCCATGTAGGAGTACATGGTGGGTTGTCTCATTGCAGCCGTCCTCGAACTGAGTTCTGTGTTTGTGATCCATGAACAGTTACTACCACACATTGGGTTCCGTAACTCGACCCTCTCGACTTATTAATCAACTTGATCTCTGTCCGGGAGTTGCAACTAGTTTCGTGTTTGTAGGTAGTGTTAGTAGTCTACCAAGTGGCACCTTAGGCAGGTGGGCTTGGGACAGACTAGGAACGTGGCCGGTGTACCAAGTGGCACCGGTTGGTGGGCTTGGGAACCCTGCTCACATCGTTTGGGGCCGTGGCGACACCCGGCGGATCTCCTTGCGCATGGAACCGAATAGGCGATAAACCGGACGAGAGACTTGTATGGTTAGTCGGTCGTGGCCGACTCCCACGCTGGGCTTCGCTTGAAGGTTGCCGAGGTACATGTCGTGTAAACAGCGATAAGTGGCGAGAGCGTGTGTGAAGAAGTACACCCTGCAGGGTTATCATTATCTATTCAATAGCCGTTCCTCGGATATGGAAACTTGGACCCTTGCATAGTTCATAGACAAGTGAAATTGGATACTCTAAAACTCGCAAGATAAGCGTGAGTGCTATGGATGGCGTTCTCGTAGGGAGACGGGAGCGGATCCATAGTGGTGTATTGATATGGTGAATATGTGGACTCGTGTGCGTCACCTCAAAAGCGTTACTCGCAGTCGTAGTTCAGGATAGCCACCGAGTCAAAGCTGGCTTGCTGCAGTCAAACTCCACCACCCCCTTTTGATAATGATGCATATGTAGTTAGTTCTGATGTAAGTCTTGCTGAGTACAATTGTACTCATCTTTGCCTATTTTATGTTTTGCAGAGAGACGTCAGTCTCGCTAGTAGTTCCACATGGGCTTCGACATTTAGCTTGTTACCTCAGCTACGATCTTGTGCCCTCGGCAGGATCTGGTAGATAGTCAGGCTTCTCGGCCTTTTTCATTTTATAGATGTCTGTACTCAGACATGTTAAGCTTCCGCTTGTGCTTTGACTTGTATGCTCTGAGTGTTGGGTCATGAGACCCATGTTTGTAATATCTCGCTCCTCGGAGCCTAATGAATAAATATTGAGTCGTAGAGTTATGTTGTGATGCCATGTTGTATTTACACATATTTAGCATATTGTGTGTATCTTTGAAATGTTTGGTATGTGTGGGATCCGACAATCTAGTTGTTTATCCTTGGCAGCCTCTCATATGGGGAAATGTAGTCTAGTGCTTCCTGAGCGATAGTAGTCCGCTACAGCCCGGTTCACCGGAGTCCTGCTAGCCCAGCACTACTGCTTTGGACACTTGACTGGCCGGCATGTGTTTCACTTCTTTCCTATGTCTGTCCCTTCGGGGAAATGTCACGCGGTGATATTCGGAGTCCTGCCTAGCCTGCTACAGCCCGGGATACCGGAGTCCTGTTAGCCCAGTGCTACAGCCCAAATTCATACGTTGATGACCGACATGCTCGATGTGATTCATGTATGCCTGTCCCCATGGGTTAGTGCCGCTTTGGGTTCACGACTAGCCATGTCGGCCCGGGTTCTTTGTCATATGGATGCTAGCGACACTATCATATACGTGAGCCAAAAGACGCAAACGGTCCCGGGCCATGGTAAGGCGACACCCGTGGGAATACCGTGCGTGAGGCCGCAAAGTGATATGATGTGTTACCGGCTAGATCGATGTGACTTGGAATCGGGGTCCTGACAATGAACAAAAGAAGTTTGAATTCAGATCTGATCTAATTCAAAATTTAAAACTTTCAGAAACATGTTCAAGTTGATTAACTGGATAGAGGGGATCATAACGAAGGCGTGGGCATTGGTTTCGTTGGATTTGGACGAACGAGTAAAAAGTAGCGATCGTTTGAAGATCAGGGGCTATTCTGCAAATAATCTATTCACAAACGGGTCCCTGGCAGAAATTAAAAGAAAAAGGAAAAAAATACTAAACAACGAACGTTCACTGCCGAACCCTAATCTACGAACACGTTCGCTCCCGAGGCTTAAACAACAAACGCTCTCTAAATAATCTAACTAAAAGAAAACCATTCGGTTTTAAACTAAACCGAACAAAACAAACAAAAATAAACTGAAAGAAACCGACGGTTCACGGTGGTTACCGGCGGTTTTCACGATTCGCCGGCAATGGCGAGTCCGTGGCGTCAAGCGAACGGCGGCGGCTCGGCGCGATCTGGGCGGCGGAGGCGGCGGCAATGGCGGCGGACTGCGGCGCGCGGTTGAATGGCGACAGCCAGCGGCAGCAGCGTGATTCGAGCGGCGGCGATGGCGGCAAGTCTTGGCGGCGCGAGCGAGGCGAGAGCGCGTGAGCGAGAGAGAGGGGGCCCGGGGCCTCGGGTTTTTATAGGGGAGGGGAGGAGGTGGCATGGAGGAGGTGCAGGAGAGGCGGCGAGGAGAGGCCGGGCGGAGCACGGTGGCGGCGCTGGCGTGCTGGCTCGGGACTTCGTTCCGAGCTCGGGGACGAGCGGCATGGGCCGGCTGGGCCGGCTCGGTTCGGTCGGTCCAGAAGCTAAATTTTTTTAAAAAACAATATTTTTTTTCAGACAAACACATACAATAAAAACAAAATAAATAATAAACTTATATAGGCATATAAAATATCAAATTTTTCAGAAAAAGATTTCCTAAAGTATGAATATTTTCTAGAGTCTAATAAAATACACACAAATTCAAATAAAGCAAAGAGTGCTTCTGCTCTAGTAAAATCCAGCAAAAATCATTTTAAAATACCAAAATTAATTCAAATTTATTTCTCTCCAATTTTCGATGTAGGGAATCATGTTACCCTATTTTCCATATATTTTATTTTGGAGAAAATAATTTGAATAAAACTCAAATAACTCCAAATTAAAAATAAATTCAAAAGATCTTTGAATTTAATTCTTTGAAACTCCCAACTCATATTTCATATGTTTTGAAGAAATCCTTTTATCTTCGCTCGTGAAAATCATTGAGTTGCATAAAGCTCCTGGGTTGGAAATATTTTCCAAATGAAATTCAAATATTTTCAACACCCCTTGTCATTTAAATAAATGGAAGAAATCATGTCATCTTCTCTCCATGGTTTTATGGTGAAAAGAATTTGAATTCATAGAGATCATGAATGCAAAATGAAAGTTTGGGAAAGTCCTTTTATTCCTTCTCATTTAACTTTCAAAAAGTTACGAATTTCACTCAATTTCACACAATCAATCAAACAATCAATAAAATCTATCTATTTATTATAACATTTCAAAATTTAGAATTTTGGGATGTTACATTTTGGCAAGGCATCTTCCTTATAGATTATCCACAAGGATTACAAGGAATCCAGTGGTCAGGGGCATAAGGGTTCTAGGGACCATTTGCATAAGTTTTGAAGGGGAAGAGTTCAATAAGGAAAATATATCTTAGTTTTCAAAAAACTCAGAAGGGAAGAGAAGTATAGATAGTTTTTTTAAATTAGTGATAGTTTCAAGATAGTTTTACCCTAACTAACCACCATCCTAACTAAGGCTTCCTACAGTCAGGATGGCTTTGATACCAGCTTTGTGGGGACCCCGACTCATAAGTCGTGATCACCAAATGCACATGTAGAGTGATCCCAGAGATCAATGCTCACTGAACACAAGGAAGCTGAACAATAAGAGTCTTACATCCATACATAACGTTTTACACAAATTGAGACCATTATGATCAAGTCTTGAGTATGTCATCGCAACGGAAATCTTCAATACCAACTTGGACCCATGCCATCTGCCTTAACCCTACAGGCATTCTGACTAGGGAGCGTCCTAGCTCGCATGTCCGTCACCAAGGTACTCTTCATTTTATCCTGTTCTTTCATGCCTGGCCAATAAAATAACCAGTGGCCAGCCAATGAGTACTTTGAATGTATTCGCAAGCAACCCATGTTTTGGTTCAAGATACAACAATGCATGATATAGGTAAATTTTGCAGAAAGCTAATTTTATCGTGCTATGACATGTTCAACAACCGATAAAACATGCATCATATGAATTCAAGTAACCATAGGGACTGGTTACAGGTAACAACATAAATGGAGTGGGCATCAACCCAACTCAATCATGTCAAGTCCTTTGACTTGACCCAAGTAGTTCTTTCCACTGATCCAAACACGCACACTGGTTTGTAAACATGTGGACGTAGCCCAAGAGCGGTTACCCAACTGTCCTTGACTATGGACACGGCTATTTGAATAGTTTTACACTCTGCAGAGGTTGCACACTTTATCCACAAGATCCGGGGAACTTCCGTGTCATCCACGACCCACGGTACCTCAAGTACCCGGGGTAAGCACCCGACCACTATCTTTTCCTAGACGACACTAACATAGAGTCCACTTGATTGGTAGTAACCCCCGTGCCCAACATTTCACATCTTAAAATTGTGGAGCCTCGCTCCCATATTCATCACATACCACTAGCACGGGGTACCAACGGTGTGTCCGGTGCCCTGTGAAAACAATCATGTCCGCCTATCCAAGCACGACCTTGTCCCGAGAGTGACCTCGTGTCACCCCCGTCACTAGTAATGCGGGCACCATGCTAGTATCGGCCTAGGTAATCAATAATGCACTTTTCCATATAAGGGTAGAGTAGTTGCGCATGTCAGGTTGGAATAACGGTTGCAACTTAAACCAATCCGTCTTGAAAAACAACACACACACATACACTTGCCTCGGTACACCACTTTGTCATCAAGTGGCTACCCAACTCATCATCTCCCTCGGGCATAACTGGCACCCGACGGGGTTTTCGAGAAGTCTTATAAAAGTACCGTGCCTCCATCACCATGCATAACCCCGTCCCATTTGTGTAGCTACTACTATAGCATCCTATCTACTCCCACCCGCATAACCCTCATAGGAAGGTTGGGTCATGCTTGATGCAAGTTTCAATAGGAAAGTAACAAAGGCAACAACCAAAGTGGTCACCAACTCAACATGATCCCGATGCATTGAAAATGCGTGCTATATGATATGCATAAAAAGGGGTTTCTTGTCATGGTCAAAGGGCTGCTTGCCTCGGTTGGCTTGCTCTTCAAAGTCTTCAAGTCCTTCTCCTTCTTCTCCTCCAACTACTTCGTCAAATACGGGATCTATTCGTCGCAAAAGAAATAACGGGAAAATAAGGCGATAGCAAAACAGAAAAACCAAAGTGCTCAGAAAAATGCGAACTTATTTTTGTTAAATACTAGGATGAAAACTAAGAAGGTAAAAATTCTTAGTTTTGGACTTGGAGTCATGGAAATAGTGCTAGGAATTTTCAAAGACAGACATAAATGCTCAAAATCAAATTTAAATTTGAACAGTGAAAAAATGTTGGTTTGATAAGAGTGAAAACTTCACCATTAAATAGGTGGGATTATTACAAGAATTTAGGAGTTGGAACTATTGCATTTGGATTATTATTTAATCCTGTGGAATTTTTGCAAGTTTAACAGAAAAGAAAAAGGAGAAGAACCTTTGTACTGCTTTGGGCGAAACAGCCGCAGATCAATAGGCCCGATAAGAGCGGCGGCCCAGCGCACTGGTGCACGCGTGTGCGGCAGGTTTAAACCTGACGGGTGGGGCCCATGCATCAGTGAGAGAGAGAGGGGCGATGGAGAGGAGAGGCTGGCAGTCGGGGCCCGCCTGTCATCCCTAACCCCGAGTCCAGACGGCCGGCGAGCTCACCAGCGATGATGCAGGGCACGGCGAGGGCATGGCTAGACTCAGCATCGAGTCGCCGTTCGGGTGGTGGTGGTTGCGGTCGCCGGGTTGGCCTGGTTCACCGGCGACGAGGAGGCACGACGGAGGAGCTTTGGGTGGCGGCGGTTTCGACCATTTCCGGCAGCTACAGAGAGGGGAAACAGGGGGGAAAGGATAAGTGTGTTGCGTAGGTTCCAGATCGACAGGAAGGAGAGGCGGGGACAGACTGTACCTCGCGAACTCCAGCGAGCCGA
Source organism: Aegilops longissima (assembly GCA_021605205.1). Classification (NCBI taxonomy): domain Eukaryota; kingdom Viridiplantae; phylum Streptophyta; class Magnoliopsida; order Poales; family Poaceae; genus Aegilops; species Aegilops longissima. The sequence continues at coordinate 180,875,473 of CM038676.1, read as the reverse complement.
AGTGGTGGAGCTCGGGCTCAATCTCGAGCTCGGGCGGCTCCGGAGAGGAACTGGGGGTGCAGGGGGATGATTTGGTGGTCAATAGGGCGAGTGGCGAGGAGAGGAGAGCTCGGGGGTGCAGGGGGATGATTTGGAGGTGAAGAGGGCGAGTGGCGAGGAGAGGAGAGCCCGGGGGGCCTTATATAGGCTGGCCGAGGTTCACCGTGGACTCGTGCACCGACGAGCTCGTTGCCGTCGCCACGGGTCACGGGAGCTCGCTTGAGCGTGTCTGGGGTGCTTGTGAGGTTGGTCCAGGGCGATGGGAAGGAAGAGAGAGAGCGGGGCATGGCCAGAGCATCACGTGTGTGAGCATGCTCATTGGAGCTCTCGGGCGGCCATGATGCGCGTGCGAGAAGGGGCAGGAGTGACAGAGGTAGGATGGGGCCGACCAGCTGCCGTGTTGCGGACGTCGAGGCGTCTCATCGGGCGCGCTGAGGAGGCCCGAGGTGGCCGGAGGTGCTTGGCAAGGGGCGCCTACAGTGCGGGAGCGCACTGTAGCGTGCTCCAGAGCGCCCAAATTGCCGGCAAGCCATTTTCTATACAGTGTGGGCGTGCCCAAACATGTCTAGCAGGTCTAGGAGGGAGTAAAGCAAGGGGGAGGGGCCTTGGATGTCATGGATGGCCAGTAGGAGAGGAGTGCGGTTGAGAGAGAGTGAAAGGGGCTGTCCAAAGGGGTAAATGAGGTGGTTTCATCCCTCGATCATTGAGCTGAGATGCAGCCATTGTTACTGGAGATAGAGGGGGCTTGGTGGGGTTGTGGTAAAAAGTTTAGCCCAAGGAGATTAGTGGAAGAGGTCAAAGTGATTTGGGCAAAAAAATGAATTACACTTGACATGAGACTTAACATGATGGAATGGCATGTAGAAATAGGGTGTTCCACCAAATTTGAGTTCATTTGGGTAAAGTTGCCAATGCAACTTTTGTAAACCCTAGAAATTCACATAAATGCATTTACCAAGATCTAGTCATGCAAAACCATTCCCCTAGATGCACCACTTGGTGTAGTGTCATCATTTGGGGTTTTGAGCATGTCCACAAAGTTTGGTGTCATTTGGAATAAGCTGGCAATGTAGAGTTGTTCAAACTTGGATCTGTACAGAGAGGGTTTTGGGGCACCTTTGTGTAACAAAATGATTTTGAAACTTTGCAAGATCATCAAATTATGCACATGTGACTTGCTAGAATTTTCCTGGATTTATTTGAAAATATTTCTTGTAGAAATATTTCAAAAAATTGAAATCGACAGAAATGGTTTTGGAGAGTTTTGTCCAATATTTTGAACATGACCATGTGTTCAACTCTTAGATATGGACAATATATGTTCACCGAGCTTCCCTATATTTTTTTCAAATATTATTGAAACACTAAAATAATTTTAACCTATTAAAGTCCATTTCTGGCCTTAAGAAAATGCCTTTAAATAAAATAGAGAAATAACTTTTAAAATTATATTTTTGTGGTTTATGGGAGTCCTATACCTAATATGAGTCAAATATAGTCTTTGAAATATTTTTTATACCCAAATCAAGTGCTTGAAGTGCAAACCTCAATTCAGGGGTTTTTGGAAAACTAAATTTAGACAATACTATTTGGCCAAATTATTTTTGTAAGAAAATACCATATATCACTATACACATGGAATGATCATTGGGCAGAAGTTTGTGTCAAGGAGATGAAGTATAGAAGGTGGAGTTGTGTTGAATTTAAGGAGCACTTGAAAACAGCAAACCAAATCCAATCAAACAAAGACCAAATCACTCGAAAGTTTTTGTTAAACCACATTTTATCATGATTAATTAGCTTAAGTGTTGTGGCATGAAAATCAGGGTGTGACAGACCTACCCCCCTTACAAGAATCTCGTCCCCGAGATTCCCAAACTAGGCGCGGAAAGGAATAGGGAAACTTAGATGTGGGGTAGTCTTCACGTCCTCATACTGCTTCTGCTTTCGAGTGGTGCTCCCCTGAACCTGGAAGTACTTGATGGTGTGGCTTCGTGTATAACGCTCCACTTGATCCAAGTTGCTAATGGGTTTCTCCCGTAGGTCGAGTTGGGCTAAAGGTCAATGGTTTGGTGATCGATATCCTTGTAGAGATCGGGCTTATCAGGAAGTTGGAAACACTTCTAGGGTTGTGATGCATGGAAAACGTTGTGCATATCAGGTAACTCAGATGTTACTCCAGCTGGTAACTGTCTTCTCTTCGTCTCGTAGGAATCTCGGAGGGGGTTGTTAAATCTTGGAGTGAGCTTCTGTTTGACATGGAAACGCTTGGTCCTTCTGAGAGGACTGTCTTGCAGACACACATGGTCTTTGACGCGGAAGTTTACATCTCGGCGACGGCGGTTGGTATAGTTCTTCGTTCTTGACATGCCGGTCATCAAATGTTCCCTAACCACCTTAACGACTCTTCTCCCGTGTTCGGGTAGACAAGTAGGTCACCAATTGTCGGTGGAAACGACACCTATGGGATACTGATACGTCTCCAACGTATCTATAATTTTTGATTGTTCCATGCTATTATATTATCTGTTTTGGATGTTTATGGGCTTTATTAAACACTTTTATATTATTTTGGGACTAACCTATTGACCCAGAGCCCAGTGCTAGTTCCTGTTTTTCCCTTGTTTCAGTGTTTCGAAGAAAAGGAATATCAAACGGAGTCGAAAGGGAATGAAACCAACTAGAGAAGTTATTTTTGGAAGGAAAGATGTCGGAAAAACTTGGAGTGCACATCAGGAAAGAGACGAGGGAGCCACGAGACAAGGGGGCGCGCCCACCCCCCTAGGGCGCGCCCTCCACCCTCGTGGGCCCCTCGTGGCTCCCCTGACGTACTTCTTTCACCCATATATACCCACGTACCCTAAAAACTTCGGGGAACAGAAGAGATCGGGAGTTCCGCTGCCGCAAGCCTCTATAGCCACCAAAAACCAATCGGGACCCTGTTCCGGCACCCTGCCGGAGGGGGGAACCCTCACCGGTGGCCATCTTCATCATCCCGGCCCTCTCCATGACGAGGAGGGAGTAGTTCACCCTCGGGGCTGAGGGTATGTACCAGTAGCTATGTGTTTGATCTCTCTCTCTCGTGTTCTTGATTTGTCACGATCTTGATGTATCGCGAGCTTTGCTATTATAGTTGGACCTTATGTTGCTTCTTCCCCTCTACTCTCTTGTACTAGATTGAGTTTTCCCTTTGAAGTAATCTTATCGGATTGAGTCTTTAATGATTTGAGAACACTTGATGTATGTCTTGCCGTGCGTATCTGTGGTGACAATGGGATATCACGTGATTCACTTGATGTATGTTTTGGTGATCAACTTGCGGGTTCCGCCCATGAACCTATGCATAGGGGTTGCCACATGTTTTCGTCTTGATTCTCTGGTAGAAACTTTGGGGCACTCTTTGAGGTTCTATGTGTTGGTTGAATAGATGAATCTGAGATTGAGTGATGCATATTGTATAATCATACCCACGGATACTTGAGGTGACATTGGAGTATCTAGGTGACATTAGGGTTTTGGTTGATTTGTGTCTTAAGGTGTTATTCTAGTACGAACTCTAGGGCTATTTGTGACACTTATAGGATAGCCCAACGGATTGATTGGAAAGAATAACTTTGAGGTGGTTTCGTACCCTACCATAATCTCTTCGTTCGTTCTCCACTATTAGTGACTTTAGAGTGACTCTTTGTTGCATGTTGAGGGATAGTTATATGATCCAATTATGTTATTATTGTTTAGAGAACTTGCACTGGTGAAAGTATGAACCCTAGGCCTTGTTTCCTAGTATTGCATGCAATACCGTTTACGCTCACTTTTACCATTATAGTTACCTTGCTGTTTTTATATTTTCAGATTACAAAAACCTATATCTACCATCCATATTGCACTTGTATCACCATCTCTTCACCGAACTAGTGCACCTATACAATTTACCATTGTATTGGGTGTGTTGGGGACACAAGAGACTCTTTGTTATTTGGTTGCAGGGGTGCTTGAGAGAGACCATCTTCATCCTACGCCTCCCACGGATTCATAAACCTTAGGTCATTCACTTGAGGGAAATTTGCTACTGTCCTACAAACCTCTGCACTTGGCGGCCCAACAACGTCTACAAGAAGAAGGTTGTGTAGTAGACATCAAGCTCTTTTCTGGCGCCGTTGCCAGGGAGGTGAGTGCTTGAAGGTATATCTTTAGATCTTGCAATCGAATCTTTTTGGCATCGTAGGACAAAACGCATTTAATGCGCTGCCGACGTGCCATTCTTGCTTTATCGGGGACGGCAACGAAGCCCGTCCCGTCCGTCGCCGCTTCGCCTTGCTCCGACACGCATCCAGGCCAACGAGGCATGCAGTGCCATGCTGGCTGGCTGGCTGCTGAGTTGGTGTGGTGGTAGAGTCCTCACGAAGATCTTCATGCCACCACGCAGGTGCTTGCTAAGGTGACCTGGGAGCTTCATGCCGCCACGCAGGTGCCTGCCTAGTTGGCGGTCTGGAAGCTGTGTGGGAACGGCGGTGGAGCGTTGGCGCGGGCCTGGCTGCGGCCTCGTAGATGTCCTTGGCAAGAGCCTTGCCAGGGTCTTGCAGGCATCCCCGTAAGGGGCTTGCCGGGGGTCTTGTGGGCGTCTCCGGCAAGGATCTTGCCGGAGGTCTCCGTCTTCTGGTTCTCATCTAGTATTGTATGTCCTTGGTCTTGACAAAGATCTGCATGCCACCATGCAGGCACCTCCCGAGCCTTGGTTCCAATGTTGTCGATGGTGTCGGAACTCTTAGGCTCAAGGGTGGCGGCTCTGCTGGTGTTGGGCAAGTTGCCCCAGCAAGGCTCTTGCCGGGGCCGTGAAGGCCGCCCCGGCAAGGGCCTTGCCGAGGGAGTTTCACCTCGCCCTTCTGCTCTTCATGCTTCTGGTCTTGGGCACTGCTATGGTAGTCTTGCATCCTTGCCTCCTCTGCCGTGCCAAGCATGGTTGTAGGTGCGGCTGCAACTGCTTGCGCACAAGTAAATGGGTACCAAAAGGACCCCTACTTTTGTACACTGACACGAGCCCCCGGGCCTGGGCCACACATAAGTGCAGAGCATTGTTGGGCCAGGCCCAGAATGGTGCGCAGGCATGCGAGGCAGAGTTTTTACTGCAGTAACTCCCTTGCTCATTGAGCTTACCCACAACCCGCGTTGAATGCGTGGTGTGGGGGTCATGCGTGGGATGACTGCAGCATGCTTGCGTCATCCCGTAGTGAATAGTAAAGAGGTGGCCTAAGTTTTCCCTAAAAAAGAGCGAAAACTACAGGGCCACTACTCATTTACTCTCTCAACCTTGGAACGGCCGTTCCGCGTTTCCCGTCGCGCCCGCCCTCTTCTCCATGTACGCCGCATGCACTGTGCGGGGTAGGTGATGGATGCGCGGGATATGAGGAGATGCGCGATGGCCGATACTTATGCGCCTTTGATTGGGCGGGGAGGGCAGTCGATGACCCTGCTTGCTGCCAACTTAATGAGCCGGATTTGAACGGCCTCTTCAGAGGCGTAGAGCCGGTCTTTAGCCTTCCCCGCTTGGCCATAAAAAGGGACTCAAGAGGAGGAGGGGAGGCATCTTCTCACGCCTTCCCTTCGCCTCCACTTCCATGGCGAGAGGGCGTGGTCGCGGTCGTTCTCCTGCGGAGGCGGCTAGGTCTTCCTCCCGCCAGAGAACCGTGGCGGTCAAGGAAGATCTAGCCATCCAAGGCGAAGGCCATGCTCGAGTTGGAGGTGCCGGACGGGGCCGCGGTTGGCTAGACGGTCGAGGCAGAGGCGGTCGCGGAAGGGGAACACCTGCGTCATCGCCATCTCCGTCACCATCTCTGCCATCGTCTCCTCCTGCTTCGTCGAGCGGCCATGTTGGGGACACGGTGCTGGAGTTCATCCTGCAGCTGTGTGAGCCACCAGGTAGCCGCCTTCGCCTTCCCGAGGCGTTCGCGAGGGTGCTGGAGATCGACCAGCGGCCGAGTATAAGGCTTCACATGAAGGGGTGTTGCAATGGTGATATGTGGGTGAACACAGGGTTCCCCGCCCCTCATGTGATGTTCCTTCGTCGGGGTTGGAAGACCTTCGCGCATGCCCACTACTTGATGAAGGGGCACGTTCTCCTCTTCAAACTAGTGGAGAGCGACTTGCTCTCTGTCAAGGTCTTCGGGCGCTCGGGACACAGGATAGGGTGCTGTGCAAAGAGCTTGACCGATGACGAGAGCTCCTTCTCGAGTGGTGATGAGGAGGGAACCAGCGGGGAGGACGACGGGGATGGGCCCGACTAGACGTTGGACGCCCGTTCCCTAGGCAGAGCCGGCAGCAGCACCATCTGCACCTAGCCCTCTCCCCGGCAAGAAGTTTGCCGGGGGGAGGCAGTTCTTGGTGGTGGCTCCTCGAGCCAGCTCCTTGAACTTCTCGGGGCCGTCGGTCTGGCGGCTGGCGCTGGAGGGCTGGAGAAGACGAAGAAGGCGGGTGGCGGGCCGTCGAGTCGGAGTATGATGGCGTCGACGCCTTCGTCGCGTATTTTCGGCCTGCTGCCTCATCTTTCGACCTCTTCCCCGGCACCGTCATCACCAGCCTTCTTCTGGGTGGCCGCGGGGACGTTCTCTTGGTGTCTTCTTCTCGTCGTACCTCGCCTAGGTGCTCTTTTTCCCCCCTGCCATCCCGATCCGCTTCCTGGGGAGAGGGATAAGAAAGGGATTACGGGCATCTTGTCCTTCTTTTAGATCTTAAGCCTGCGGGCACTTGTTGAATTTTAGACCTTGTAATCCCCTTGCTCAAGCTCACACTCCGTACGAATTGTACTTGTTAACAACGTATTAATGAAGAAAAGGGGTATTTGCCAGGTTCTTTTGTGTGTCAGCAAGGCCCACACCAAGGATCGAATCCTTGTTATCTTAAAATAAACATTGTTACCCGGCAATTGACCTTGCCGTCCTCCTGCTCTATAGCTCGACTACACTCACGCCCTTGGCGGAGGTAGGGGGAAAGTAGGTTTAGGCCCTTCGTTTGTTCCCTTTCCATCGCACTACAACCAAGTTCCGTCCCAAAGAAAGGTTCTTGGACACTAGAAAGAGGGAGCACGGCGGTATAAGAGTGAGCGAAGCTTCATACATTCAAGTTCCATACGGAAGTGTAGAGTGGGGGATGAAAGACTTATCTAATTCTGCAGCCCCCCGGCAACCTTGGCTTGCCGTGGTCGGATCTCTATATCTGCAGCCCCCGGCAACCTTGGCTTGCCGGGGTTGGGGCGTCGGCTTGTTTCCTTTCCCCCAAACAGCTCAGCAGAAACGCCCGTGCATCCTGCGAACTAAAGGAAAGGACGGGAAGGAACAAATAGACGCACACTCAACCTCTATGCTAGGGTTTAGTAGCCGCTAAGCACTATTGACCCTAACAAAGAGAGACTCAACCTAGCATGCATGCTAAAACTTAGGGCGCCAGCGCTCCATTTATTTATGCTCAGGGTCTGCGCCTGGCTCTATACATAGGGTTACATGCCTTGCCGGCAAGGCTAGTACAAAATGGGGGTTGTCGGGGCTCCCGGCAACCGCGCCTTAAGTAAAACTTGCGAAGATGTTCGATATTCCAGGAATTGCTCACTAGAATGCCATCTTCGGTCTCCAGGCGGACTGCGCCGGGCCTGGTGACTCGTGTTACCCGGTAAGGGCCTTCCCACTTTGGCGTCAACTTGTTTGAATTCTTGGCGGATTGAATTCACCGAAGAATAAGGTCGCCTTCCTCAAGGCTTCGGGTGTGAACCTTGCAGCTATGATAGCGGCGCAAGGCTTGCTGGTAGCGAGTGGCTAGCACAGCAGCCCGAAGACGATCTTCCTCAAGGAGCGTCGCATCCACTTGATGCGACTGCTCTTGCTCAAGCTCATCATAAGCGAGCACTCGAGGTGACTCGTATATGAGTTCCATGTGGAGAATTGCTTCTGCCTCGTATACCAGGGCAAAGGGTGTCTAGCCAGTGGCTCGATTTGGCGTCATTCTGATCGATCAAAGAACCGTTGGCAATTCATCAATCCAGCGCCTTCCGCACTTGTGCAGCTTGTCAAAAGTTCTGGTCTTGAGGCCCCGCAGCACTTCCGTGTTTGCTCTCTCAGCCTGGCCGTTACTTCTGGGATGAGCAACAGAAGCAAAAAAAACCTTGCTGTCGAGATCCTAAATGTAAGGCATGAAGGTGCGGCTTGTGAACTGTGTGCCGTTGTCGGTGATGACCCTATTGGGCACACCAAAACGGCAGACTAGCCCCTTGAGGAACTTGACAGCTGACTGTGCCGTCACCTTTCTCACCGGCTCCACTTCCGACCACTTTGTGAACTTGTCGATTGCGATGTACAAGTACTCAAAGCCCCCGACAGCACGGGGAAAGGGGCACAGTATATCGAGCCCCCAGACCGAAAATGGCCAGGAAAGAGGGATGGTCTGAAGAGCTTGAGCTGGTTGATGAAGCTTCTTTGAATGGAACTGGCACGCTTCACACTTGGTTGCTAGTGCCGCCGCATCCTGAAGAGCGGTGGGCCAGAAGAAACCTTGCCGGAATGCCTTGCCGGCAAGACCTCTCGACCCTATGTGGGAGCCACACATGCCTCCATGTATCTCTGCCAATAGCCTCAGTCCGTCTTCCCGAGGAATGCACTTCAACTTCACGTTATTCAGTCTCCTTCTCTATAGGGCATCATCCACAAACTGGTACATGCTGGACTGATAGGCTACTTTCTCTGCTTCTTCCTGCTCCTCGGGGAGCTCTCCTCTTTGGAGGAAACGGATGGTGGGCTCCGCCCATGCCGGAGCCTGGGGCTCGACGGCAAGGACTAAAGGCACATCTTCGGTCATAAGGGCAGCTGCCTCTACGGCCAGGGCTTGAGGCTCTGTCGGGGGTTGCTACTCTCTGGCAAGCTTGGGACACCCGGCAATGTCCTTGCCGGCAGCTCCTGGGAGCTCAGCGGGAAAGTACTTGCCGGGGCCCACCTTTCTTCATTTGCTCTGTCCTGCTGATGGTTCAATGGATGGCTGAGTTAATTGAAGCACAAAGGTACCTGTTTCCACAGGCAACTTGAGGGCAGCGCATTTTGACAGGTCGTCAGCAATGTCGTTCTCCACTCGGAGAACATGCTCTGCTCGCAATCCATCATAGCGCTCTTCCAACTTCCTCACTTCATCCACATAGGCCTCCATTTGCAAACTCTGCTAATCCTTGTTAACTTGCTTGACGACGAGCTATGAATCACCTCTGATGATGAGCTTCCTGATTCCGAGGTCTGCCGTGATCCTGACACCAGCAAGCTGTCCCTCGTACTCTGCTGTGTTGTTCATTGATTTTTCCCGGGGAAAGTGCATCTAGACTACGTACTTGAGGTGCTCCCCGGTGGGTGCGACGAGTAGTACGCCGGCACCAGCACCTTGCAATGAGAAAGCTCCGTCAAAGTACATAATCCAATCACGGCACGTTACCCTACCGGGAAGGGTGGTCTCTTGAACTTCTTCGTCGGGCGTTGCAGTCCATTCTGCTATGAACTCTGCCAAGGATCAACTCTTGATCGTTGAAGTACTTTCAAACTTGAGGCCAAAGCTCGATAGCTCCAATGCCCACTCCACAATCCTCCCAGTTGCATCTGGGTTGTGCAAGATTCGTTGCAACGGGAGGCGGGTGACAACGGTGATCTCATGTGCTTGGAAATAGTGGCGCAGCTTTCTCGAGGCCATGAGGAGGACGAAAAGTAGCTTTTGCATACCATAATATCATGACCTAGCCCCCTGCAAGAGAGAACTAACAAAATAAACTGGGTGCTGCACCTTCTTCTTCTTCTGTTCAACTTCGCCCATCTGCGCAGACTCCGCCTTGCCGGGACCGGGCCTTGCCGGGGGTTCCGCCTTGTCGTCGTCAAGCCCCGCCGGGGAGGGCCCCAGCCCATCATCTGACAGCTCTGCTGCTACTACTGCTTCTCCCTCGAGTTCCCTCTGCGCCACTAGCGCAGAACTGACCACTTGATTCATTGCCGCTAAGTATAGCAACAACGGCTCTTGTGGTTTAGGTGCGACTAGTATTAGCATGGAGGAAAGGTACCTCTTCAAATCTTGTAGCGCTGCCTCTGCCTCCGTAGTCCATTTTACTGGACCCACCTTTTTCGAAACTTTGAAAAAGGGGAGGGCGCGCTTAGCAGATTTGGAGATGAACCTACTCAGGGCAGCAACGCAGCCGGCGAGCCTACGGACGTCCCTGACTCATTTCGGCACCTCAATCTGCTCAATGGCTTTGATCTTGTCGGGATTTGCTTTGATTCCGTGTTGAGACACAAAGAACCCAAGAAGTTTGCCGGACGGGACACCGAACACACACTTCTCCGGGTTGAGCTTGAGGTTGATCTTGCACAGATTTGCAAATGTTTCTTCTAGATCTTGTACGAGCATGGCCCTGTCCTTGGTCTTGACTACTATATCATCCATATAGGCTTCCATATTTCTATGAAGCTGGGGCTCAAAACCAATTTGGACCGCCCGGGCAAACGTTGAACCAGCGCTTTTCAACCCGAAAGGCATTCGTACAAAACAGTACGTACCACATGGGGTGATGAACGCGGTCTTGTCTTCGTCTTCCTTCATCACGAAGATTTGGTGGTATCCTGAAGAGGCGTCGAGGAATGACAGCAGGTCACACCCGGCCCATAATCCGACGGCTCTGCTGCTATTGCTGCTTCTTCCTCAAATTCTCTCTGTGCCACTAGTGCAGCATTGACCACCTGATTCGTTGCCGCCAGATATAGCAGCAACGACTCTTGTGGTTTAGGTGTGACTAGTATTGGCGTGGAGGAGAGGTACTTCTTCGAACCTTGCAGCGCTGCCTCTGCCTCCGGAGTCCATTTCATCAGACCTGCCTTTTTCAAAACTTTGAAAAAGGGGAGGGCGCGCTCTGCAGATTTGGAGACGAACCTACTTAGAGCAGCAACACAGCCGGCAAGCCTACGGACGTCTTTGACTCATCTTGGCGCCTCAATCTGCTCAATCACTTTGATCTTGTCGGAATTTGCTTTGATTCCGCATTGAGACACAAAGAACCCAAGAAGTATGCCGGATGGGACGCCGAACACGCACTTCTCTGGGTTGAGCTTGAGGTTGATCTTGCGCAGGTTGGCAAATGTTTCCTCCAGATCCTGCACGAGCGTGGCCTTGTCCTTGGTTTTGACTACTATATCATCCATATAAGCTTCCATATTTGTATGCAGCTGGGGCTCAAAACCAATTTGGACTGCTCGGGCAAATGTCAAACCGGCGCTCTTCAACCCAAAAGGCATCCGTACAAAACAGTACGTACCACATGGGGTGATGAACGCAGTCTTTTCTTCGTCTTCCTTCGTCATGAAGATCTGGTGGTATCCTGAGTAGGCGTCCAGGAACGATAGCATGTCACACCCGGAAGTGGAGTCCACTATCTGGTCCATGCGTGGCAGAGGGAAAGGATCCTTTGGACATGCTTTATTGATATCTGTGTAGTCAATACACAGCCTCCACTTCCCATTCGCCTTACGCACCACCACCGGATTGGCCAACCACGTGGGGTGGAGTACTCCTCTAACCAGGCCTGCCGCCTCCAACTTCCTGATCTCTTCAATGATGAACTCTTGTCGTTCCAAAGCTTCCTGACCTTATGCTCGACGGGCCGCGCGCGAGGACAGACAGCAAGATGGTGCTCAATCACCTCCCTAGGATCGCCGGGGATGTCAGATGCTTGCCATGCAAATACATCGACATTCGCCCGCAGGAAGGCGACAAGCGCGCTTTCCTATTTGTTGTCGAGGGTGGAGCTTATGGTAAAAGCCCCGCCCGTGCCGTCCTCCTTGACGGACACCTTCTTGGTCTCTGGTAGTGTAGCCTTAGACTTATTGCTCTTGCCAGTGGAGCTCTCTGGCACGTCCTCAACGGGAGCACAACACTCCGAAGAGGTGCGCTTGCCGGAGTGGGTGCAAGAGGTCTTGCCGGAAAAGGTTTCACTGGAAGAGGTCTTGCCGGTAGAGGTCTTGTTGGCCTTCTTCCTTCCCGGGGCTTCAGCGGCAGGAGCAAGTGCCTTGGCGGCAGTTGCTGCAACTGCCTCTCGGTAGAGTTGGTCAGCGCAGATGAGCGTGTCTTTCTTTTCAGAGGGGACGGTGATGATGGTCAGCGGCCCTGGCATCTTCATTGTGTTGTAGGCGTAGTGTGACGCTGCTATGAACTTGGCCAGCGCTGGGCGGCCAAGGATCCCATTGTACGGCAACGGGATCTCGACAACATAAAAAATGATCTTCTCCGTCCTATAGTTCAGCTCGCCCCCAAACGTAACGGGCAGCGTGATTTTACCTTTCGGCTGACTCCTTCCCGGGTTGACCCCTTGAAATGTGCCCGTCTCCTCGAGATATCCATCAGGAATCTACAGCTTCTTGATCACAACGGGCGAAATCAAATTCAGACCGGCCCAACCGTCAACTAGCACTTTTGTCACCTTGAGGTTGCGTATTGTTGGTGAAACCAACAACGGCAAACACCCGACCGCAGTTGTGCGATCAGGGTGATCCTTGGTGTCAAAAATGATGGGCGTGCGGGACCACTTCAGTGGCTTCTGGGCATCGAACGATGGCTCTGCCATGGTGACCTCACGCGCCCAGTGCTTTAGTTGGCGGTGAGAGGTGTGCAGCAAGGCGCCACCATCGATGCACATGGCCTCTGTAGCTTTCTGGAATTCGTGCTCGCCAGACTCGTCGTCCTCGTCATGATCATCATCTTCCTCCTTCTTGTCGTGGCCCCGAGAGGGCCTCTCTTGTTGTTTTATCTTTGCCGTGGCGACCTCCTTGGCTGCCACGCTTCTTGCCGGACCCCTCAGCACCATCCTGACCCTTCTCCTTGTCCTGCCTTTCATATTCAACTTTCTGCTTCTCTGCAAGCAGCTCAACCTGTTGGCAGTTCTCGAGGTCTTGACCCTTAGTGCGGTGGATCTTGTAGTACTGCTTGTCGGAGCCCCCTGGCTTGTCGACGGCCGCCACAGCCCGGCAGGCGGCGCACCCGGCAACCTCCTTGTCGGGGTCATCAGCCTTGGCCTTCTTGGCAATGCTGGGGCCGCCGGATCCCTCAACGGCAAGCACAGTCTTGCCCTTATGCTTCCTGTTGCGGCGTCGGCCCTTCTTTGTCGGCGCGGCGGTGTCTTTGTCTGTGGAGTCGGTTTCCGCACCGGCGTCTTCGCCGGGGTACTTCCTCCCCTCTTTAGCTCTAGCACATCTATTGGCCAGAACATAAAGTTAAGCCACATCCTTGACCTTGTTCATCGCCAACTCTTCATGCATCTTGCGGTTGCGCACATTCTGATGGAATGTTCTAATGACAGCTGTGGGATGAACATCTGGGATGTTGTACTGCACCCGGCTGAACCTCTGTATGTACTTGCACAGGTTTTCGCCTTCTTTCTGGGGGATGATATGCAAATCGCTTGCCTGGCCATGAGCTTGGTGGCCTCTAGTCAAGGCGCCAACAAACTAATGACACGAATCCGACCAAGAAATGGAATCCACTGGCAAATGCATCAACCATGACATGACATTGTGTTTGAGTGCCAACGGGAAGTAATTGGCAAGCACCTTCTCGTCGCTAGCTCCGGCAACCTGCATCGCGATGGTGTAGATGCTGAGGAACTCCGATGGGTGAGTCTTATTGTTGTACTTCTCGCCAACATCAGGCTTGAACATGCGGTGGGAGGGCCACTAGAACTGCACAGCTCTCGGGTAAAGGCTGGACAATCCACCTCGTCAGGCAGGTCGCCGGAGCCCCCCGGCGCCGGGGGGTCCATAGTAGGCCCCGCACGCTCATCAGACTGATGGCGCGTCTCCCGTCGTCATTCGATGGTGGTTCGAGCGTCTTCCTAGGCTCGCTCCGGAAGGACTTGGCGTTAGTCGCGGCGGGCTCACGGGTCGGATGACGCCGTAGAACATCGTCGCGGACGTCGGCCTAGTGAGCCAGTGACTGCTGTCGCGGCCGCGGGGGAGGAGAGTGCACCATGGTCGCAGCATCCCTGGTCCTCCCACCGCCGGCACGCGTCGGCTCGACAGAACGCTGGCACGAGGGTCCTGCTGGGAGTGGCCCATCTTTGTTGGCGAAGCTGACGAGGCTTCGAATGGTGGCTCTCCACTCGTCGAGCTTCTCAGTAGCGGGCGGGAAGTCGAGGAGCAATTATACGCGCGTCAGCGCTTTTGCTAGCGTGGGTGGCGGCGAAAGCTGCATGGACCGTGACGTGCTCCGACTTCTAACCACGTTAGAAGGAGCTCTATCACGGTCTTGTGGTCGCACGCCACTTCCGCCAGCGTCCCGGTGCGCATGCTCGCCCGATGCTTCCTGAGAGTGACACACATGTCTCTTCCCGCAGCGCCGCCCGGGGGCGCCGACGTCGTGGTGTTGCTCCCAGGCCGTGGCGCGGGCGCCGGCGGGGGCGTCCGGGAGGTCGCCGCTCAGCCCGTGGGCAGCACAGCCCCGTCCCTGGGCCCAGCGGCGTGTGGCACATCGTCTTGGGCCCGTACGACGTCGCTCGTCCGGCTCCGTGTGCCAGAGTGTCGTGGATGCTCACGGGCGGCGCCTCCGGCACCATCCATGGCCACCCCATCGCCCGCCCACGCTGGTGTGGACGGGCCTGCTCCAGACGACCCGATCGCTGTCATCCCCTTCTTCTTGGGGGTCATCGTGATGATGAAGTCGAGGCGTCGGCTTCAAAACAAGATTTCTCACAGCTCGCGCCCCCTACCTGGCGCGCCAAAGATGTCGGTGGAAACGACACCTATGGGATTACGGGGAATCCCTTCTACGGTTGGCGGGCACGGGTCTGTGGAAAGAGCAGGTTTAGAAGATCAACGCGGGGGGTTTATCCAGGTTCGGGCCGCGAGTGACGCGTAATACCCTACTCCTGCTGGTTTGTGTTTACCTGGTGTTCTTGGACTAGCTACAAAGCGTGCAGGGTCCAAAAAGTCCGAATCCTCTCTCAATACGCCGCGGGCCTCCTTTTATAGTCAAAGGGGCTGCCACAAGGGCACACAGGAGGTGGAAAGTTGTACAGTAGTCGATTCTATCCCTGGCACTGTAGGACGAAACGCATTTAATGCACTGCCGACGTGCCCTTCTTGCTTTATCAGGGACGACAACGAAGCCCGTCTCGTCTGTCGCCGTTTCACCTTGGTGCAACACGCGTCCAGGCCAACGAGGCATGCATCGCCATGCTGGCTGGCTGCTGAGTTGGTGTGGTGGTAGAGTCTTCACGAAGATCTGCATGCCACCACGCAGGTGCTTGCTAAGGTGACCGGGGAGCTGCATGCCACCACACAGGTGCCTGCCTAGTTGGCGGGATGGCAGCTGTGTTGGAACGATGGTGGAGCCTTGGCGCGGGCCTGGCTGTGGCCTCGTAGATGTCCTTGGCAAGAGCCTTGCCGGGGCCCCTGGGAAGGGTCTTGCCGGCGGTCTTGTGGGCGTCTCCACAAGGACCTTGCCGGAGGTCTCCGTCTTCTGGTTCTCATCTAGTATTGTATGTCCTTATCTTGACAAAGATCTGCATGCCACCATGCAGGCGCCTCCCGAGCCTTGGTTCCAATGTTGTCGATGGTGTCGGAACTCTTAGGCTCAAGGGTGGCGGCTCTGCTGGTGTTGGGCAAGTTGCCCCGACAAGGCTCTTGCCAGGGCCGTCAAGGCCGCCCCAGAAAGGACCTTGCCGGGGGAGTTTCACCTCGCCCTTCTGCTCTTCATGCTTCTGGTCTTGGGCACTGCTCTGGTAGTCTTGCGTCCTTGCCTCCTCTGCCCTGCCAGGCGTGGTCGTAGGTGCGGCTGCAACTGCTCGTGCACAACTAAAGGGGTACCAAAAGGACCCCTACTTTTGTACACTGACACCAATTAAAGAGGACAACCAACTTGTCCAAGCACTCTAGGACGACCTGCTCATGGGGTACATAAAATAGGCTAGGGTACTGGTCGTGGTCACGGTTGAGGGTTGGCCATGGTCTTCTCGATCTAGAGCCAAAGCCTGTGGTCATGATCTGACCATGTTGTCTCTTGGTAGGGCTTAAGGGTTTCAAGGATTCTAGGGTGCGAGTGAACGTTTATCATCTTATCCTTGAGCACAGTTTCTGAGATGCCAATCGTTTATCTAGTCTTCGAAACAAATCACATCATATTACCGAAAGAATCATCCCGTATAGGTCAACTCCAATCATCACTCATGCTATTCATATCCTCATGACTTCCCGAGGGGAGGTCTAACAAAATCATACATGTCAACTATCCCCAAACTCATATCTATGCAAAAATCCATGGGTAGAACATACAAGCTGGTAAGCTTGAATTAAACACCACAATCCAAGTGTTCGGCCTATTCTTCCAAGGTCCATGATAGTGCATTTCTACCCTAAGGAAACACATCGTATGCCACTCCAAGATCTTGTTTCCTTCCTATGAATCAACTCCAACAGCCCATCAACTTCCATTAATCACTACATAATCCATTAATTCTACAAATCCAATGTCTATGGTGTTCCACATGATCTCCTCAAGTCCCTATAATCCCCTAATACTTGAATGAGCTATCTATACTATAGTAAGTCCACCAATTTCCATTATCATGGTCAAGTAAACTCCGTCAGGCTTATATAGGTCCATAAATCAACTCTGATAATTAATCCAATCTCCTAGTTTGTTGTCCACCGAGAATTATGGTATCATGATTGAGATCATCAATCTAAATCCAATTTACTCCGAACCATGTAGACATACTCAGTATCTATACTCCACTAGAATCGCCTACTTAAATCCAAATCTCATGTCCAACGAGAATTTCTACACTTTTCCCCAAGTCATTATCATAATATCAACTATCTCCTATCCATATCCCCTGGCTAAGTCAAATCCTTATACTTCCAAGGATTTCAGCTTGCGATCATAATTGTCCTACTAAATCCAATTTACTCCAGGGTGATGAAAGTTATGCTACTCTATGAACACGATCCCACCAAGTTCATCTACCAATATGAAAGCCTTATAATCCACCAAAGAGTCTCGGGTATTCCTCAAGGTTACTAGTATAGCTTCATCAAACCATTTGCCCTCTATTCCTATATCCTCAAATTAGTCTTCCCTATGGCATCGTGAGTTCAGTTCTGTATTAGGATGATAATGTGCTAGTTCACTATGTCCACTAGTTCCATAATGAACTAAGTATTGTGCAAGGTTACAGAGGCTTAACTAGTTCTCTTGCAACTCTGTGGGTTAAGGACATGGTTAAGGATTCGAGCTATGGTATCTCGTGAAGTCTCGAAGGGTCTAGGGATGGGTTTCTAATATTGAGGGGCAAACATAACTCTACGGGAGTGCACTTGGTCTAGGAGGCTGTAGCAAAAGTCTTCAGTGCTAGTTGGTCGCTGAGGTGGAATCCTTGGTGCATCTTGTCTTGTTGATCTTCAGTTGATGAGAGAGATGAGAGGGAGAAGTAGCATAGAGGAGGGGAATGCCTAAAGGGGGTTCTATAGTGCAAGTGCAAACAAACGGGTGCCATAGAGGGCTAAACACAAACAACAAAATAAGGCAGGTGATATAGTCGTGTACTTGTTGCCTAGGGCAAAAGTGCGACTTATATCAAAACACAAATAAAATAAAAACAAGAAACACACAACCATGCTTCTATTTGAAACATTATACGGACTCGACTATGCATAGGGGATACACGACTCATCCTACCCTAGGGGTTCTCGAACTCAGTAGTCGTGCTTTGCTCCATGTCTCGTGCAATCTTCTGGGTTTTCCTCAGGTGTCCCTATGTCTCTTGTAGTTGTTCGATGAAACGATCTGGGTTGAGCCTAAAGAGTCTTCAACAACTTCTCACCTATTGAAGTGATGGGGTGAAGGTGGTTCCTCATAGCTGGCATTGATTCAGTCTTTGGTCATCTCCTTTATCATGACGATCCATTTTGTCTTCTGAAGCGTTAGTGGTACCAGGTGGCAATCCTTTATGCAATGACATTAACAAGGCATAGTAGAGGTCCAATCTATCGGACACATTGTTGACAAAATCGATACCATCTTCCGAGTCTTGGTTTCCTCAATCCTTGAGAAGGCGTGTTCTGTCTTGTCGTGGTGTCGCCAAACTTGTGTTCAGAAGATGTGGGTGAATGTTTTGGTAAGGCGTCTTCCTTCTAGATTATCCACGAGGATTACAAGGAATCCAGTGGTCAGGGGCATAAGGGTACTAGCGACCATTTGCATAAGTTTTGAAGGGGAAGAGTTCAATAAGGAAAATATATCTTAGTTTCTGAATAACTCAGAAGGGAAGAGAAGTATAGATATTTTTTTGAAAATTAGTGATAGTTTGAAGATAGTTACCATAACTAACGACCATGCTAACTAAGGCTTCCTACAGTCAGGATGGCTTTGATACCAGCTCTGTGGGGACCCCGACTCATAAGTCGTGATCACCGAATGCACGTGTACAGTGATCCCAGAGATCAATGCTCATTGAACACACAGAAGCTGAATAATAAGAGTCTTACATCCATACATACCGTTTTACATAAACTGAGACCATTATGGTCAAGTCTTGAGTATGTCATCGCAGCGGAAATCTTCAATAACAACATGGACCCATACCATCTGCCTTAACCCTACAGGCATTCTGACTGGCGAGCGTCCTAGCTCGCATGTCCGTCACCAAGGTACTCTTCATTATATCATGTTCTTTCATGCCTCGCCAATAAAATAACCAGTGGCAAGCCAATGAGTACTTTGAATGTACTCGCAAGCAACCCATATTTTGGTTCAAGATACAACAATGCATGATATAGGTAAATTTTGCAGAAAGCTAATTTTATTGTGCTATGACATGTTCAACAACCGGTAAAACATGCATCATATGAATTCAAGTAACCATAGGGACAGGTCACAGATATCAACAAAAATGGAGTGGGCATCAACCCAACTCAATCATGTCAAGTCCTTTGACTTGACCCAAGTAGTTCTTCCCACTGATCCGAACACACACACTGGTTTGTAAACATGTGGACGTATCCCAAGAGCGGTTACCCAACTGTCCTTGACCCTGGACACGGCTATTCGAATAGTTTTACACTCTGCAGAGGTTGCACACTTTACCCACAAGATCCAGGGAACTTCCATGTCATCCACGACTCGCGGTACCTCAAGTACTGTAACGCCCTCGATGCGGCTATTTCTCCCACGTGTCGAAGCACGACTTAGAGGCATAACCGCATTGAAAGCAATGTCGCAAGTGAGGTAATCTTCACACAACCCATGTAATACATAAGGAAAGAGATACATAGTTGGCTTACGATTAGCCACTTCACACAATACATAAATAAACATCCATCATCCAGATTACACTCAAGGTCCGACTACGGAACCAAAATGAAAGAAGACTACCCCAAATGCTACACAGATCCCCGATCGTCCCAACAGGGCTCCACTACTGATCATCAGGAAAAGACACATAGTAACGACCACGTTCCTCGTCGAACTCCCACTTGAGCTCGGTTGCATCATCTGCACTGGCATCGTCGGCCCCTGCAACTATTTTGGTAGAATCTGTGAGTCACGGGGACTCAGCAATCTCACACCCACGAGATCAAGACTATTTAAGCTTATAGGAAGGACAGAGTTGTGAGGTGGAGCTGCAACAAGCGACTAGCATATATGGTGACTACACTCTCAAAAGAGAGCGAGAAGAGAAGCAAGGCACGATCGTGAAGCTAGTAGAGATCAAGAAGTGATCCTGAACTAGTTACGTCAAACATAACTCCAACACCGTGTTCACTTCCCGGACTCCGCCGAGAAGAGACCATCACGGTTACACACGCGGTTGATGTGTTTTATTAAAGGTCAACTTCGGGTTTTCTACAACCGGACATTAACAAATTCCCATCTGCCTCATAACATGGGCACGGCTTTGAAAGATAATACCTGCGGGGTGTCCCAACAGCCCATTATAAGCTCTCACGGTCAGCGAAGGATATTCCTTCTACGGGGAAGACCCGATCAGTCTCGGAATCCCAGACTACAAGACATTTCGACAGCAATAAAACAAGACCAGCAAAGCCGCCCGATGCACCAACAAATCCCGATAGGAGATGCACATATCTCGTTCTCAGGGCACACTCGAAGGAGCACTGGTCCGGGGGGGTAAATAAAGATGACCCTCGGGCTCGCGAAAACCCGGGGGAAAAAGGCTTAGGTGGCAAATGGTAAAACCAATGTTGGGCCTTGCTGGAGGAGTCTTATTCAAAGCGAACTGTCAAGGGGTCCCATAAATCACCCAACCGTAAGGAAGGCGCGAAATCAAGGAACATAACACGGTATGGCGGAAACTAGGGCGGCAAGAGTGGAACAAAACACCAGGCATAAGGCCGAGTCTTCCACCCTTTACCAAGTATATAGATGCATTAATTAAACAATAGATATTGTGATATCCCCAACAAGTAAACATGTTCCAACAAGGAACAACATCTCCATGTTCCAACAAGGAACAAACTTCATCTTCACCTGCAACTAGCAACGCTATAAGAGGGGCTGAGCAAAGCGGTAACATAGCCAAACAACAGTTTGCTAGGAAAGGATGGTTAGGGGCTTGACATGGCAATATGGGAGGCATGATAAGCAAGTGATAGGCATCATAGCATAGGCATAGCAAAAGAGCGAGCATCTAGCAAGCAAAGATAGAAGTGATTTTGAGGGTATGGTCATCTTGCCTCCAAAGTTCTCAGAGTTGTCGAAAGCTTGATCCTTGTAAGCGTTCTCAACAGTTTCCTCGTTCACGTACTCGTCTCCCGGCTCTACCCAAAGCAAGAACACAAGCAAAGGAACCACAATAAATCACGGTGCAATGCACAAGAAACATGATGCAATACATGGCATGATATGCGAAATATGATATGCAACGCGTATGCGTGCTCCGGAAGGAAAATGATGAACAAGGCATCAACTTGGCAAACCAAGTATGCCGCTGGAAAGGTGAGGTGATTTCGGTTGAAATCGATATAAAGATCACCGGAATCGGATGCACAGTTTGCAAATGACAAGCAAAACAAGAATGGCACAACTCTGCCATTAACAGAAAGATGCCACATAGCAAGCAAGAAGAAATTAAGCTACTGCACCCAAACGTACTAACAAAGCATATGGCAGTGATCTACCCAAGATGCTTGACAAAAGATGAACACTGAGCTACGGCTAAATCACATCATAACAGGTCCAAACAAGCATGGCAAAAGTGCAAAATATATCAGCTTCACAGACTTGGTGAAAATACTGAACATGGCAGAATCAGCATCAGGAAGCAATGTTCAGAGCAAGCAAAACACCCGCTACAGGAACTTATAATAGAAAAACAAGGCATCGCATGAATCTACGCAAAAAATAGAACAAAAGTCCCTTACTGACCATGAGCCAAAAGGGATCAGAAAATGTAATAGCACCCACGTAAACATAGCAAGTTTCGTTAACAGATTCAGCAAACAGGGCATGACATTGACAGAATTATGAAGGCATCTTCGCGAGTTCGATGCATTCACTACAGAGCATCTCATGATAAACTAAGCATACATCCATCAAGAAGACATGGCATAGAAGCTATACATGGCAAGAACAACATCATAGCATACGCGGATCAACCACAACAACCTTGGCAAAATTGAATAACATGCAAACAATCTGCCAGGAAACATTTTATAGCAAAAGTAGAGCTCTATTGACTCAAGCTATGGCACTCCATAATTGCAAACAAAGGAATGGATGGATAGAGCATAACCATATGTTCAAAACATCCTTACTGAAGTATCTCAAAATAAGCATGGATCTCTCTGTAGCATCAAGTTAACATGGCATAAAAATATCAGCAAAACAGGGGCTGAAATCAGCAACATCATGAAGCCTAGTTTGCATGCTTGTGCTAGTCACCACAGAGATCACAAAAATACATGGCATACACCCCTGTAAAGACGGCATGGCATATTACAAAACACATGTAGGACTCAAGTTCATAGGGTGCACACATCGATCATGGCAAAAATGACAAAAGTGCATGTTCTAATAAGAATCTGAAACTAACATCACATAGCCCTCTTCTACCAGCATTTCGGGCATCAATATGAGCTCAAATGAAAATAATGCAATGAGATGAAATGATGTACTCATCGAGGCGAACAATTCGGTATGCTACACGCCCCAAACGGAACCACGAGTGCAAAGTTATGGCATGATGAAAATGCAACAAAATTATCACAGAATAAAGACTTGGAGGATTTCGGGGCTCGGGGAAAGTCAACCTCACGTTTGGATCTAGATCTGGGGCGCGCGAACCGAGGCTTGGCCGGCGGCGGCTCGCCGGAGCGGCGCCGGAGGAGGGAGCCGGCGGGTGGGCGGATCCGGCGGATCTCGCCGGAGGACGCAGGCCGCGGGCGGAGGGAGCTCGGGCTGGCGGCGATGAAGCGCTGCGGCGAGGCGCGCCGGCGACGGCGGCCCGGCGCTGGCGCGCGGCCGAGGCGGCCGATCGGGCGCGGAGGCGGCTGCGGGCTGCAGGGCCGGGGGGCGGGCTGGCCTGGCCGGGCGGCGATGTGGCGCGCACCCATACGTGGCGGCTCCCGTTGGTCCGGGCGGCGGGCGGACGCGTCCGGCTCCGCCCGGACGTGTCCGGCGGCGCGGAGAGGAGCGGGGCTAGGGTTAGGGGTGGAATTAATCCGGGATTTCGGGGGAGGGGGTGTTTTTATAGGTAGAAGGAGCTAGGAAGCTCCAAATGGAGTGCGGTTTTCGCCCACACGATCGTGATCCGATGACGGAGAGCATGGAAGTGACTTAGATGGGTTATTGGGCTATTTTGGATGGGTGTTGGGCTGCAACTCAAAAGAGGCCTTTGCGAGAGTGCGGTTAACCGTTGGAGTACCAAACGAGCTCCAAATGACCCGAAACTTGACAGGTGGTCTACCGGTGGTGTACCAAGGCCACTTGGCAAGGCTCGGTCCATTCCGAGAAAGTTTAGTACCCGCTCACGGAAAAATATAAAAGGGGACGCCGGGGGACATAGGAGTGTCGGATTGCAAAACGGACAACGGGGAAAATGCTCGGAATCATGAGACGAACACGTATGCAAAAGAGATGCACATGATGACATGATATGAAATGCATGACATGGACAAAATGCAAAAATGAAGAAAAACCCAACCACGGAGGGAATATCATATCACAATGCCGAAAATGGCAATAGTTGGAGTTACAAATATGGAAAGTTACATCCGGGGTGTTACCACACTCCACCACTACAAGAGGATCTCGTCCCGAGATCTAGGACTGAAAGAACTCCGGATATTCGGAACGGAGGCGATCCTCGCGCTCCCATGTGGCTTCTCGGTCGGAATGGTGTGACCACTTCACTTTCAGGAATTTGATTGACTTGTTGCGAGTCTTGCGCTCGGTTTCTTCAAGAATAGCAACGGGGTTCTCATGATAAGAGAGATCTTCTTGGAGGTCAATTTCTTCGAAGTTGATAGTGCATTCAGGAGTCTTGAAGCACTTGCGAAGCTGTGACACGTGAAACACATCGTGCACATTCACGAAGTTGGACGGAAGCTCAAGTTGATAGGCGAGATCGCCTCTTTTGCCAATGATCTTGAAAGGACCCACGTATCTAGGGGCAAGCTTCCCTTTGATACCGAAGCGACGAGTGCCTTTCATTGGAGAGACGCGGAGGTAGACATGGTCTCCGATTTCAAAAGCCACATCACGGTGCTTGTCATCATAATAGCTCTTCTGGCGCGATTGTGCGGCTTTGAGATTCTCACGAATGACTTTGCACATTTCTTCGGCTTCTGTGATCAAGTCGTTGCCAAGAAGTTGGCGTTCACCTGTCTCGGACCAATTGAGAGGAGTACGACACTTTCTGCCATAGAGAATTTCGAATGGGGCCTTGCCCGAACTCGCTTGGAAGCTGTTGTTGTAGGAGAACTTCGTCATATGGAAGACAATCTTCCCACTTCATACGAAGGAAATGACACAAGCCCTGAGCATATGTTCAAGGATTTGATTGACTCGCTCGACTTTGCCACTTGTTTGAGGGTGGAAAGCTGTCTTTGAAAGCGAATGTTGGTGCCCATGGCCTTGAAAAGAATCCCAAAACTTGGAGGTGAAGATGCTGCCACGGTCTGAAGAGATCAATTGTGGAATGCCATGCAAGGAGACAATCTCGAGGTGTATAGCTCGCCAACCGAGCTGCTGTGATAGATTCTTTGATAGGAAGGAAATGAGCCACTTTAGTAAGCTTGTCAATGACAACGAAGATAGCATCATTTCCACGCTTGGACTTAGGAAAACCGATGTGAAGTCCATCTCGATATGATCAAACTTCCATTCTGGAATAGCAAGAGGTTGGAGGAGACCAGTTGGTCGTTGGTGTTCTGCTTTCACCCTTTTGCAGACATCACACTCATTCACGAATTGAGCAATTTCTCGCTTCATTCGAGTCCACCAATATGACTGCTTGAGGTCATGGTACATCTTCGTACTTCCAGGATGAATGGATAGAAGGGAATTGTGTGCCTCGTTCATAATGACTTTACGTAGATCACCCTTTGGAACCACAATCCGGTCCTCGAAGAAAAGAGTATCTTTGTCATCAATGTGGAAGCACTTGTACTTGGAAATGCCCTTGTCGATACCACGTTTCACCTTTTTCACCATGGTATCCGGGAGTTGAGCCTCACGAATTTGGTCTTCCAAAGTAGGAGAGACTATGAGGTTGGCAAGAAAGCCTTGAGGAACAACTTGAAGATTCAGCTTGCGGAAAGCTTCACAAAGATCCGGTTGGAAGGGCTTGAGGATTAAACTGTTGCAATAAGCCTTCCTGCTCAAAGCATCTGCAATCACATTGGCCTTGCCGGAGTATATTCAATACTTGGGTTGTACTCTTGAATCATTTCGACCCATCGAGTTTGCCTGAGGTTGAGGTTGGGTTGAGTGAAGATATACTTGAGACTCTTGTGATCGGTGAATATGTCCACTTTCCTTCCCAACAAGAGATGTCTCCATGTTATCAATGCATGGACAACTGCCGCCAACTCAAGATCGTGAGTGGGGTAGTTCTTTTCGTTGGGCTTCAGCTGACGAGAGGTATAGGCCACAACTCTCTTCTCTTGCATTGGCACAGCACCGAGACCTTGAAGAGAAGCATCACAGAAAACTTCGAATGGCTTGGATTCATCAGGAGGAGTTAAGACAGGAGCTGTGATGAGTTTCTCTTTGAGAGTATTGAAAGCAACGTCACACTCAGGAGACCAGACATACTTCACATGCTTCTGGAGGAGGTTGGAAAGAGGCTTTGCAATCTTGGAGAAATTCTCAACGAATCTTCTACAATAGCTTGCAAGTCCAAGAAAACTGCGAAGCTGCTTGACATTCTGAGGAGGTTCCCAATTCACAACTGCAGACACCTTCTCGGGATTAACAACGATGCCCTTGGCAAAGATGATGTGACCAAGGTAAAGAACTTCATCAAGCCAAAATTCACATTTGGAAAACTTCGCATAGAATTGATGCTCTCTGAGCTTGTCGAGCACCAATCGCAAATGTTTGGCATGATCCTTCTTATTCTTGGAGAAGACCAAAATATCATCAAGATAGACCAAGACGAATTCATTGGTATAGGGGTTGAAGATGAAGTTCATCATTCGAGAGAATTTTGGAGGAGCATTGACAAGGCCGAAAGACATGACAATATATTCATAAGAACCAAAGCTTGTTACGAATCTTGTCTTGGGAATATCTTGTTCACGAATATGAATTTGATGATAACCCATACGAAGGTCAAGCTTGGAGAACACTTTAGCACCTTTGAGTTGCTCGAAAAGCTCATTGATGTTGGGAAGTGGATACTTGTTCTTGATTGTCTTCTTATTCAATGGACGGTGTCGGCGCAAAAGTCGGTCCGTGCCATCCTTCTTCTGACAAAAGAACACCACAACCCCAAGGAGATGAACTCGGTCCGATCAAACCCAGACGCTCTTGTTCATCGAGCTGCTTCTTCAATTCCTTCAGCTCATTAGGTCCAAGCTTGTATGGGCGCTTGCAAGCGGGTTCGATGCGGGCTCAAGATCGATAACGAACTCAAGCGGCGGTGAGGAGGCATACCGGAAGTTCTTACGGAAAGACATCTTGGTACTCACAAACATTTGGAATCGAGAGATAGCATCAATTCGCCCTTCTCATTGAGAGAAAACAACCGAATGGTTTCATCACAAGCGGCATAGATGATCACATCACGAGAAGAGTGTGTCAATTGAATTTCCACAGCAGCACAATCAAGCTGAGCTTTGTCTTTGAAAAGCCATCCATCCCGAGAATTAGATCAATATCCGAGTCACCAAGGACAATTGGTTTAGCAGAAATCTATAGTCGCCCATCTTGATACCGACATTGGAACCAACAAACTAGAACTCATGTGCTTGCCGGGAAACAATTTCTAGAGGTCTATCCAAAATTCAAGTGTAATCATGCTTGGCAAAAACGGTCTTGACATGAAACAATGCGATGCACGGTATCAAATAAGACTTTTGCAGAATATCATTAGCGAGAGATTACCCATTATCACGTCGATAGATTCCTCCGCTTGCTGCATTCATCATATTCACCTTGGCATGCTTTGGATTATGCTTGACAACCGCATTGCTGGAAGATCTCACGGGAGGAGGAGGCGGAAGGCGCCTTTGGTTGAAGCACTTGTTAGCGTAGTGACCTTCTGCTGACATTTGTTGCAAGTCACCTCACGAGGCGGACGGTGATAAGGAGCATTTGACCTTGGAGCTTGAGAATTAGACTTGTTACGATAGCTTGGGTTGGGTGGGTGGGAAGATCCACGACCACCTGAGTTCTTCTCGCTTATAAGGCTGACGAGCGGAGGAGGAGGAAGGTAGAACTTCTGCTGCTTAGCTGCCACTTGAGAGGAAGAAGAAGACTGAACTGCATCCTGATTCTCTTCTTAGAAGCCTCACATTTGAGCTGGGCAGCTTCTTGCTTGATGCCATGTTGTAGAATTCATCATACTTTTACGGCTCAAAAAGCACGAGCTAATTGCAGATCTTCTCTGAGACCACCTCTGAATTGATAGATCATACTCTTTTCATCAGGGACGTCTTGCTTAGCGAAGCGAGCGAGTTTCTGGAACTGGATATTATATTGATACACAGACATGTTGCCTTGCTTGAGATTGCGGAACTCCTCACGCTTGCTCTCGACAACACTTCTCGGAATGTGGTGAGCTTTGAAGTCTCGGCGGAACTCATCCCACGTAATGACACGACCTCCTCTGGAATCTTTGTATTGTTGATACCACTCAGCAGCTTGGTCCTTGAGTTGAAACGAAGCAAACTTGACAAGGTCCTCAGGTCTGACATTGCTACATTCAAAATGTTTGCAGATGTCCACAAGCCAATCGTCGGCGTGTGTGGCCTCGACACAGAAACTGAAAGACTTCGGTTGATTAGCGAGGAACTGATTGAGGGTAGCAAAATGCGGCTGGTTGTTGCCTTGACCTTGATTTCCTTGATTGCCTTGTCCTTGGGTAAGCTCTTGCAAGAGTTGCAAAATCATCTGAGCATTTGCGTTGGTGGCTGCCATGATAGCTTGCCATGCCTCCGGAGGCGGAGGTGGAGGTGGAGGTTCGACCGACTCCCATCATTGCGATCCGGATTCGAGCGCGTTGGCGGAGCCATCTGAAGAGGGTGACATCCGTTAGCACTTGATGAGACAGATAGACAAGTTGAATCAGCGGATAGAAATTGCAACATATAATCTTCACAATAAACATTGAACAAGGATGAGCGAATGAATTCCAAAGCTAACATCACACGTCCATTAAGGTGAGAAGCCACTTGATTAAGGGTTGATGAAAAAATAACAACGTCTGTTGGAACAAATAAGTGGTAAGGATTACCCAATCACAAACCAAATATCTGCGGGAAGAAATGCTAGGAGCTACTTGAATCCCACCTATAAACTCGAAAATTTTCTGGTTATGCAATCGGTGTTGGGGATCTGGGGACACAAAATATATCACCCAAACTAACAATACCTAGATCCAGCTGTATCCATCCGTCAACACATAACCAAGAAACCTTCGAAATCGTGTACCTCGACCTTGAAAAGCATCCGTTATCTGAGTCATGGCAATACTCCGAGATCGCCCGATCTTTGGGTTATCGGGTTATCTCACCAACAAGCTGTACAAAAGAGATTTTCGATGTCGGCAAAGCTCGGTATTCGAGAATCTGCAGCGATAAAATGGTGGCGACAACACCACGGAGCTCAACTCCCGGGACACCGCCACAACCCCTAAATGTCGGGAGGCACCAAGAACAATGTTCTCGTCACAAAACCATCGAACGATTCCAAGATACCCGCGTGATCCTAAAAATTTTTTAGTGAAATTTGAGGAGAGAGTCAAAACTTTACGTCAGGAGACCTCACCAGAGCGAAGGGACTGGGAGTAAAAAGAATCCTACTCTCCGATGTATATAATCCTAAGACTCAAAACATTTTGTTCTAGACTCAACAGCGCCAAGACAAACAATCAGCGAGGGCTCCTAAGTCGGGGATGGCTCTGATACCAACTTATAACGCCCTCGATGCGGCTATATCTCCCACGTGTCGAAGCACGACTTAGAGGCATAACCGCATTGAAAGCAATGTCGCAAGTGAGGTAATCTTCACACAACCCATGTAATACATAAGGGAAAGAGATAAATAGTTGGCTTACAGTCGCCACTTCACACAATACATAAATAAACATCCATCATCCAGATTACACTCAAGGTCCGACTACGGAACCAAAATGAAATAAGACTACCCCAAATGCTACACAGATCCCCGATCGTCCCAACAGGGCTCCACTACTGTTCATCAGGAAAAGACACATAGTAACGACCACGTTCCTTGTCGAACTCCCACTTGAGCTCGGTTGCGTCATCTGCACTGGCATCATCGGCACCTGCAACTGTTTTGGTAGAATCTGTGAGTCACAGGGACTCAGCAATCTCACACCCGCGAGATCAAGACTATTTAAGCTTATAGGAAGGACAGAGTTGTGAGGTGGAGCTGCAGCAAGCGACTAGCATATATGGTGGCTACACTCAAAAAGAGAGAGAAGAGAAGCAAGGCACGGTCGTGAAGCTAGTAGCGATCAAGAAGTGATCCTAAACTACTTCGTCAAACATAACTCCAACACGTGTTCACTTCCGGACTCCGCGAGAAGAGACCATCACGGTTACACACGCGGTTGATGTGTTTTATTAAAGGTCAACTTCGGTTTTCTACAACGGACATTAACAAATTCCCATCTGCCTCATAACCGCTGCACGGCTTTGAAAGATAATACCTGCGGGTGTCCCAACAAGCCCATTATAATCTCTCACGGTCAACGAAGGATATTCCTTCTACCGAAGACCCGATCGATCTCGGAATCCGGACTACAAGACATTTCGACAGCAATAAAACAAGACCAGCAAAGCCGCCCGATCGTGACAAATCCCGATAGGAGCTGCACATATCTCGTTCTCGGGGCACACGGATAGGTCAGCCTCGAGTAAAACCAGCCCTCGAGTTGCCCGTGGTGGCCCATGATCTTCCGGTTCG
This sequence comes from Aegilops longissima, assembly GCA_021605205.1. Taxonomy (NCBI): domain Eukaryota; kingdom Viridiplantae; phylum Streptophyta; class Magnoliopsida; order Poales; family Poaceae; genus Aegilops; species Aegilops longissima. The sequence goes on along the minus strand of CM038676.1, from coordinate 180,845,770 downwards.
GGCCAGCACTCGAAGGAGCACCGGTCCGGGGTAAATAAAGATGACCCTCGGGCTCGCGAAAACCGGGGGAAAAAGGCTTAGGTGGCAAATGGTAAAACCAATGTTGGGCCTTCTTTGGAGGAGTCTTATTCAAAGCGAACTGTCAAGGGGTCCCATAAATCACCCAACCGTGTAAGGAACGCGAAATCAAGGAACATAACACGGTATGGCGGAAACTAGAGGCGGCAAGAGTGGAACAAAACACCGGGCATAAGGCCGAGTCTTCCACCCTTTACCAAGTATATAGATGCATTAATTAAACAATAGATATTGTGATATCCCCAACAAGTAAACATGTTCCAACAAGGAACAACATCTCCATGTTCCAACAAGGAACAAGCTTCATCTTCACCTACAACTAGCAACGCTATAAGAGGGGCTGAGCAAAGCGGTAACATAGCCAAACAACGGTTTGCTAGGAAAGGATGGTTAGGGGCTTGACATGGCAATATGGGAGGCATGATAAGCAAGTTATAGGCATCGTAGCATAGGCATAGCAAAAGAGCGAGCATCTAGCAAGCAAAGATAGAAGTGATTTCGAGTGTATGGTCATCTTGCCTGCAAAGTTCTCAGAGTTGTCGACAGCTTGATCCTCGTAAGCGTTCTCAACAGGTTCCTCGTTCACGTACTCGTCTCCCGGCTCTACCCAAAGCAAGAATACAAGCAAAGGAACCACAATAAATCACGGTGCAATGCACAAGCAACATGATGCAATACATGGCATGATATGCGAAATGTGATATGCAACGCGTATGCGTGCTCCGGAAGGAAAATGATTAACAAGGCATCAACTTGGCAAACCAAGTATGCCGCTGGAAAGGTGAGATGATTTCGTTTGAAATCGATATAAAGATCACCGGAATCGGATGCACGGGTTGCAAATGACAAGCAAAACAAGAATGGCACAACTCTGCCATTAACAGCAAGATGCCACATAGCAAGCAACAAGAAATTAAGCTACTGCACCCAAACGTACTAACAAAGCATATGGCAGTGATCTACTCAAGATGCTTGACAAAAGATGAACACTGAGCTACGGCTAAATCACATCATAACAGGTCCAAACAAGCATGGAAAAAGTGCAAAATATATCGACTTCACAGACTTAGTGAAAATCTTGAACATGGCGTAATCAGCATCGAGAAGCAATGTTGAGCAAGCAAAACACCCGCTACAGGAACTTATAATAGAAAAACAAGGCATCACATGAATCTACGCAAAAAATAGAACAAAAGTCCCTTACTGACCATGAGCCAAAAGGGATCAGAAAATGTAATAGCACCCACGTAAACATAGCAAGTTTCGTTATCAGATTCAGCAAACAGGGCATGACATTGACAGAATTATGAAGGCATCTTCGCGAGCTCGATGCACTCACTACAGAGCATCTCATGATAAACTAAGCATACATCCATCAAGAAGACATGGCATAGAAGCTATACATGGAAAGAACAACATCATAGCATACACGGATCAACTACAACAGCCTTGGCAAAATTGAATAACATGCAAACAATCTGCCAGGAAACATTTTATAGCAAAAGTAGACCTCGATTGACTCAAGCTATGGCACTCCATAATTGCAAACAAAGGCATTGATGGATAGAGCATAACCATATGTTCAAAACATCCTTACTGAAGTATCTCAAAATAAGCATGGATCTCTCTGTAGCATCAAGTTAACATGGCATAAAAATATCAGCAAAACAGGGGCTGAAATCAGCAACATCATGAAGCCTAGTTTGCATGCTTGTGCTAGTCACCACCGAGATCACAAAAATACATGGCATACACCCCTCTAAAGATGGCATGGCATATTACAAAACACATGTAGGACTCAAGTTCATAGGGTGCACACATCAATCATGGCAAAAATGACAAAAGTGCATGTTCTGATAAGAATCTGAAACTAACATCACATGGCCCTCTTCTACCAGCATTTCGGGCATCAAGATGAGCTCAAATGAAAATTATGCAATGAGATTAAATGATCTACTCATCGAGGAGAACAATTCGGTATGCTACACGCCCCAAACGGAGCCACGAGTGCAAAGTTATGGCATGATGAAAATGCAACAAAATTATCACAAAATAAAGACTTGGAGGATTTCGGGGCTCGGGGAAAGTCAACCTCCCGTTTGGATCTAGATCCGGGGCGCGCGAACCGAGGCTTGGCCGGCGGCGGCTCGCCGGAGCGGTGCCGGAGGAGGGAGCCGGCGAGGGCGGCGGATCCAGGGCGGATCCTCGCCGGAGGACGGCGGCGGAGGGCTCGGGCTGGCAGCGGCAATGGTAGCGACGAAGGCGGCGGTCGGCCGGGCGGCGCGGGCGGCGAGCGGCGGGAGGCGGGCCGGAGGCGGCGTGGGCCGGGCCGGGACGGGCTCGACTGGCAGCGGCCGGCGGCGATGTGGCGCGCCATGCGTGGCGGCTCCGGTTGGTCAGGGCGGCGGGCGGACACGTCCGGCTCCGCCGGACGTGTCCGGCGCGCTTGAGAGGAGCGGGCTAGGGTTAGGGTGGAATTGATCCGGATTTCGGGAGGGTGTTTTATAGGTAGAAGGAGCTAGGAAGCTCCAAATGGAGTGCGGTTTTCACCCACACGATCGTGATCCGACGAAGGAGAGCATGGAAGTGACTTAGATGGGTTATTGGGCTATTTTGGAGGGGTGTTGGGCTGCAACTAAAAAGAGGCCTTTGCGAGAGTGCGGTTAACCGTTGGAGTACCAAACGAGCTCCAAATGACCCGAAACTTGACAGGTGGTCTACCGGTGGTGTACCAAGGCCACTTGGCAAGGCTCGGTCCATTCCGAGAAAGTTTACTACCGCTCACGGAAAAATGTAAAAGGGGCGCCGGGGACATAGGAGTGCGGATTGCAAAAGCGGACAACGGGAAAATGCTCGGAATCATGAGACGAACACGTATGCAAAAGAGATGCACATGATGACATGATATGAAATGCATGACATGGACAAAATGCAAAAATGAAGAAAAACCCAACCACGGAGGGAATATCATATCACAATGCCGAAAATGGCAAGAGTTGGAGTTACAAATTTGGAAAGTTACATCCGGGGTGTTACAAGTACCCGGGGTAAGCACCCGATCACTATCTTTCCCTCGACGACACTAACATAGAGTCCACTCGATTAGTAGTAACCCCCGTGCCCAGCATTTCACATCTTAATACTGTGGAGCCTCGCTCCCATATTCATCACATACCACTGGCACGGGGTACCAACGGTGTGTCCGTTGCCCTATGAAAACAGTCATGAACGCCTATCCAAGCACGACCCCATCACGAGAGTGACCTCGTGTCACCCCGTCACTAGTAATGCGGGAACCATGCTAGTATCGGCCAAGGTAATCAATAATGCCCTTTCCCATATAAGGGTAGAATGGTTGCGCATGTAAGGTTGGCATAATGGTCGCAACTTAATCCAATCCGTTTTGAAAAACAACACGCACACTTTCCTCGGTACACCACTTCGTCATCAAGTGGCTACCCAACTCATCATCTCCCTCGGGCATAAGTGGCACCCGACGGGGTTTTTGAAAATTCTTTTAAAAGTACTCTGCCTCCATCACCATGCGTATCCCTGTCCCATTTTCATAGCTACTACTATAGCATCCTATCTACTCCCACCAGCATAACCCTCATAGGAAGGTAGGTTCATGCTTGATGCAAGTTTCAATAGGAAAGTAACAAAGGCAACAACCAAACTGGTCACCAACTAAACATGATCATGATGCATTGAAAATACGTGCTATATGATATGCATAAAAAGGGGTTTCTTGTCATGGTCAAAGGGCTACTTGCCTTGGTTGGCTTGCTCTTCAAAGTCTTCAAGTCCTTCTCCTTCTTCTCCTCCAACTACTTCGTCAAATACGGGGTCTATTCATCGCAAAAGAAATAACGGGAAAATAAGGCAGTAGCAAAACAGAAAAACCAAAGTGCTCAGAAAAATGTCAACTTATTTTTGTTAAATACTAGGATGAAAACTAAGAAGGTAAAATTCTTAGTTTTGGACTTGAAGTCATGGAAACAGTGCTAGGAATTTTCAAAGACAGGCAAAAATGCTCAAATTCAAATTTAAATTTGAAAGTGAAGAAAAGTTGGTTTGATAAGATTGAAAAATGCACCATTAAATAGCTGGGATTATTACAAGAATTTAGGAGTTGGAATTATTGCATTTGGATTATTATTTAATCCTGTGGAGTTTTTGCAAGTTTAACAGAAAAGAAAAAGGAGAAGGGGCACTGTGCCTGCTGGGCTAGAACAGCCGCAGCGTAGAAGGCCCAGTCAGAGAGGCGGCCCAGTGCACTGGTGCACGCGTGCGCCAGGTTTAAACCTGACGGGCGGGGCCCGGGCATCAGCAAGGGAGAGAGGGGCGATGGAGAGGAGAGGCTGGCAGGCATGGCCCGCTTGTCATCCCTAACCCCGAGTCCAGACGGCCGACAAACTCACCAGCTACGATGCAGGGCACGGCGAGGTTGGGCGAGGGCACGGCAGGACTCAGCGTCGAGTCGCTGTTCTGGTGGTGGTGGTGGTTGCGGTCGCCGGGGTGGCCTGGTTCGTCGGCGATGAGGAGGCACAGTGGAGGAGCTACGGGTGGCGGCGGTTCCGGCCATTTCCAGCAGCTACAAATAGGGGAAACAGGGGGGAAAGGATCAGTGTGCTGCGTAGGTTCCAGATCGAGAGGAAGGAGAGGCGGGGACGGCCTGTACCTCGTGAACTCCGGCGAGCCGAAGCGGCGGAGCTCGGGCTCGATCTCGAGCTCGGGCGGCTCTAGAGAGGAATTGGGGGTGTAGGGGGATGATTTGGTGGTGCAGAGGGCGAGCGGTAAGGAGAGGAGAGCTTGAGGGGGCCTTTTATAGGCTGGCCGAGGCTCACCATGGACTCGCGCGCCGGCGAGCTCGTTGTCATTGCCACGGGTCGCGGGAGCTCGCTTGAGCATGTCTGGGGTGCTCGTGAGGTTGGTCCAGGGTGATGGGAAGGAAGAGGGAGAGCGGGGGAGGGCCAGAGCATCTCGCATGTGAGCATGCTCATTGGAGCTCTCAGGCAGCCATGGTGCGCGTGCGAGCAGGGGCAGGAGAGAGAGAGAGAGAGGAAGGAGGGGGCCGACTAGTTGTCATGTTGCAGACGTCGAGGCGTCTCGTCGGGCGCACTGGGGAGGCCCGAGGTGGCTGGAGGTGCTTGGCAGGGGGCTGCTATAGTGCGGGAGCGCACTTTAGCATGCTCCAGAGCGCCCAAATGGCTGGCAGGCCATTTTCTATAGAGTGTGGGCGCGCCCAAGCATATCTAGCAGGTCTATGAGGGAGTAAGGAAAGGGGGAGGGACCTTGGATGCCATGGATGGCCAGTAAGAGAGGAGTGGGGTTGAAAGAGAGAGAGGGAAAGGGGCTGTCCAGAGGGGTAAATGATGTGGTTTCACCCCTCAATCATTGAGGTGGGATGCAGCCATTGTTACTGGAGATAGAGGGGGACTTGGTGGGGTTGTTGTAAAAAGTTTAGCCCATGGAGATTAGTGGAAGAGGTCAAAGTGATGTTTTAAGAAAATTGGTAGAAGGTGTTTGTTGTTGGTTTGGGCAAGAAAATGAATTACACTTGACATGAGACTTAACAGGATGGAATGGCATATAGAAATAGGGTGTTCCACCAAATTTGAGTTCATTTGAGTAAAGTTGCCAATGCAACATTTGTAAACCCTAGAAATTCACAGAAGTGCATTTACCAAGATCTAGTCATGCAAAACCATCCCCCTTGATTCACCACTTGGTGTAGTTTCATCATTTGGGGTTTTGAGCATGTCCACAAAGTTTGGTGTCATTTGGAATAAGTTGGCAATGTAGAGTTGTTCAAACTTGGATCTGGACACAAAGGGTTTTGGGGGACTTTTGTGAACCAAAATGATTTTGATTGAGATCAAACTTTGCAAGATCATCACATTATGCACATGTGACTTTCTAGAATCTTCCTAGATTTATTTGAAAATATTTCTTGTAGAAATATTTCAAATACTTGAAATGGACATAAATGGTTTTGGAGGGTTTTGTCCAATATTTTGAACATGACCATGTGTTGAAACTCTTAGATATGAACAATATATGTCCACTGAGTTTCCTATAATTTTTTCAAATATTATTGAAACATTAGAATAATTTTAACCTATTAAAGACCATTTCTGGCCTTAAGAAAAAGCCTTTAAATAAAATAGAGAAATAACTTTTAAAATTATATTTTTGTGGTCTATGGGAGTCCTATACCTATTATGAGTCAAATATACTCTTTGAAATATTTTTCATACCCCAAATCAAGTTCTTGAAGTGCAAACCTCAATTCAAGGGTTTTTGGAAAACTAAATTTAGAAAATACTATTGGGTCAAATTATTTTTGTAAGAAAATACCATATATCACTATACACATGGAATAGTCATTGGGCAGAAGATTGTGGCAAGGAGATGAAGTATAGAAGGTGGAGTTGTGTTGACTTTAAAGAGCACTTGAAAACAGCAAACCAAATCCAATCAAACAAATACCAAATCACTCAAAAGTTTTTTTCAAACCACATTTTATCATGATTAATTAGCTTAAGTGTTGTGGCATGAAAATCAGGGTGTGACAGACCTACCCCTTACAAGAATCTCGTCCCCGAGATTCCCAAACTAGGTGCGGAAAGGAATACGGAAACTTAGATGTGGGGTAGTCTTCACGTCCTCATACTGCTTCTGCTTTTGAGTGGTGCTCCTCTGAACCTTGAAGTACTTGATGGTGTGGCTTCGTTTATAACGTTCCACTTGATCCAAATTCTAATGGGTTTCTTGCGTAGGCAGGTTGGGCTAAAGGTCAATGGTTTGGTGATCGATATCCTTGTAGAGATCGGGCTTATTAGGAACTTGGAAACACTTCCAGGGTTGTGATGCATGGAAAACATTGTGCATATCAGGTAACTCAGGTGGCAACTCCAGCTGGTAACTATCTTCTCTTTGTCTCGTAGCGATCTCGGAGGGGGTTGTTAAATCTTGGAGTGAGCTTCTGTTTGACACGGGAATGCGTGGTCCTTCTGAGAGGACTAGCTTGCAGACACACATGGTCTTTGACACGGAATTTTACTTCTTGACGATGGCGGTTGGTATAGTTCTTCCTTCTTGACATGGCGGTCATCAGATGTTCCCTAACCAGCTGAATGACTCTTCTTCCGTGTTCGGGTAGACAAGTAGGCCACCAATTGTCGGTGGAAATGACACCTATGGGATCACGGGAAATCCCTTCTACGGTTGGCGGGCGCGAGGCTGTGGAAAGAGCTGGTTCACAAGATCAACGCGGGGGGTTTATCGAGGTTCGGGCCACGAGTGACGCGTAATACCCTACTCTTGCTGGTTTGTGTTTACCTGTTGTTCTTGGACTAGCTACAAAGCGTGCAAGGTCCAAAAAGTCCGAATCCTCTCTCAGTATGCTGCGGGCCTCCTTTTATAGTCAAAGGGGCTGCCACAGTGGCACACAGGAGGTGGAAAGTTGTACAGTAGTCGAGTCTATCCCTAGCACCGTAGGACAAAATGCATTTAATGCGCTGCCATCGTGCCCTTCTTGCTTTATCGGGGATGGCAATGAAGCCCATCCCGTCCGTCGCCGCTGCGCCTTGCTCGCACACGCATCCAGGCCAACGAGGCATGCAGCACCATGCTGGCTGGCTGGCTGGCTGGCTGCTGAGTTGGTGTGGTGGTAGATTCTTCACGAAGATCCGCATGCCACCACGCAGGTGCTTGCTAAGGTGACCTGGGAGCTGCATGCCGCCACACAGGTGCCTGCCTAGTTGGCGGGCTGGCAGCTGTGTGGGAACGGTGGTGGAGCCTTGGCGCGGGCCTGGCTGCGGCCTCGTAGATGTCCTCTGCAAGAGCCTTGCCGGGGCCTCCGGCAAGGATCTTGCCGGGGTCTTGCAGGCGTCCCCGACAAGGGTCTTGCCGAGGGTCTTGTGGGCGTCTCTGGCAAGGATCTTGTCGGAGGTCTCCGTCTTCTGGTTCTCATCTAGTATTGTATGTCCTTGGTCTAGACAAAGATCTGCATGCCACCATACAGGCACCTCACGAGCCTTGGTTCCAATGTTGTCGATGGTGTCGGAACTCTTAGGCTCAAGGGTGGCGGCTCTGCTGGTGTTGGGCAAGTTGCCCCGGCAAGGCTCTTGCCGGGGCCGTGAAGGCCGCCCCGGCAAGGGCCTTGCCGGGGGAGTTTCACCTTGCCCTTCTGCTCTTCATGCTTCTGGTCTTGGGCACTGCTCTGGTAGTCTTGCGCCCTTGCCTCCTTTGCCCCTCCAGGCATGGTCGTAGGTGCGGCTGCAACTGCTCGCGCACAAGTAAAGGAGTACCAAAAGGACCCCTACTTGTGTACACCGACAGAACCCCCCGGGCCTGGGCCACACATAAATGCAGAGCGTTGTTGGGCCAGGCCCAAAATGGTGCGCGGGCACGTGAGGAAGAGTTTTTACTGCAGTAACTCCCTTGCTCGTTGCGCTTCCCCACAACCCCCGTTGAATGCGTGACGTGGCGGTCGTGCGTGGGATGATGATACGTCTCCAATGTATCTATAATTTTTCATTGTTCCATGCTATATTATATTGTGTTTTGGACATTATTGGGCTTTATTATACACTTTTATATTATTTTTGGGACTAACCTATTAACCGGAGGCCCAACCTAGAATTGCTGTTTTTTTGCCTATTTCAGAGTTTCGCAGAAAAAGAATATCAAACGGAGACCAAACGGAATAAACCTTCGGGAACGTGATTTTCGGAACGAACGTGATCCAGAGGACTTGGACCCTACGTCAAGACATCAACCAGGAGGGCACGAGGTAGGGGGCGCGCCAACCCCCTCCCCCCAGGCGCGCCCTCCACCCTCATGGGCCCCAAGTTGCTCCACCGACGTACTTCTTCCTCCTATATATACCTATGTACCCCCAAACTACCAGATACGGAGCCAAAAACCTAATTCCACCGCCGCAACCTTCTGTACCCGTGGGATCCCATCTTGGGGCCTATTCCGGAGCTTCGCCGGAGGGGGCATCCATCATGGAGGGCTTCTACATCAATACCATAGCCTCTCTGATGAAGTGTGAGTAGTTTACCTCAGACCTTCGGGTCCATAGTTATTAGCTAGATGGCTTCTTCTCTCTTTTTGGATCTCAATACAATGTTCTCCCCCTCTCTCATGGAGATCTATTCGATGTAATCTTCTTTTGGGTGTGTTTGTTGAGACCGATGAATTGTGGGTTTATGATCAAGTTTATATATGAAAAATATTTGAATCTTCTCTGAATTCTTTTTATGTATGATTGGTTATCTTTGCAAGTCTCTTCGAATTATCATTTTGGTTTGGCCTACTAGATTGATCTTTCTTGCAATGGGAGAAGTGCTTAGCTTTGGGTTCGATCTTGCGGTGTCCTTTCCCAGTGACAGTAGGGGCAGCAAGGCACGTATAGTATTGTTGCTATCGAGGATAACAAGATGGGGTTTATATCATATTGCATGAGTTTATCCCTCTACATCATGTCATCTTGCTTAAAGTGTTGCTCTGTTATTATGAACTTAATACTCTAGATGCATGCTGGATAGCGGTCGATGTGTGGAGTAATATTAGTAGATGCAGGAAGGAGTCGGTCTACTTGTCTCGGACGTGATGCCTATATACATGATCATACCTAGATATTCTCATAACTATGCTCAATTCTATCAATTGCTCAACAGTAATTTGTTCACCCACCGTAAATACTTATGCTCTTGAGAGAAGCCACTAGTGAAACCTATGGCCCCCAGGTCTATCTTCTATCATATTAATCTCCCGTCAACAAGTTATTTCTAGCGTCGTCTTTATTTTGCTTTCTTAACTTTGCATCTTTATCATAAAAATACCAAAAATATTATCCTATCATATCTATCAGATCTCACTCTCGTAATTGACCGTGAAGGGATTGACAACCCCTTTATTGCATTGGTTGCGAGGATTTATTTGTTTGTGTAGGTGTGAGGGGCTCGTGCGTGGCCTCCTACTGGATTGATACCTTGGTTCTCAAAAACCGAGGGAAATACTTACGCTACTTTGCTGCATCATCCTTTCCTCTTCAAGGGAAAACCAACGCAGTGCTCAAGAGGTAGCAAGAAGGATTTCTGGCGCCGTTGCCGGGGAGTCTACATAAAATTCAACATACCAAGTACCCATCACAAAACCTTATATCCCGCATTACATTATTTGCCATTTCCCTCTTGTTTTCCTCTCCCCCACTTCACCCTTGCCGTTTTATTCTCCCTCTCTCTTTTCCCTTTTTGTCTCCCTCTTCCTTTTTGCTCCGCGCACTTTCTGTCGTTATGTCTGAAATTGGGGAAATTATTGTCGATAAGGATAATAATAATATCATGGAAAATTCTGATGCTCCTGCTAAACAATCCCCTACCTTACATACAAAAAAATTCCGAATTGGTAGTGGTAACATTATTGTAAAAGGAGTTATACGTAATTTATTTGCTTGTGCCAGTGCTTTGCCTTCTATGGTAGTTCTATTCTTCATAGAACTAGTAGTCTTGCGGACGCTATCGCCATGCTTGTAGTTGAACTTGAAATGCAATTTACGCACATGCATCCTTGCATACAGAGGATTTTCCTAGAATTTTCTAACATTGAGCACTCTTCCGTTAAGCGTGCCACTACTATCTTTTTGGCTCATGAGTTCCATTTATTATAAAAGAGGCCAAAGAAATCTTTGCGCATTATAGGGTGGACGCTGGACGTCCTCCCATAGAAACTATCTTATTTGATCAAGAGGAAATAATGCGTTTTCAATCTCTAGATTATGTTGCTTTTAATGAAAATCTCAGAAAAAGGTTCCTACCAATATTCTAGTTGATAGAATTTCTGAACTTAATTATGATTTTGCTATTCGAAATAATGAGCTAGGATATTCTCTTGAATATAGGCTCACCAAGTTTTGTCAAAAGAATGCTTATAATGATGAATTGGTTGTGCAATATGAAGGGCCGAGGGAGGAACCTATACCTCCTAAAGTTGATCTTGGGGATTTTTGTCCCAATTAATTTAGCCCTTTTCATTACTTTTGCTTGCCACAAAGAAAACTTGCTGCCGAACGTAGAGAGTATGAAATGATTTTTAATGATCTATATTATTATTATGGCAATACCTAGATCTATCCATGCTTTTATGCCTAGCTAGGGGCGTTAAACGATAGCGCTTGTTGGGAGGCAACCCAATTTTATTTTTTTAGTTTTTTGCTTTTTGCTTCTATTTAGGAATAATTCTTTGATCTAGCCTCTGGTTAGACTTGTTTTTATGTTTTAATTAGTGTTTGTGTCAAGTTAAACCTATAGGATCTTCTTGATGATAGTTATTTGATCTTGCTGAAAATTCCAGAAACTTTCTGTTCACGAAAATAATTCTTAAAAATCATCAGCACGTGATAAAATATTTATTCCAATTGCTTCTGATCAATAACAAAATTTTCTAGGTCGTCCTATTTTGGCTGAATTTTTGGACTTCCAGAAGTTTGAGTTATTTACAGATTACTACAGACTGTTATGTTTTTGACAGATTCTGTTTTTCGTGTGTTGTTTGCTTATTTTGATGAATCTATGGCTAGTAAAATAGTTTATAAACCATAGAGAAGTTGGAATACATTAGGTTTAACACCAATATAGATAAAGAATGAGTTCATTACATTAACTTGAAGTTGTGTTTTGTTTTCTTTCGCTAATGGAGCTCACGAGATTTTCTGTTAAGTTTTGTGTTGTGAAGTTTTCAAGTTTTGGGTGAAAGATTTGATGGATTATGGAACAAGGAGTGGCAAGAGCCTAAGCTTTGGGATGCCCATGGCACCCCAAGATAATCTAAGGACACCAAAAATCCAAAGCTTGGGGATGCCCCGGAAGGCATCCCCTCTTTCGTCTACTTCCATCGGTAACTTTACTTGGAGCTATATTTTTATTCACCACATGATATGTGTTTTGCTTGGAGCGTCTTGTATGATTTGAGTCTTAGCTTTTTAGTTTACCACAATCATCCTTGCTGTACACACCTTTTGAGAGAGACACACATGATTCGGAAATTATTAGAATACTCTATGTGCTTCACTTATATCTTTTGAGCTACATAGTTTTTGCTCTAGTACTTCACTTATATCTTTTAGAGCACGGTGGTAACTTTTGTTTTATAGAAACTGTTATTCTCTCATGCTTCACTTAGATTATTTTGGGAGTCTTAAATAGCATGGTAATTTTCTTAAATAATCCTAAAATGCTAGGTATTCAAGACTAGTAAAAACTTTCTTATGAGTATTGAATACTAAGAGAAGTTTGATGCTTGATGATTGTTTTGAGATATGGAGGTAGTGATATTAAAGTTCTGCTAGTTGAGTAGTTGTGAATTTGAGAAATACTTGTGTTGAAGTTTGCAAGTCCCGTAGCATGCACGTATGGTAAACGTTATGTAACAAATTTGAAACATGAGGTGTTCTTTGATTGTCCTCCTTATGAGTGGCGGTCGGGGACGAGCGATGGTCTTTCCTACCAATCTATCCCCTAGGAGCATGCGCGTAGTGCTTGGTTTTGATGACTTGTAGATTTTTGCAATAAGTATGTGAGTTCTTTATGACTAATGTTGAGTCCATGGATTATCGCACTCTCACCTTTCCATCATTGCTAGCCTCTTGATGCCGTGCATTACCCTTTCTCACATTGAGAGTTGGTGCAAACTTTGCCGGTGCATCCAAACCCCGTGATATGATACGCTCTTTCACACATAAACCTCCTTATATCTTCCTCAAAACAGCCACCATACCTACCTATTATGGCATTTCCATAGCCATTCCGAGATATATTGCCAAGCAACTTTCCACCGTTCCGTTTATCATGACACGTTCATCATTGTCATATTGCTTTGCATGATCATGTAGTTGACATAGTATTTGTGGCAAAGCCACCATTCATAATTCTTTCATACATGTCACTCTTGGTTCATTGCATATCCCGGTACACCGCCGGAGGCATTCATATAGGTTCATACTTTGTTCTAGTATCGAGTTGTAATCATTGAGTTGTAAATAAATAGAAGTGTGATGATCATCATTTTCTAGAGCATTGTCCCAAGTGAGGGAAAATAAAAAATAAAAAAAGAGAAAGGCCAAAAAAAAGAGAAGGTCCAAAAAAATGAGAGAAAAAGAGAGAAGGGACAATGTTACTATCCTTTTTACCACACTTGTGCTTCAAAGTAGCACCATAATCTTCATGATAGAGAGTCTCTTGTTTTGTCACTTTCATATACTAGTGGGAACTTTTCATTATAGAACTTGGCTTGTATATTCCAACAATGGGCTTCCTCAAATGCCCTAGGTCTTCGTGAGGAAGCAAGTTGGATGCACACCCACTTAGTTTCTTCTGTTGAATTTCATATATTTATAGCTCTAGTGCATCCGTTGCATGGCAATGCCTACTCCTTGCATTAACATCAATCGATGGGCATCTCCATAGCTCATTGATTAGCCTCGTTGATGTGAGACTTTCTCCCTTTTTTGTCTTCTCCACACAACCCCCATCATTATATTCTATTCCACCCATAGTGGTATATCCATGGCTCACGCTCATGTATTGCGTGAAGGTTGAAAAAGTTTGAGATTACTAAAGTATGAAACAATTGCTTTGCTTGTCATCGGGGTTGTGCATGATGAGAGCATTCTTGTGTGATGAAAATGGAGCATGACTAAACTATATGATTTTGTAGGGATGAACTTTCTTTGGCCATGTTATTTTGAGAGGACATAATTGCTTAGTTACTATGCTTGAAGTATTATTATTTTTATGTCAATATTGAACTTTTATCTTGAATCTTTCGGATCTGAATATTCATACCACAATTAAGAAGAATTACATTGAAATTATGCCAAGTAGCATTCCACGTCAAAAATTCAGTTTTTATCATTTACCTACTCGAGGACGAGCAGTAATTAAGCTTGGGGATGCTTGATACATCTCCAATGTATCTATAATTTTTATTGTTCCATGCTATATTATATTGTGTTTTGGACATTATTCGGCTTTATTATACACTTTTATATTATTTTTGGGACTAACCTATTAACCGGAGGCCCAGCCCAGAACTGTTGTTTTTGGCCTATTTCAGAGTTTTGCAGAAAAAGAATATCAAACGGAGTCCAAACGGAATGAAACCTTCGGGAACGTGATTTTCGGAACGAACGTGATCCAAAGGACTTGGACCCTACGTCAAGACATCAACCAGGAGGGCACGAGGTAGCGGGTGCGCCTACCCCCCCCCCCCCCAGGCATGCCCTCCACCCTCATGGGCCCCACGTTGCTCCACCGACGTACTTCTTCCTCCTATATATACCTACGTACCCCCAAACTACCAGATACGGAGCCAAAAACCTAATTCCACCGCCGCAACCTTCTGTACCCATGAGATCCCATCTTGGGGCTTGTTCCGGAGCTCCGCCGGAGGGGGCATCGATCACGGAGGGCTTCTACATCAACACCATCGCCTCTCCGATGAAGTGTGAGTAGTTTACCTCAGACCTTCGGGTCCATAGTTATTAGCTAGATGGCTTCTTCTCTCTTTTTGGATCTCAATACAATGTTCTCCCCCTCTCGTGCAGATCTATTCGATGTAATATTCTTTTGCGGTGTGTTTGTTGAGACCGATGAATTGCGGGTTTATGATCAAGTTTATCTATGAACAATATTTGAATCTTCTCTGAATTCTTTTATGTATGATTGGTTATCTTTGCAAGTCTCTTCGAATTATCAGTTTGGTTTGGCCTACTAGATTGATCTTTCTTGCAATGGGAGGAGTGCTTAGCTTTGGGTTCAATCTTGCGGTGTCCTTTCCTAGTGACAGTAGGGGCAGCAAGGCACGTATAGTATTGTTGCCATCGAGAATAACAAGATGGGGTTTATATCATATTGCATGAGTTTATCCCTCTACATCAAGTCATCTTGCTTAAAGCGTTACTCTGTTCTTATGAACTTAATACTCTAGATGCATGCTGGATAGCGGTCAATGTGTGGAGTAATAGTAGTAGATGCAGGCAGGAGTCGGTCTACTTGTCTCAGACGTGATGCCTATATACATGATCGAACCTAGATATTCTCATAACTATGCTCAATTCTATCAATTGCTCAACAGTAATTTGTTCACCCACCGTAAATACTTATGCTCTTGAGAGAAGCCACTAGTGAAACCCATGGCCCCCGGGTCTATCTTCTATCATATTAATCTCCCGTCAACAAGTTATTTCTAGCGTCGTCTTTCTTTTGCTTTCTTTACTTTGCATCTTTATCATAAAAATACCAAAAATATTATCCTATCATATCTATCAGATCTCACTCTCGTAAGTGACCATGAAGGGATTGACAACCCCTTTATTGCGTTGGTTGCGAGGATTTATTTGTTTGTGTAGGTGCGAGGGACTCGTGCATGGCCTCCTACTGGATTGATACGTTGGTTCTCAAAAACTGAGGGAAATACTTACGCTACTTTGCTGTATCACCCTTTCCTCTTTAAGGAAAAACCAACGCAGTGCTCAAGAGGTAGCAGATGACCGCAGCATGCTTGCGTCATCCCGTAGCGAATAGTAAAGAGGCGGCCCGTGTTTCCCTGAAAAAAGAGGGAAAACTGCAGGGCCACTGCTCATTTACTCTCTCAGCCTTGGAACCGCCATTCCACGTTTCCCATCGCACCCGCCCTCTTCGCCACGTATGCTGCATGCACGGTGCGGGGTAGGTGACGGATGCGCGGGATATGAGGAGATGCATGATGGCCGATACCTATTAAAGACCATTTCTGGCCTTAAGAAAAAGCCTTTAAATAGAATAGAGAAATAACTTTTAAAATTATATTTTTGTGGTTTATGGGAGTCCTATACCTAATAGGAGTCAAATATACTCTTTGAAATATTTTTCATACCCCAAATCAAGTTCTTGAAGTGAAAACCTCAATTCAAGGGTTTTTTGAAAACTAATTTTAGAACATATTATTTGGCCAAATTATTTTTGTAAGAAAATACCATATATCACTATACACATAGCATGATCATTGGGCAGAAGTTTGTCGCAAGGAGATGAAGTATAGAAGGTGGAGTTGTGTTGACTTTAAAGAGCACTTGAAAACAGCAAACCAAATCCAATCAAACAAAGACCATATCACTCAAAAGTTTTTGTCAAACCACATTTTATCATGATTAATTAGCTTAAGTGTTGTGGCATGAAAATCAGGGTGTGACAGTGACAGAAGGGGCAGGAAGGCACGCATGTATAGTTGCTATTAAGGACAAAAAGATGGGGTCTATTCCTACATGAATAGTTCTTGTCTACATCATGTCATCGTTCTTATTGCATTACTCCATTTTTCCATGAACTTAATACACTAGACGCATGCTGGATAGCGGTCGATGTGTGGAGTAATAGTAGTAGATGCAGGCAGGAGTCGGTCTACTAATGTTGGACGTGATGCCTATATACATAATCATTGTCTTGGACATCGTCATAATTATTTTCTTTTCTATCGATTACCCAACAATAATTTGTCTACCCACCGTTGCTATTTTCTCGAGAGAAGCCACTAGTGAAGTCTACGGCCCCGGGTCTATTTTCCTATCATATACTTTCAGATCCATATTGCCAATTGCCTTTTCTTTTATTTTCTCCTTTTATTTTCAGATCTATGTTATCAAAAACCCAAAAATACCTTGATGTGTTTTATTTACTTTTATTTGCATATATCAATCTACTACAATTTTATCCTATCCTTACGTCACTTTTTGGCACCGCTACTCGAAAGGGATTGACAACCCCTTTAACGTGTCAGGTTGCAAGTATTTGTTATTTGTGTGCACGTACCGTTTACGTAGTGTTGTGTGGTTCTCGTACTGGTTTGATAGCCTTGGTCTCATCATCGAGGGAAATACCTTACTGTTGTTATGCTGCATCCTCCCTTATTCCTTAGGGAAACACCAACAGATCTCAAGCGACATCACCCCATAGGTGGCCGTGGTTTCCCACGACATCTTTGTCGCACCAGGTAGGGGGTGTCACTTGCACGAACCCGAGATCGTAAGCTGTGCGTCATCTTCATCGCCATTTTCATCATCGACGGCTCTATAACCTATGGCGCCCAAGAAGAAGCCCGGTGCCGCAGCTCACCCATCCACCTCTAAGGCCCCGCGGCCCACGACCAGCGTCATCGCGGGGATTGCGGGGACGCATGAGGATGTGAACGCTACGAGGGACGTGGTCGGCGCAGGCGGCGTTGTTACCACCTTCCCCGTGGCCGAAACAGGAGCGGGAGGCACCGGAGAAGGACAACACCAACAACATCCCGGTGACCATGCTCAGCGAGGTATGGGTAGAGAGATTATTCCTTTTGTCCCTCCCTGCCCAGCCGAGGGGCACAGCCATGACGGTGACGCTCGTCCTGAGGCGAATTGCCATCCTCCGGCCGCCCCTGCCGCGGGCGCGGTCGTAGGACATGCACCACCCCTGGAGCAAATTGGCCCAACCAATGCTCCGAACGTGGTCATTGGTCGACACGCGCCACCACCTTGTCACCACACCATCCAAGCGACTGGCTCCCGACGGCGGGAGCCGGGCGCAGCCACTACCGGCACCATCAGGAGTCGGGCGACGCTGCGATCTACATCTTCATCACCTATGCCAAGCACCGCTTCTGAGGCCATGGTGCGGGCCTAGCTACTGCGGAGGTTTCCACCAGCAGCTGATCAGATGGATGAGTGGAGAGCCACCATTCAGAGTCTAGTTGGCTTTGCCGAGGCTGGAGGCTCACAACGAGCTGGCCCGCCATGGCCTCCCCGGGCGACGACGACAGCCCACGCTGATCGCGTGCGGAAGGGGCCACCCACATGGTGCAATCCGCACCACGACAACCAGCACGGGGGCACGCGACCAAGAGTTGGACGATGTCTTGATGGCTTCATCCGACCGTCGAGCACGTGAAGACCAACGGCGATCCCCAGAGGATAGGCAGAGGGAGGGAGCGCGTGTCACCATCGAGCAACGCCGCGTCAACCACCACCACTCCGCTGGGCGCGATGGCCCCAACGTCAACAAGCCCGCGCTCGGTGGAGGCGTGTACCTGTATTTGGAGGTGGGGTGCCCTGCCTTCACAGGTGAGCTGCGGCAAGTCCGTTGGTCGTCCGGTCGCACATTCAACCCAGAGATACCAGAGAAGTATGATGGAAGACTGAACCCGGCAGAGTTCTTGAGCATCTACACCATCTCATTCAAGCTGCTGGGGGAAGAGATGAGAAGATTTTTGCCGATTACTTCCCTTTGGCACTCAAGCTAAATGTGAGGTCTTGGCTGATGCACTTGTCGGAGAACTCCATCTCGATCTGGGCTGACATGTTCCATGAGTTCGTTGGCGCCTTCACGGGCGGCCATCAGGAACCAGGGCGGCCTTGCGATTTGTAGCTTCTCCCGTGGAAGAAAGGAGAGACTCTGTGGAAGTACATGCAGAGGTTTAGCCGAGTCCACAGAAATATTCCAAACATCCACACGACAGCTGTGATAGCTGCATTCCAATCCAACGTGCGGAACCATCAGATAGAGGCCATGAGAAGGAAGATTGCAATGATGAAATTGATGGAGGGGATGAAGAGGAAACCAACGAGAAGGAATTCCAGAAGGCCAGTGACGCCCCTGTGCATTGACGGGGGTGCATCTCTGCACTCCTCTCACCGCTAGCTTAAATCAGTGGGCGTGTGTAGTCAATGCCATGGAGCCAGCGACAGATTCTCGGAAGTCGCTCAAGTGGTCACGCACACCCATCATCTTTGACAAAGAGGACCACCATGACCGCACCACTGCGGTAGGGTGCTTGCCGTTGTTGGTCTCGCCAACAATTGGCAACCTCAAAGTCACAAAGATGTTGGTTGGTGGCGGGGCCGGGTTAAATCTGATCCCCAAAGGTCATCTTCAAACTTCAGATAGCAGAGGAAGAGCTCAAGGTCCCAGGCATGTTTCAAGGAATCAACCCCGGCAGGATTCGTCGTAAGGGGAAGATCACGCTGCCAGTGACGTTCGGGGGAGAGTTGAATTACTGGACTGAGAAGGTTGTGTTTGATGTGGTCGACCTCCCCTGCCGTACAAGAAATCCTTGGACGCCCAGCTCTGGACAAATTCATGGCGGAATCCCACTATGCCTACAACACCTGGAAGATGCCAGGGCCAGTGGGCACCATTTCCATTCCGTCAGCCGAGAAGGACGCAATCATTTGCGTGGACAAGATATACCGGGACGCAGTCGCAGCAGAGGCCGCTGAGGTCACTATTCCCACCACGGAAAGCAAGAGAAAGAAGAGAGGTAGCAAGGGTGCCAGCAAGGAATCCAAGAAATATATCTCCTCGGAGAACATTGCACCCGTTGATGACTTGCTGGAGAGTTCCAATAGCAAGAGAACCAAGGCTGCTGCACCCCATGTGAAAAAGGTCACGGCAGGGCTGGCTGGCACTGATGGTACTTTCACTATTAGTGCCACCCTTGATGACAAATAGGAAAGCGCACTCGTTGCCTTCTTGTGGGTGAATATCGATGTGTTTGCCTGGCAATCATCTGATATCCCCGATGTTCCTAGGGAGGTAATTGAGCATCACCTTGTTGTCTACCCACATGCCCGACCCGTCAAGCAGAAGGTCCGAAAGCAGGCCTTGGAGCGGCAACAGTTCATTGCCAAGGAGATCCAGAAACTTGAGGCGGCTGGTTTGGTCAGAGGAGTACTACATCCAACGTGGTTTGCAAACCCAGTGGTCATGCGCAAGGCTAATGGGAAATGGAGGCCTTGCATAGATTTCACGGATCTGAACAAGGCATGCCCGAAGGACCCATTTCCCTTGCCGCGCATCGACCAAATTGTGGATTCCACTTCCGGGTGTGATTTGCTCTTCTTTCTGGATGCATACTCTAGATATCATCAAATCTTTATGTCCAAGGAAGACGAAGAGAAGACCTCATTCATCACCCCATGTGGCACATACTGCTTCGTGCGAATGCCTTTCGGGTTGAAGAGTGTCGAGTCCACTTTTGCAAGAGCAATCCAAATTGGTTTTGAGTCACTGTTGCACAGGAACATTGAAGCTTACATGGATGATATTGTGGTTAAGACCAAGGACAGATTGACCTCATCCAGGACTTAGAAGAGACGTTTGCTAATCTGCGCAAGATCAACTTGACGCTGAACCCGGAGGAGTGCGTCTTTGGCGTTCCATCCAGTAAGCTACTTGGTTTCTTTGTATCCCATGGCGGGATAGAGGCCAACCCAAATAAGATAAGGGCCATCGAGTAGATTCGGGTACCTAAGACAGTTAAGGACGTGAGGCATTTGACTGGGTGTGTTGCCGCGCTTAGCAGATTCATCTCTAAGTCTGCCGAGTGTGCCTTGTCGTTCTTAAAAATCTTGAAGAAGGAAGGACCCATGAAGTGGACTTCGGAAGCAGAAGCAGCACTGCAAGATTTGAAGGCCTACTTGTCTTCTGTGCCCACTTTAGTTGCTCCCAAACCACAAGAGCCATTGCTGCTATATCTGCCGGCAACTAATCAAGTGGTCGGTGCAGCACTAGTGGAGCAGCGGGAAGTGGAGGAAACAGTAGCCTCAGCCAATGTCCCTTCCGAGGGAGAGAGTGAGCACAGCCCGGCAAGGCCAGACGTAGATCAAGGTAGAGAAGAGCACGGCAGCGGAGGCAACCCCTGGGATGCGGCAAGGAAGAAAGTGGTGCAGCGCCCAGTGAGGGAGTCCTGGACTAAGGGGTCCTCGGGCGTCTGGCCTATTGGACATGGGCTGGACTAATGGGCTGTGAAGATACAAGACCGAAGACTCTCTCCCATGTCTGGATATGACTCTCCTTGGCGTGGAAGGAAAGCTTGGCGACCGACCGAATATAGAGATTCCTTTCTTTGCAACGGACTTTGTACAACCCTAGTCCCCTCCGGTGTCTATATAAACCGGAGGGCTTAGTCCAGAAATGGGGATAGTCATACATGCTAGACTTCTAGGGTTTTAGCCATTACGATCTCGTGGTAGATCAACTCTTGTAATACTCATATTCATCAAGATCAATCAAGCAGGAAGTAGGGTATTACCTCCATAGAGAGGGCCCGAACCTGGGTAAACATCGTGTCCCCCGTCTCCTGTTACCATCGACCTTAGACGCATAGTTCAGGACCCCCTACCCGAGATCCGCCGGTTTTTGCACCGACATTGGTGCTTTCATTGAGAGTTCCACTGTGCCGTCCCCAAAAGGTTCGATGGCTTCTTCAAACAACAACAACGATGTTGTCCAAGGGGAAACCCTCCTCCCCGGACAGATCTTCATGTTCGGCGGCTTCGCACTGCGGGCCAACTCGCTTGGCCATCTGGAGTAGATCGACAGCTATGCCCCTGGCCATCATGTCAGATTTGGGAGCTTGAACTACGTCACGGACATCCGCGGAGACTTGATCTTCGGCGGATTCGAGACCACGGCAGCCGCTCCCTATCCCTACGATGAACATGATTTAAATCTATCATCGGGCCATACTCACGAAATTGCACCTGTAACCGCTCCGACCTTAGATCCAGAGCAGACTGCGCCATCCAAGGACGGGAAACTCAACCCCGCCACGGAAGCCGCAGACTCTGCGGCGTTGGAGCCGCACGCAGACCCATCCTCCGGTGATATCTATGTCTCTGGAACCTCAGACTTGTTTCCGTCAGTAAAGTTCCGAAGCATGTGCGTCCGCTTATGACGAGATGGATCGGTCATCAATCACCGAATTCAGTGTGGCGGACATCTTCCGGCACTCGCCTCTAGGCGACGTGCTGAACTCATTAAAAAATATGTCCTTAGCAGGGGACTCACAGCTGAACTATATCTGGTTCGAGCTGGAGGCTGATGATGGTGAATTTCGCTTCCCACCCACCACCCACTACATAGCCACTATCGAGGACTTAATCGACACGCTCGATTACGGCTCTGAAGACAACGACGGTATGGACGATGATGCAGATGAGGAGCATGGCCAAAACCCGTCGTTTACCGGACGCTGGACGGCCACTTCTTCGTACGACGTATACATGGTGGATAAACCCAAAGAGAATAACGGCGAGGACAAGGAAAATCAAGTTGAGGATGAGCCCCCTAAGACACAACCAAAGCGCCGGCGTCAGCGGTGCCGCTCTAAATCCCGCCATAGCAAGGACAGCAACACTGGCATAGGAGACGATCGCACTCCATACGGTGTCGAAGACAGAGAAGACCCCGACGAGCAAACAACTGAACATGATGAACGGGAAGACGGGCACGTTAGCCCTAACGAACAGGCCATACACGAAGACTCGGAGGACAATAACTATCTGAAAGTGCAACTATCCATGGGTGGTTTTGGTAATTCCTAACAACATATAGCTCATTGAGCTAACATTATTCCAAGATTAATATTTCAGGAAAAGCTTAATGAATGGCATGGCATGGATGAGGAAAGTGGACACCTCAAAATACTAAGGACAAAAAGACTGGCTCAAGCTCAAAGCTCAAGACTCTACATTTTATATTTGAGTGATCCAAGATCACATTGAGTCTATAGGAAAAGCCAATACTATCAAGGAGGGATGTGGTGTTGCTTGATGAGGTTCTTGCTTAATAGTGCTTAGTGATATGCTCCAAAACCCTCAACTACCTTCCCACATCCACATATGACCTAAACCAAAAGTCAAACTCGGCCCCACCGATTCTTTCTATCCGGCGCCACCGAGTTCAGATGTCATAGCCACTGCCACAAACCCTAGGAAAATCGGTCTCACCGATAGGGATCTCGGTCCCACCGAGATGGGGTTGTAATCTCTCGGTTTCCCTTCGTAAAGTTCCGGTCCTACCGAGATGAGAGATCGGTCCCACCGAGATTGCAATGTAAACTCTCTGTTTCCCTTTTTTAACATTTCGGTCCCACCGAAATGAGCAAATCGGTCCCACCGAGTTTACCTGACCAACTCTCTGGTTAGCTTTTTACCAAAATCGGTCCCACAGAGTTTGTGTAATCGGTCACACCGAGATTACGTTATGCCCTAACCCTAACCGTATCGGTCCTACCGAGTTGCATCTCAGTCCCACCGAAAATCCTAACAGTCACTAGGTTTGCTAAATCCGTCCGACCGAGTTTCTCAATTCGGTCTCACCGAGATTGGTAAATTGTGTGTAACGGTTAGTTTTTGTGTGGAGGCTATATATACCCCTCCACCCACTCTTCATTCGTGGAGAGAGCCATCAGAACATACCTACACTTCCAATACACATTTTCTGAGAGAGAACCACCTACTCATGTGTTGAGGATAACATATTCCATTCCCACCATATGAATCTTGATCTCTAGCCTTCCCCAAGTTGCTTTCCACTCAAATCTTCTTTCCACCAAATCCATATCCTGTGAGAGAGAGTTGAGTGTTGGGGAGACTATCATTTGAAGCACAAGAGCAAGGAGTTCATCATCAACACACCATTTGTTACTTCTTGGAGAGTGGTGTCTCCTAGATTGGCCAGGTGTCACTTGGGAGCCTCCGACAAGATTGTGGAGTTGAACCAAGGAGTTTGTAAGGGCAAGGAGATCGCCTACTTCGTGAAGATCTACCGCTAGTGAGGCAAGTCCTTCGTAGGCGATGGCCATGATGGGATAGACAAGGTTGCTTCTTCATGGACCCTTCGTGGGTGGAGCCCTCCGTGGACTCGCGCAACTGTTACCCTTCGTGGGTTGAAGTCCCCATCAACGTGGATGTACGATAGCACCACCTATCGGAACCACGACAAAAACATCCGTGTCTCCAATTGCGTTTGAATCCTCCAAAACCTTCCCTTTACATTCTTGCAAGTTGCATGCCTTACTTTCCGCTTCTCATAGACTAATTGCATGCTTTCTTGAATTGTGTTAAGATTGCTTGACTTGTGCTAAGATAGCTAAAATCTGCCAAAGACTAAAATTGGGAAAATCATAGATTTTTAATTGGTCAAGTAGTCTAATCACCCCCCCTCTAGACATACTTTCGATCCTACAAGTGGTATCAGAGCTTTGGTCTCCATTTTCTTTGATTTCCATAGCTTTTGGTGGTCATAGCCTTGGTTTCACAACCTAGGAGAGTATGGCGTCTAGCGAGGGAAATTATCACCGTAGAGGTCCTTACTTTGATGGTACTAATTTTGCTAGTTGGAAGCATAAGATGAAAATGCATATTCTTGGACATAACCCCGCCGTTTGGGCTATTGTGTGTATTGGCTTGCAAGGTGAATTCTTTGATGGGAGAGAACCAAATCGTGAAGCCACCGCGGAAGAGTTGAAAATGCTGCAATACAACGCTCAAGCTTGTGATATCCTCTTCAACGGATTGTGCCCCGAAGAATTCAACAAAATCAGCCGTCTTGAGAATGCAAAGGAAATTTGGGATACTTTGATTGACATGCATGAAGGTACCGACTCCGTCAAGGAATCCAAGTTAGATTTGCTTCAAAGTCAACTTGACAAGTTCAAAATGAAGGATGGTGAAGGTGTCGCTGAAATATACTCTAGGCTTGCTCTTATCACAAATGAGATTGCTGGCTTAGGAAGTGAAGAGATGACCGACAGATTCATCATCAAGAAGATCCTAAGAGCCTTGGATGAAAAATATGATACCGTGTGCACATTGATTCAAATGATGCCAAATTACAAAGATCTCAAGCCAACGGAAGTCATTGGAAGAATTGTTGCTCATGAGATGTCACTCAAGGATAAGGAGGAACTTCACAACAAATCAAGTGGTGTTTACAAAGCCTCATGTGAAGCCCCCACATCATCAAGTGAGAAACAAACCTTCAATGAAGAATTGAGCTTAATGGTGAAGAACTTCAACAAATTCTACAAGAGTAGAAGCAAAGAGAGAAGCTCCAAGTCAAGGTCCTACAATGACAAAAGATCTTCTAGTCGAGAGCGAAACTGTTACAATTGTGAAGACCCGGACACTATTCCAATGAGTGTACGACACCCCATAAAAGAAGAGAAGACTCTCCAAAAAGAAGAAGTAGAAGATAAGAATCACCACCTAGAGAAAGAAGGAGTAGAGATGATCGTTATAAACGAAGACCCTCACGGAGAAGCAAGGATTCGGAAAGAAAGGAAAAGTCATCAAGGAGCTACACAAAACGAAGACATCAAGCTCGTGTTGGTGAATGGGTATCCGGCTCCGACTCCGACAATCACTCCGAGAGAAGCTATCACTCCGACTCCGAATATACTCAAGATGAAGGTGTTGCCGGTCTAGCACTTGTGTCAACCAACTCCTACGACATATTTGATTCACCAAATGAAGGAATTGGAAGATGTTTCATGGCCAAAGGTCCAAAGGTATCACACCCCGAGTATGTTGATTTCAATAGTGATGAAGATGACTTGTTAGGTGATGATGATTTACTTGTTGACAACTCTAGTGATGAATACTATGATGAAACGTCAATTAATCATGCTAATCAAGATGAAACGAATGACAATGATAAGGAGAAGATTGAGTCTCTAACTAAAGAACTAAACACTCTTAAGTTAGCTCATGAAACTATCTTAGGAGATCATCGAGAACTTTTAAGGACTCATGAGAAATTACGTTTTGAAAAGCTCAACCTTGAGCAAGAGCATGAGTTCTTAAAGGCAACCAATGATGATCTTCGCAAGAAAAGTGCTTCTTACATTGCCAAGTGTTTACTCTTATCCACTTACATGCCTCAAGTCAAGTCTAGTAACAAGAACAAGAAAGATTCTTCCTCTAGTAGTAACAATAATCATGCTAAATCTAATGGTGTTGCTTCTAGTAGTTCTCTTGATTCCACTAATGATTCTCTTAGCCAAGTTACACTTGAGCAAGAAAATAGCTTGTTGAAGGGAATTATAGAGAAAGGTGTTTACAAGAGCCTTGCCGAGAGTAAGCAATTCGAGGAAATTGTACGCAAGCAAGGAAGGCATCGGAAGAACCAAGGTGTTGGTTTTGAATGAAAGTTCAATGCCAATGGAGTTGAGTGGGAAGAAGATCAATACCCCAAGACAAAGTTTGTTCCTCAACAAGAGAAGTATGATCCTACTTCATTCAAAGGGACACAAGCTCAAGATGATCTTCCAGCACAAGACCACAAGCAAAAAGGCAAGGACAAGCTTCAAGAAGAAATTGATGCATTTGAAGAAGCTCCTAAGGCCTTGGTCAAGTGGGTTCCCAAGACTACATCAAGTTCTACTTCATCAAGTACAACTACAACTCCAAGGATTCCCATCAAGATGGTGTGGATCCAGAAGAAGAAGAACTAGGGAGTTCTTGAGGGTGACTCCGCCAACATACTTCATTCTTATCATTTTGGCAAGAACAAGTGCAATCGACTTCCACATCTTGCAGTAGTTCAAGGAGTCACAAACCCTCTTGTTGGTAAGACAAGGGACAAGGTAACCTAAAGATTTCATAGACATCATCTTGTGTGTGCATCACTCTATGTCTATGGATATCCTTGTTTGTTCCTTGTGGGACTAACCCGTGTAGGTATTGAAAGTGCAACTCACTCCAAAGGATAGCTCCAAATGATCTACATCAACATTGAGCATCCACATCTTCAACATCTACATGAAGTCATCATCGACAAAACCCAAGGTTAGTTCATCCCTCTTAGGGGGGATCTCACATCTAGGGGGAGCTTTACTCTAAGAATTGAGCTAAAGCAACTCTAATGGTGTGAAAACAACAACGCTTTATGTAAAAGTGGTAACCCCACTTGTGCTTAAACGATGAGTATGACCTATGATCAAATGTTCTCATTTGACTCCTAAGTCAATATACTCATATATAGATGACCTAGTCATCGCCAAATTGCTTGATAGATGCTAGAATTGGTGTCAGGACCCCGATCCTAGGTCACACCGATCTAGCATGTAACACATCATATCACTTTGCGGCCTCACGCACGGTATTCCCACGGGTGTCGCCTTACCATGGCCCGGGACCGTTTGCGTCTTTTGGCTCACGTATATGATAGTGTCGCTAGCATCCATATGACGAAGAACCCGGGCCGACATGGCTAGTCGTGAACCCAAAGCGGCACTAACCTATGGGGACAGGCATACATGAAACACTTGAGCATGTCGGTCATCAGCGTATGAACTTGGGCTGTAGCACTGGCTAACAGACTCCGGTATCCCGGCTGTAGCAGGCTAGGCAGGACTCCAAGTATCACCGCGTGACATTTCCCGAAGGGACGACATAGGAACGAAATGAATCACATGCCGCCAGTCAAGTGTCCAAGCAGTAGTCTGGGCTAGCAGGACTCCGTGAACCGGGCAGTGGCGGACTACTATCGCTCGAAGCACGAGACTACATTTCCCCATATGAGAGGCTGCCAAGGATAAACAACTAGTTTGTCGGATCCCACACATACCAAGCATTTCAAACATACACACATATGCTCAATATGTGTAAATACGACGTGGCATCACAACATAACTCTCGACTCAAAATATTATTCATTAGGCTCCGAAGCGAGATATTACAAACATGGGTCTCATGACCCAACACTCGAAACATACAAGTCAAAGCACAAGCGGAAGCTAATCATGTCTCGAGTACGACAACTATAAATGAAAAAGGCTGAGGAGCGACTATCTACCAGATCCTGCCGAGGCACAAGATCGTAGCTGAGGTAACAAGCTAAGCGTCAAGTCCAAGCGGAACTACTAGCGAGACCGACGCGTCTCTCGCAAAACATAAAATAAGCAAGCGTGAGTACAATTGTACTCAGCAAGACTTACATCGAACTAACTACATATGCATCATTATCAAAAGGGGTGGTGGAGTTTGACCGCAGCAAGCCAGCTTTGACTCGGTGGCTATCTGAACTACGATTGCAAGTAACTCTTTTGAGGTGGCGCACGAGTCCACATATTCACCATATCAATACACCACTATGGACCCGCTCCCGTTTACCTACGAAGCGCCATCCATAGCACTCACGCTTATCTTGCGTATTTTAGAGTATCCACTTTCACTTGTCTATGAACTGATATAGGCAACCCGAAGTCCTTCTCCGTGGACACGGCTATTCAATAGATCATATTAAACCCTGCAGGGTGTACTTCTTCACACACGCTCACCACTTATCGCCGTTTACACGACATGTACTCGCAACCTTCAAGCGGAAGCCCAACGTGGGTGTCGGCCACGGCCTACCTAAACACTCAAGTCCCTAGTCCGGGTTTATCGCCTATTCGGGTTCCATCCAGGAGTCCGCCGAGGTTTCCCATACAGCCCGAACGATGTGTGCAGGGTTCCCGAGATACCAAGCGGGCACTCGGTACACGACCACGGTGCCTACCGCAACACAACCCACCCCTAAGGTCAGCGTTATGTGCGGCCCCAAACATGCTACAAACACGAAACTACTTGCAACTCCGGACGAGGACAAGGGTGGTCAAGAAGCCGAGAGGGTCCATTGGTTTCGGACCAATGCGTGGTAGTAGCTGTATCATGGATCACAAACACAGAACTCAGTTCACGAGGACGGCTGCAATGAGACAACCCACCATGTACTCCTACATGGCCTCTCACCGCTACCTTTACCAAATCGTGTTCACACACTTAGCTCACACACAATAGGACATGTTCATAACAATTCCAATTCATTCCCGATGAATCAGACCGACTCAACTCTAAGCGATAGCAGGCATGACAAACAAGCATAAATGAGTAGGCACAACATGGGCTCAAACAACTCCTACTCATGCTAGTGGGTTTCATCTAATTCTTGTGGAATGACAGTCATGCAAAGGATCAAGGGGTTCAGCTACATGAGCAAGTAACACATGAGTCGTTGTTGTCCTAATGCAATAAAATAGAGCAGGAGCGAGAGAGTGGGATTATATCGGAATGAACAAGGGGGTTTTGCTTGCCTGGCACTTCTGAAGATAATAGTTCTTCATCGGTGTCATCGAATAATCATCGTCGGTACATCGTCTATCGGGAGGGAACAAACACCGGCAACAAGAGAGAACACAATCAATGCAATGCACATATATGATGCATGATCAGGTTAAGGTACTGAATTTACCTAATGCAATAGTAATCCAAGTTAGTTGGAGTGGAATTCAAACAAGGTTGAATTCCAACTCAAAATGCTATTTCTAAGATTACCCTAATCATGATTCATCCTATTCAGTGATGTTAACTTGCTCAAACATGCATGATCATGGCATAAACAGATTCTTCATATTTTTCTGATCAATTTTCATATATAAATTATTTCCATCCGAGTTACGGTTGAATTTATATGATTTTTAGAAGTTTAGGACATTTTCTGAAATTTACTGAATTAAATTAAATCCATAAAGGAATTATCGTCGACTGACGTCGATGTGGCGTCAGCGTCAACTGGGTCGCTGTCCAGGTCAAACCTGACGCTGGGACCCACGTGTCAGCGTCTAACTAACTAACCTAACCTAATTAACACTAACCTAATTTAGTTAGCCGGGCGGGGCCCGCATGTCAGTGAGGAGAGGGGGAGGTCAAACCAGGCAGGGGTCAACCCACGCCGGTCATCGGTCAGCGGGCGCCGGCGTTTAGCCGCCGGCGAACCCGATGCGGCGGCGCAAGTGCAAATGGCCATTCCGGCCACCAAAAGGGGCGGGGAAGGTACCTACAGAGAGCTGGGGATGCGCCGGGGTTCTTGGTGGGGTAGTTGGAGCTCGGGGCGGCCGGGATCGACGCCGGCGGCGAACTTGGCGGCCGCCGGAGCTCGGGCACGCTCGGGGTTGGCGCTAGGGGGCACCGCAGGCCGAAAGGGTGGGTGCTACGGGCTCCTACGGTGCGGTGAAGACGATCACGTGCTCGGAACCGAGCCATCGTGGCTGTGGCCACGCCGGCGACGTCTTGATGGCGGCGGCGAGTTTGATCCGCGGGAAAGTGGTAGCTAGAGGGGAGAATGAGCGGAGAAGAGGGGATCGACTCGGGAGCTCACCGTGGTTGCGAGGAGGCCGTCGGGGAGCTCGGGCGGGCACCGAGCCGTGAATTTGGCGGCGGCGACCGGCGGTCCGAGAAGGGGAATGGTGGGGCGGCGCCTCGGGGTGCTCGGCGTCGGGAACTTCGGTGAGGAGGACAGGCGTCACGGTGGAGGCCATGGGCATGTCGGCGAGGCGAGGGAGGGCCGGTGGCCGTGGCTACGGCGAGCGACGGCGACGAGCCGCTCGGTCCCAAGAGAGGGAGGGAGCAGAGGAGAGGGGGCGTTTGAGGAGAGAGTGAGAGGCCCAGGGGTCGGGAGGCGCGGCAGCGCAAGGGGGGTCGGGAGGCCAGGCAGGCAGGGTGGAGGTGGCGCTGGCGCGGCGGTGCTGTGTGCGACACGCCTCTGCCCTCTTGGCGGAGGTTAGAGACGACCGCTCAGCCGGTGGGCTGGGCCGTCCAGCGGGGAGGGCTGGGCAGTGTGGGCTGCAGGTGAGCAGTAACGCCTGGTGAGCCTCTGTTCTTTCTATTTATTTCCTTTTCTATTTTTCTCGACATTTGTTTTGGTTTATTTAAAATACTAAACCAATTTAAATAATTATGCCAATTTTTGCAGGAGCTTACTATATTACTCCGAGCTCCTCAACAAAAGGCACAATTTTGGACAATATTTTATATATATAATAATATATATCCAAGGAAAATATTTATCAGCATTAATTCCAAATGCCCAAAATAAATACTTATGAGATCCTGAAAATATTGGTTAGATTGTTAACTCTGTCCAATATTTTCAGAGAGCCACATGAGCATTTTCTTGGACCTTTTGGAGCGATTTTATTTAGGTCATTTCCAAAAGTGATTCTGAGGGTTTCACAAATCCCCATTTCAATTTTCATGGAAATTAACATGATGACATGAATGCCTTAATGCAACTAATGTCAAGCAATTCTAGGGATGTGACAACTCACCCCCACTAAACAAGAATCTCGCCCCGAGATTCAAGACGTGAGGTAAGAGGAAAAGGGAGGTCACAAACTATTACAATCTTCATGATCCAATTGCCTTCTCGAAGATGTTGGTTCCCTCCATCTTCTTGGTCTTGACGCCTTCGGATCTTCACCGACACGACAACGTAAAGAAGGAAACCCTACATGATTCGATCTTAATAAAGATCAGGTAACATGATCAACTCACGGATTGAGACGGTGTCACATCTCGAGTTGAGACACAAAATGCATCGAGAGGGATGGAAGAACAACAACGAAGTTTGAGTGGTGGCAACAATTCCATGCTTTGGGAAGATGGTGGATGGTGTCAAGGTGGCAAAGAATATCTACCATGATCCCGTAACGGGACACCTTGAGCAAGGTGACGCAAGAACTATTCCCTTTAGTGGCAAAAAGAATTACTTTTGATCCATAGATCATTGGAACTCTTTATGCCAGCCAAAGGCAATCACAAGCGATCATTTGGTGGAGTGCAAAGGAATGGTATACCCGGACTAGAATGGATGATGTGGACTACCTTGTTGAAGGCAACGCAATGGATGATTTTGCTTATCATCGAAGGTGGGGGAACCCATGGTAAGTCCACTTTGAAGATAAACCTGGACAAGAATTGCTAAGAAGACAGTCTATAGCGAGATAGCACAAGGACGGTGCAAGCTGGGAACGAGATGCAACTGTTCGAATGTTCCATCCATCATATCTGCCTGAGATTCAGATCTGGTTGGTGTTAGGATATTCAGACTTATCATGTCCGATAGAAAGGGTTGCCACACAATTGACGAGATGGCGCTGCGAGATTCTCGGGATATGAACTACGATAGCAAGCTCCAAAACGTGAGCTGGTTTTGCTACAAACATGTGAACATGTTGTCCCAGACAAGCATGACCACATGGTAGTCTTATAATAGAACACTACCGAGTTCAGGTTGGGAACCATGATCGAGGATATTGAAGTCCTTACATAAGTCCGGATTAGCTCTTAGGAAGGAACTTCTTCTCCTTGAACAAATCAATCAGTGGCTTGGTGTGCTATGGAATCCATATGGAACGAAGATGATCAGTCTATCAGACCACAGAATACTTCGCACATGCATGACTGACTTGGGATGATTCCAAAGGAAGCAAAACAAACCTTTCTCAATTTCATGGCGGCAACTTACCCAGATGCACATGAATTAGAGAAAGTCACTACTTTCATCCAAACATATGCTTCATGAACGAAACACGAAGAAATGCTTACACAAGTTTCCAATACTACGTTGGTGTTCCACATGACTCATGGGGGAGACAATTTACTGCTGATGGGCTCAACAATAGCTCATCGGAATTTCCATATCACTGGACTTCCACCATCATGTGAACACGGTGTTAGCATTGGTCAGACCAAAGATGTAATGGTGTATGCTCGAGGGATCAACCACGAGTAAGACAACATTACGAGTATCGTTGGTTCTGATTTGACTTGACAATGGCCCATACTCAAGTCAAAGAGTTGATAGGACAATAGATCCAGCAACTGATCACAGGGACCAATCGATGAAGATATCATCCTTCTTCAACACACACTACACAAGAATATCCCTTTGGATCGAGCTAAGTTAGGCAAGCTTTTATCTTCCAACTCTCCAAGTTATTGTCTAGCTTAACCAACTAGCTCAGGAACATCCAACACAGATTCTTGGAGAAAGGGTGGTCCACAGGGAACCAACTTGATCACGAGCTCAACATAACAGTCAGGGAGCAACCCGGTAACACTTCCAAGAAGATATTTGGAAAGTCACGAACCACCGTATGTTACTAGGCTCGAGAGCAATCTTGCTTTTGAGGGCAAGACGATATGATCAAATGAGTGAGGACTTGCCACAATCCTAAATTATCAATCGAAGTGTGCACCAGAAATAAGGACTAGGTAGCACGATCAACCTCAGGATGATGGTTTAATAACCAACACACTAAGAATGAGAATATTGTCCATTCACTACCAAGCAACAAGTTGCTCGGGGTATTGATTTCACACATCACAATTCACTTGCCGGCTTTCCGGTTGCATCAACACGGAACCGAGGAATGAA
This sequence comes from Aegilops longissima, assembly GCA_021605205.1. Taxonomy (NCBI): domain Eukaryota; kingdom Viridiplantae; phylum Streptophyta; class Magnoliopsida; order Poales; family Poaceae; genus Aegilops; species Aegilops longissima. Next base: position 180,812,624 of record CM038676.1, on the reverse strand, counting down.
TAATGATAGCGAGAGTATCACTGCGTCAAGAATTCCTAGGAGGTTGTGCAATTCCCATGACACTCTTGACATAAAGATGGTAACACTCCAAGGTAGAACAGAATCAAAAGCTGAATTGGCATTTGATCTGCGGGATGCAACTACTTTGATCCAATCCTAGAAATGGATGAGGTACTGGAGTTTGTTTCTCCTAGTCATTCCGGAATAGAATGGCTTGACGGACCACAAGGATAAAATGCATCGATGAACACAAATGCACACATACCCTTGGCTATCAATTGATAGATGAAGGTCAGTAGGCATCTAAGAGAACAACTCAAAGGAACATATAATTTTCTGAGTTGTGGATGCACGGATTAGTATGTCGAGCAAGCTCAACTTTTCTTCCGGATAATCCATGCAGAAGGGTAGAATTGGCAGATTCACAATTATGAACGGAGAACTCCTCAAGAGCACTCTTATTGTGATCTTTTGGTTCAAAAGAACTTCTGCCATAATTAGTTCATGGTATTTGGAAGAAGGGGAATACCACGGACTTCGAGGACTATCACAAAGGGTACTAATATCCTAAAGGCACTAGCAAATACTATCAACATGGAGTAGGATGAATCTCGGGTTCAACAACCCAGGAGTAGAATACCTACTACTAAATGGCATCACGGGATGCTTTCGAAAATGATGGCCAGAATCATCACACTGGGGATACAAAGCATAGCTAAATCGCTAGGTGACTTCCTAAACACCTAAGGTCATAATAGTAGTTCCAACATATATGTCAAGGCAATAAATTACCCCAACGCACCGGTTAGTGTGCTTATTCTGACCAAAGAGGACATCGGGAACAGAAAGAAAGGATTTGCAAATGCATCAGACTATTTAGAGACCTGGGATAACTCGGACAGCATAACGGCTGTAAATGCTCAAAATGATTTGAGACATCCTGCAGGAAATGGTGGCATAACCACTCAACAACATCATAACCAGATTCTGAGATCAACAGTTATCACACAGGAATAGTAGGAACTGAACTGGGGATTAAAACCAACAATCTTAAAGGTCTATGGATTAGTAACACGTCACCCTAGTAGATAGATGAGAAGCCTAGTTCTTAAACCCCGTAGAAGAGAAGAGGATGACTCAGATCAGAAGGCCATGAGGTATAAGGAGTAAAAAGAGCCTTACGTTCCCTTCCACAATCAATTCCCTTACATAACTAAAGCATTTCTAGACACAACTTCACCAGTTTGGCTTGGTAATCCTCTGACGATCAGGCTCGATACCAACGCTGTCGGACCCGATCCTAGGTCACACCGATCTAGCATGTAACACATCATATCACTTTGCGGCCTCACGCACGGTATTCCCACGGTGTCGCCTTACCATGGCCCGGGACCGTTTATGTCTTTTGGCTCACGATATGATAGTGTCGCTAGCATCCATATGACGAAGAACCCGGCCGACATGGCTAGTCGTGAACCCAAAGCGGCACTAACCTATGGGGACAGGCATACATGAAACACTTGAGCATGTCGGTCATCAACGTATGAACTTGGGCTGTAGCACTGGCTAACAGGACTCCGGTATCCCGGCTGTAGCAGGCTAGGCAGGACTCAAGTATCACCGCGTGACATTTCCCGAAGGACAGACATAGGAACGAAATGAATCACATGCCGCCCGATCAAGTGTCCAAGCAGTAGTCTTTGGGCTAGCGGACTCCGTGAACCGGGCAGTAGCGGACTACTATCGCCGAAAGCACGAGACTACATTTCCCCATATGAGAGGCTGCCAAGGATAAACAACTAGTTTGTCGGATCCCACACATACCAAGCATTTCAAACATACACACAATATGCTCAATATGTGTAAATACGACGTGGCATCACAACATAACTCTACGACTCAAAATATTATTCATTAGGCTCCGAAGAGCGAGATATTACAAACATGGGTCTCATGACCCAACACTCAGAGCATACAAGTCAAAGCACAAGCGGAAGCTAATCATGTCTGAGTACAGACAACTATAAATGAAAAAGGCTGAGGAGCCTGACTATCTACCAGATCCTGCCGAGGCACAAGATCGTAGCTGAGGTAACAAGCTAAACGTCGAAGTCCAAGCGGAACTACTAGCGAGACTGACGTCTCTCTGCAAAACATAAAATAAGCAAACGTGAGTACAATTGTACTCAGCAAGACTTACATCAGAACTAACTACATATGCATCATTATCAAAAGGGGGTGGTGGAGTTTGACTGCAGCAAGCCAGCTTTGACTCGGTGGCTATCCTGAACTACGACTGCAAGTAACTCTTTTGAGGTGGCGCACACGAGTCCACATATTCACCATATCAATACACCACTATGGACCCGCTCCCGTTTACCTACGAGAAGCGCCATCCATAGCACTCACGCTTATCTTGCGTATTTTAGAGTATCCACTTTCACTTGTCTATGAACTGATATAGGCAACCCGAAGTCCTTCTCCGTGGACACGGCTATTCAATAGATCATATTAAACCCTGCGGGGTGTACTTCTTCACACACGCTCTCACCACTTATCGTCGTTTACGACATGTACTGCAACCTTCAAGCGGAAGCCCAACGTGGGTGTCGGCCACGGCCTACCTAAACACTCAAGTCCCTAGTCCAGGTTTATCGCCTATTCGGGTTCCATCCGCAGGAGTCCGCCGAGGTTTCCCATACAGCCCCGAGCGATGTGTGCAGGGTTCCCGAGATACCAAACGGGCACTTTCGGTACACCACCACAGTGCCTACCGCAACACAACCCACCCCTAAGGTCAGCGTTGCGTGCGGCCCCCAGCATGCTACAAACACCAGAAACTACTTGCAACTCCCGGACTGAGGACAAGGGTGGTCAAGAAGCCGAGAGGGTCCATTGGTTTCGGGCCAATGCGTGGTAGTAGCTGTATCATGGATCACAAACACAGAACTCAGTTCCTGAGGACGGCTGCAATGAGACAACCCACCATGTACTCCTACATGGCCTCTCACCGCTACCTTTACCAAATCGTGTTCACACACTTAGCTCACACACAATAGGACATGTTCATAACAATTCCAATTCATTCCCGATGAATCGACCCGACTCAACTCTAAGCAAGAGCAGGCATGACAAACAAGCATAAATGAGTAGGCACAACATGGGCTCAAACAACTCCTACTCATGCTAGTGGGTTTCATCTAATTCTTGTGGAATGACAGTCATGCAAAGGATCAAGGGGTTCAGCTACCGCAGCAAGTAACACATGAGTCGTTGTTGTCCTAATGCAATAAAATAGAGCAGGAGCGAGAGAGTGGGATTATATCGGAATGAACAAGGGGTTTTGCTTGCACGGCACTTCAAGATAATAGTTCTTCATCGGTGTCATCGAATAATCATCGCTCGGTACATCGCTCTATCGGGAGGAACAAACACCGGCAACAAGAGAGAACACAATCAATGCAATGCACATATATGATGCATGATCAGGTTAAGGTACTGAATTTACCTAATGCAATAGTAATCCAAGTTAGTTGGAGTGGAATTCAAACAAGGTTGAATTCCAACTCAAAATGCTATTTCTAAGATTACCCTAATCATGATTCATCCTATTCAGTGATGTTAACTTGCTCAAACATGCATGATCATGGCATAAACAGATTCTTCATATTTTTCTGATCAATTTTCATATATAAATTATTTCCATCCGAGTTACGGTTGAATTTATATGATTTTTAGAAGTTTAGGACATTTTCTCAAATTTACTGAATTAAATTAAATCCATAAAGGGAATTATCGTCGACCGACGTCGCAGTGGCGTCAGCGTCAACTGGTCGCTGTCCAGGTCAAACCTGACGCTGGGACCCACGTGTCAGCGTCTAACTAACTAACCTAACCTAATTAACACTAACCTAATTTAGTTAGCAGGCGGGGCCGCATGTCGATGAGGAGAGGGGAGGTCAAACCAGTGGGGTCAACCCACGCCGTCATCGGTCAGCGGCGCGGCGTTTAGCCGCCAGCGAACCCGATCTTGGCGCGCAAGTGCAAATGGCCATTCCGCCACCAAAAGGGGAGGAAGGTACCTCTGAGAGCCGGGATCGCCGGGTTCTTGGTGGGGTAGTTGGAGCTCGGGCGGCGGGATCGACGCCGGCGGCGAACTTGGCGGCCGCCGAGCTCGAACACGCTTCGGGTTGGCGCTTAGGGGCACCGCAGGCGAAAGGGTGGGTGCTACGGGCTCCTACGGCACGTTGAAGACGATCGCGTGCTCGGAACCGAGCCATCGTGGCTGTGGCCACGCCGGCGACGTCTTGATGGCGGCGGCGAAGTTTGATCACGGGGAAAGTGGTAGCTAGAGGGGAGAATGAGCCGAGAAGAGGGGGATCGACTCGGGAGCTCACCGTGGTTGCGAGGAGGCCGTCGGGGAGCTCAGGCGGGCACCGGAGCCGTGAATTTGGCGACGGCGACCAAGCGGGTCCGAGAAGGGGAAATGGTGGGGCGGCGCCTCGGGGTGCTCCGGCGTCGGGAACTTCGGTGAGGAGGACGGGCGTCCACGGTGGAGGCCATGGGCATGTCGGCGAGGCGAGGAGGGCCGGTGGCCGTGGCTACGGCGAACGACGGCGACGAGCTTCGCTCGGTCCGGGCGAGAGGGAGGGAGCAGAGGAGAGGGGGGGGCGTTTGAGGGAGAGAGTGAGAGGCCCAGGGGGTCGGGGAGGCGCGTGGCAGCGCAAGGGGGGTCGGGGAGGCCAGGCAGGCAGGGTGGAGGTGGCGCGGCGCGGCGGTGCGCGCGTCGACACGCCTCGCCATCTTGGCAGAGGTTAGAGATTTACCGCTCCAGCCGGTGGGCTGGGCCGTCCAGCCAGGAGGGCTGGGCCAGGTGGGCTGCAGGTGAGCCAGGTAACGCCCAGGTGAGCCTCTGTTCTTTCTATTTATTTCCTTTTCTATTTTTCTGACATTTGTTTTGGTTTATTTAAAATACTAAACCAATTTAAATAATTATGCCAATTTTTGCAGGAGCTTACTATATTACTCCGGAGCTCCTCAACAAAAGGCACAATTTTTGGACAATATTTTATATATATAATAATATATATCCAAGGCAAATATTTACTGCATTAATTCCAAATGCCCAAAATAAATACTTATGAGATCCTGAAAATATTGGTTAGATTGTTAACTCTGTCCAATATTTTCAGAGGGCCACATGAGCATTTTCTTGGACCTTTTTGGAGCGATTTTTATTTAGGTCATTTCCAAAAGTGATTCTGAGGGTTTCACAAATCCCCATTTCAATTTTCATGGAAATTAACATGATGACATGAATGCCTTAATGCAACTAATGTCAAGCAATTCTAGGGATGTGACAATTGGTTGTGCATGCTTTGCCACATATTTCAATTGCCATTTTATTGTGTGAGCATGTTGGTTGCATAATTTAATCATTCAAGGACATCCACTTGTTGTTTTGTTTGATTGGTTTCTTTTTCTCTTGCCAAGTGGATGGACAAGAATGCCTGAGAACCTTCTCTAGCTATTTATGCTTTTCTCGTCTCAAACTCTATTCATGCTACATCACAAAATTTGATCAAGTCGATTCGAACCACTCGTGTGAGGAGCACTTTCGAGTCCCCGATTCATTCATAGACTTAAACTTCCAAAACTTCTTTGTGCGTTTCGGTCTGACCGATTCACCCATTTCGGCCATACAGAGATCACTAAGTCGATCTAGGTTTTCAATCTTGGTGCAACCGATTTGAACTTTTCGGTCACACTGAGTTGCAGTAACTGCTTGCAGTTATGCATCTTGGTGCCACCGAGTTGTTCCACTCGGTCACACCGATAGGGTCAGGCTATATATACCCACGGGAAATTTTTTGGAAATTTTCTCCAAACTCTTTCGCTCGCGCTTAGCCCGCTCTGCCTCCAGGGTCTCCGAATCGTCCTCCTCGTCGCTAGTTGCCTCCTGCCGCTGGTCTCCGCCGCCGTCAACGGGAATCATCCCCGTTGTTGCCGCCGTAGCGAGTTCATCGCCGAACTAGGGTATGAACTTGATCACTGTGCTATCCTTATCTGATTCCTAGCACATTGTGTTCGCCATGAATCTTGCCATGATTGAAACTATCTTATCCAGTCAAAAACACTCCATAGATTAGAGATGATTTGAAAATTTAGGGTTAGGTTTCCGCCGAAACCATCTCGGACCAACCGAGTTGTGGAACTCGGTACCACCGATTCGGCTCAGGCCATTGCACATGTGATTCTCGGTCTGACCGAGAATTGCAACTCGGTGTGACCGAGTTCAGGACTTTGTGAAACCCTAGCAGTCTCGGTGCCACCAAACTGTGACTCGGTCTGACCGAGTTCACTAGTTTAGGTTCCAACAGCTGCTTCGGTATCACCGAGTTTACAAATCGGTTGATCCGAAATGCTTTCTGAGGAAAACTAAAACTAAGTTTTTGATTCATTCTTTTGCAAAAACCTCTGTATTTTGTGATGCTCATCCACTCTACCTCATCTATAATCTATTCACAGGGTCAGCTGTCAGTGTGTGCATCATGTCTGATCAAAGTGACAGTCAGAACAAGTCTGAGGAGCAGGATCACATGAGTGAGGGCACTAGTCCCTCTAGCAGCTCAGATGATGGAAGCAGGAGCACACCTAGCAACTTGCCAAAAGCTGCCACCAGGGCCAGAAAGAAGAAAACTTCTGAATCTGAGGATGAAGACTATGTGGCAGTTGAGGATGAGGCCACTTCCAAGAACAAAGTGCTTAAAAAGGAATATAGCACTGCTGCTGCAACTAAGCCAGGTCTGAAGCCCAAGAGGCCAGCAGGAAGACAGCCAATGTCTAAACCTAGGAAAGTTGCCATAGGTGCGAAAATGGAGCTCACTCTTGAACCCAAGGAAGCTGGAGATGGCAAGAAGAGGAAAGATAGGGTCAAGAAGACCATGGCCAGAGTAATTGAAAAGCCATCTATGATGAGAGACTCTGAAGAGGAAGAGGAAGAAGATGCTGCACCAGCACCTAAGGCACAGAAACTTATGGGAGATGCCATAAGATCAGGGGCTGCTTCATCTAAGCCCAAAGAAGCTCCCAAGCCAGCTGCTCCAAAACCCAAAACTGCACCAACGAGGAGTACCAGGAACATTCCAGCTGCTGAGAAAAACAAGGCCCCAGTGCCTGAAACTGTTGCTGAAGAAGAAGATGATGAGACACATGTTTTGAGGAAGTTAAAGCCAAAAATTCCAGATCATAATGGTGCTCATCCTGTAGAAGAAAACATGAAGATCAGGAAGGACACAGGATTGAGGCTATGGAGAGAGTCAGATCCATATGCCACCAGGAGGAGAACTGCTGTGGACTACAGATTCCATACAAAAGAACAACAGGATTTCTATGAGATAGTGTTGCTTGACAAGAAACCAATAGTATGTGACATGAGATGTGTCAACTGGGAGTACATCAAGGAGAATGAAGAACACTATCCAGGAGTATATGGCAGTTTCAAGGCTTGTGGAGTTGATGAGTTTGTGGCTCAGAAGCTCACTGTCGGTGTCAAAACCGGCGGATCTCGGGTAGGGGGTCCCGAACTGTGCGTCTAGGCGGATGGTAACAGGAGACAAGGGACACGATGTTTTTACCCAGGTTCAGGCCCTCTCGATGGAGGTAATACCCTACTCCTGCTTGATTAATATTGATGATATGGGTAGTACAAGAGTAGATCTACCATGAGATCAAGGAGGCTAAACCCTAGAAGCTAGCCTATGGTATGATTGTTGTTCTGCCCTACGAACTAAAACCCTCCGGTTTATATAGACACTGGATAGGTTAGGGTTACACAGAGTCAGTTACAATGGTAGGAGATCTATATATCCGTATCTCCAAGCTTGCCTTCCACGCCAAGGAAAGTCCCATCCGGACACGGGACGAAGTCTTCAATCTTGTATCTTCATAGTCTTGGAGTCCGCCGTGACGATAGTCCGCTATCCGGACACCCCTAGTCCGGGACTCCTCGGTAGCCCCGAACCAGGCTTCAATGACGATGAGTCCGCGCGTTGATTGTCTTGACATTGCGAGGCGGGTTCTTCTCCAAATTCCATATACTCGTCGAATAGTGTCCGCTTCGATAAATGTTGCGCTCCTCGGCTTCTCGCCCAATAATGGCCATCTTCCACGTGTTTGAATGAATGCTAAAAGCCAGGGTATTTTACAATTACCCCTAGCCAGCAAAATGAGCCGCCTATAAAAGGGGCAAGGATCTAGATCTGAGTCACACCATCCCCCTTTGAGCTTTCATCGGGCGCCTCGACCAAAGCCCATTCCATCATGGACGGTCGACGTGGCTCCTCCTCTCGCGCCCCAGCCCTCAGCCAGAAATTGGGAGAGATGCTCATTCCCATAGCGAGCTAGTTATACTCAAGCCAAGGGATTTCTTCCCCGACCTTCATGGTCCCGGTTCGAGCGGACTTGCCACCTACAAGGCGGAAAGCAAGCGGAGAGCGTCCCGATCCCTCTAAAGGAGGCGGGTATGCTTCATCTCTTATCTAGTAAGAGGACTCGGTTTCCAATCCATCCGTTTCTCTGGGGCTCACAGAGTTCTCGGCCTCCAGTTGCACCATCTTACTCCTGCCTCCATCTTGCACATCACGGGCTTCGTGGCCCTTTGCGAACTATTCTTGGGCGTCGAGGCTCATTTCGGGCTGTGGAAGAGAATATTCTGCCTAGTACCCGTTCTCATGAGGGGTCAATATATCAAGTGGGCGGAGCCGAGCTATGGCGCATCGCGGGACCGGATACCTATCCGGAACCCCAAAGAAGGCGTCCAAGACTGGCCTTGAATAGTTTTACATGGAGGGCGTCCGCTGCGGATCCTGTTCAGATCGGCCTTCCGGAGTTCAGCAATGCTCCTCTGAAGAAGCGCCTAAGCTGGCGCCCTCGAGCCCCGGAGAGAAGATGACCGGATGTCCTTTATTTGATGAGCCGAATAAGGTTCTTGGCTCATGCGGATTGACCATGATAGGAGTCATGGCAATCTGCATTATGAGGGGAGTGCAGCCGCTCCAATACAGGGGCCACCCCATGTGGGACTTCAACGGGGAGGACGATGCCACCTGCCATGGCCGTAAAGTACCAGGATCGGTCACCGAACTGGTGAAGATCTTGTCTGCCATGTATAAAGGGGAGGAGGAGGATTTCCTCCGTGTCAATCCACTGAAGGAGTTCTCTTCAAATAATCCTCGAAGCTGGGTAAGCAAACATCTTTGTGACCTGTCCGATCCATGTTCCCATGGTTAAATATCTCATTTCGTGGTTTCTGCGCAGGAACTGCGCCGGACCGTGGAGAAGATACACAGCCCACCCCCACAACCCGAGGATCTGGAACGGTCCCTCGATCCGACCTCCGAAGAGGATCCGGATATAAAGGTGGAGTTGATCGACGGGGTATTCCACCAACTTAGCATCGACAATGCTTTGGTTGCCATTACGGCTGATTACCCCGGAATACTTCCAGCCTCACAAGTAACTGAGACCGAGATCTCAAAACCCTGATAATGACCCATCCATGATTATTTTTGATCACCGTATATAAATGGTGCTTCGCAGGGGGTACCTTCGAGGCAGGAAGCCGAGCCCGTGGCGGCTGGCCAACAAAGGGCAGTGCAGCCCCGCAGGCTAAAAAGAAGTGCGGTCCGGATCGAAACTCCGCCGCAACGGTATGGCGTGTCACCATACTCCCGTGATTGATTCTGGAAGGCGTACTAACGCTGGTGCTCTTTTCGGAAAAAAGCGTTCGTCGGATCGAGTCGGAGAGGTTGCCAATCGAACCTTCACCGGCCAGGCTTCAAAGCCGGGTCCGGAGGGTGAGGCGAAAGCACGAGACGCGTCGTCGGATGCTCCTCCGACGCAGAGGATGCCGACAGGTTGTCCGCCACCAACTCCGAGGTGGAGAGCGCCTTGAATCACAAAGGCCGCGGATAGTTCTTCGTGATGCATGTTTCTCCCAGAGGCCTTGAATGCCTTCGATTCGGGAGATCGCACCTCCGTGCCGCTCAAGATGGTCTAGCGAGCCACGGAGCAGTATGTGAAGGACATATGGGTAAGGAAATTTGATGATTATATATGCGGTAGCCCCGAGACTTAAAATAGTTAGAATAACTGATTTAAGGATCATTTGTTATCTGAGATCTTCTGAAAAGAATACACGATTGTCCCAGGAGCTTGAAGAATGCAAGGCCCAACTTGAGGCCGCACTAGCCGCTATAGGGGGAGCCGAAGAGACCCCCACTGGTAATATATGCTTTAAAAAATAGTTTATGAAGTGCGGTGTATTTGTAAATCTGACAAAAATATTGCAGATGGCGCTGGACTGGATCCGCACAAGCAGCAGCTCTTGTGCCAGCTAAAGGCCGGCGAGAGCATGCTTACGAGGGTGCGGAAGGAGAAAAATAACCTCCAAGACGCCAACACCAAGCTGGGTGAGGAACTAAAGGATATTCGTGCCCAGTTGTCTGACTCCCTAAAGGAGAATCGGCGGCTTCGTCGCGGCATTTTCAGTAAGTGCTTGAGCGAACTTTGAAAAGAGTTCGGCGAGGAAGGCCACTAACATAAACATGTATGTAGGTTTGCTCACAGGTCGTCCCGAGGAGGAGATGCCCGATTCTTGGGTGATCTTCTTCCCGAATTCGTCGGCTACCTGACGAACGGTCCGGCGGTGATGAAAGGCATCGGCCAGCCTTGTGGCCATCTATCTCCCTGCCCGAAGGCATTGGGGAGCTGGCAGAGCGGCTTCAAGGAGCACGGCGGCGCTTCCGACTATGGAAGATATCGTCCTGCTGTCAAGGCGCCAGGGAGGCCTGTGCCATGGTAAAGACGCGGTACACGAAGGCTGACCCAAACCACATGGCTGAGGTCGGACCTGTGGGGCCTGATGGGATGGAGATCCCTGTAAGCTTAGTGTACGGCCAAGTAGAATTGGCCGCCAAGTATTCCCATCAAGATTGTAAATTAGATAGCCTATTAGATGGCATTGAGGAGGAATACAATGAGTCGAGTTGACTATGTAAAAATATGACATGAAAAAAAAATATCTTCTAGCCGGATTGTAGATCGTTTGTCGTAGTGGACCTTTTCGCTTCAACCTCAGGACCCAATAGTCCGGAGTGTGTCCGAATACCTTCGTGGTTATATAAGAACCGGGGTATGCATGGAGACAAGGCGTAGGGGTCATTGTTGCTTTATGTCGCACAAGTGCCCAACTAGTTATGTTATATTACATGGGTAGTAAGAAACATCTTCCAGGGAGAATAGTTCCGTTAAGGGTTCCTTTCGCTGGGATGCATGCCCTAAAGTGCATGTCAAAGCTGTTATGAAAGCAGAAAATCATCTGGGGGCAGACGGGTAAATAGTTAAAAATCATCTTTCAGTCCACCGACCGAATATTCCCTTAAGAACGCTAGCTTTCGGCTTCACCCAGTCTGAGGTACACATCCGGCTGACCCGCAGTAACAATCGCAGAGGTGCTCCCTTTCCCACCTAGCCGAACAATCAGAATGTAGGGGTAAGCACAGGAGCCAGGCAACCCAGCTTGGCCAAAACTTAAGTCATATCGATGCATATAATGGTGAATAAAAGGTACATGCGGAAGTTTAACGCATGTGTTGGGCATGAAGCCAGATAAATAAGCTTCAGTTAAAGAAGCCCCCAGGTATAATGAGCACGGGCAACGCGTCAAGTGTGTGCGAAAAAAGCGCAAACGAGCCTCTAGAGGCTTCAAGAAGAAGAAGGAGGGAGGAGAGAAATAAAAGACAGCAAAAATAGAAAATGTGGACGGAGGAAGGAGACGAACTTGGAGTCCGGCACTTAGGCGTAGAATCTTCGTAGACGGGCTGCGTTCCATGGGTTCGGCTCGAGTCGGTTATCCGATCGTTTAGCAGACGGTATGCTCCGCCGGTCGGACCTGGTCGATGATGAAGGGACCTTCCCATTTGGGCTTGAGTTTGTCCTTTTTCTTGTCCGGCAGGCGTAGAACTAGTTCGCCAACGTTATAAGCTTTGGCCCGTACTTCCCTGCTTTGATATCTTCGAGCCTGCTGTTGATAGAATGCGGAACGAGCTTTTGCCACGTCGCGCTCCTCCTCCAATGCGTCCAAACTGTCCTACCGATCAAGCTCGGCTTCTCTTTCTTCATACATGCGCACGCGAGGTGAGTCATGTATTATGTCGTAGGGCAAGACTGCCTCTGTGCCATACACCATGAAGAATGGTGTGAATCCGGTAGTACGATTCGGCGTGGTCCGCAGCCCCCAGAGTACGGAGTCGAGCTCCTCAACCCAGTGCGTGTTAGATTCCTTGAGGGACCGCACTAGTCCGGGTTTAATGCCGCCATGATTAGACCATTTTCCTTTCGACTTGGCTGTTGGTTTGAGGGTGATAGATCGAGGCGTGTCGAGCTTGATGCCCATGTTTTGCACCATAATTTGACCTCATCGGCCGTGAAGTTGGTGCCATTATCGATGATGATATTGTGGGGACACCGTAACGGTGCACTACCCCGATATGAAGTCTATCACTGGTCCGGATTCGCCGTTTTAACAGAGCTTGGCCTCTATCCATTTGGTGAATTTATCCACCATGACCAATAGGTATTTTTGCTTGTGGGTTCCTCCCTTGAGGGTTCCAACCATGTCAAGCCCCCAGACCGTGAACGGCCAGGTGATGGGTATAGTTTTAAGGGCGGCGGGTGGCATGTGGCTTTGGTTAGCAAAAAGCTGGCAACCGACGCATAGTTGTACTAAGTCCTGCAATCTGCCGGGCCGTCGGCCAATAAAATCCTGTCACGGAAGGCCTTGCCTACAAGGGCTCGGGCTGCAGCGTGGTGCCCACCCAGTCCGCATGAATTTCATCCAGAGGTTTCGCCCTTCCTCTTGGAGATACACCTTTGAAGGACTCGGTAGTGCTTTTCTTATAAAGCTCTCCCTCATGGACTTTATAGGCTTTAGAGCGCTGTACTATGCAGTGAGCCTCATTTTGGTCTTCGGGGAGTTCCTGCCTAGTTAGGTAGGCTAGGAATGGTTCCGTCCACGGGGCGATAACCGCCATTATTTTGTGAGCAGAGGGTGTTATCTCGGGGGCAGAGCCTCCGGTTGTGTCAGAGTGTTCGGCGTCAGGCAGTGCGGTTGGGTCCGGATTGATATTGCCGGACTCCCCTTCCCATAGTACGGATGGCTTGAACAGCCGTTCTAGAAAGATATTGGGTGGGACGGCATCACATTTTACACCGATGCGTGCCAATATATCCGCCGCCTGGTTGTTATCCCGGGCTATATGATGAAATTGAGCCCTTGAACCGTCTTGACATTTTAGGACCGCATTGCGGTATGCTGCCATTTTGGATCTTTGGCATCAAAGTCTCCGTTTATTTGAGATATTGCGAGGTTCGAATCCCCGTGCACCTCTAGGCGTTGAATGCCCATGGAGACTGCCATCCGAAGGCCGTGCGTAAGGGCCTCGTATTCGCTGCGTTGTTGGAGTCCGTATACATTATCTCAAGGACGATTGGACTGTGTCCCGGTTGGGGACCTCGGACGACGCCAGCCCCAGTGCTAGCCAACATTTTGGAGCCGTCAAAGTGCATGATCCAATTGGGTATGCGCCGTACTCTTTAGGGAGTTCGGCGGTCCATTCGCCACGAAGTCGGCCAAAACCTGCGACTTAATAGCTCGTCGTGGCTTATAAGTTATATCGAATGGAAGGAGCTCTATGGCCCATTTAGCAATCCGGCCCGTCGCGTCGCGGTTGTTTATAATGTCGTTAAGAGGTACTTCGGAGGCTACCGTTATCGAACACTCTTGAAAGTAGTGTCGCAGCTTCCGGGATGCCATGAACACCGCGTATGCTATATTTTGATAGTGTGGGTACCGGGACTTGCATGGAGTTAGGACAGTGGACACAAAATAAACCGGTTTTTGGACAGGGAACCGGTGTCCCTCCGTTTCTCGTTAGACAACGAGCACCGCGCTGACAACTTGATGTGTTGCGGTGATATATAATAGCATTGGTTCGCCCACGTTGGGCGCGGCCAGGACCGGATTTGTTGCCAAAATGGCCTTTATTTCTTCGAGTCCGGCCGTGGCGGTATCCGTCCACTCAAAGTGTTCGGTGCGGCGGAGGAGGCGGTAAAGGGGTAACGCCTTTTCCCCCAATCGGGAAATAAAGCGGCTTAGAGCCGCTACGCATCCCGTCAATTTTTGTATTTTTTTGAGGTCTTTTGGAATATCCAATTGTGACAGAGCTTAGATCTTGGCTGGGTTTGCTTCAATTCCTCTACCGGACACAATGAAGCCCAGGAGCTTTCCGGCTGGAACACCGAAGACGCATTTTTCTAGATTGAGCTTGATGTCATATTTTCTAAGATTGTCGAATGTGAGCCTCAAGTCGTCTACTAGAGTTTCGACGTGCTTGGTTTTGATGACCACGTCATCTACATATGCTTCCACTGTTTTGCCGATCTGGTTTGCCAGACATGTCTGAATCATGCGCTGATATGTTGCCCCGGCATTTTTGAGCCCAAAGGGCATTGTGTAGAAGCAGAACGGGCCGTATGGAGTGATGAATGCTGTTGCAGCTTGGTCTGGCTCCGCCATCTTGATTTGGTGGTAGCCGGAGTACGCGTCGAGGAAGCACAATGAGTCATGTCCTGCTGTAGCGTCAATGATTTGATCAACTCGAGAGAGGGGGAAGGGATCCTTTGGGCAAGCCTTATTAAGGTCTTTGAAATCAACACATAGGCGCCAGGATTTATCCTTCTTGGGTACCATCACCAGGTTTGCTAGCCAGTCCGGATGTTTTATATCTCTGATGAATCCGGCTTCCAAAAGTTTGGCTAGCTCCTCTCCCATGGCCTGTCTCTTGGGTTCGAAAAAGCGCCGAAGAGCATGTTTGACTGGCTTGAATCCTTTTAGGATATTTAGGTTGTGCTCGGCCACCGACGTGGGATTCTGGCATGTCTCAAGGGTGCCGAGCAAAGATGTCCCAGTTTTCTTGTAGAAATTCTCGTGGTCTGGCGTCTACATCAGGGTTTAATTGTGCCCCAATGGAGGCCGTCTTTGCGAGGTCCGTTGGGTGGACTTGGAATTTGACTATTTCATCCGCTGGTTTAAAAGAGGTGGACTTGGATCTTTTATCAAGTATCACATCGTCCTGTTCACCGTGGAGCACATCGCGGTGAGTTCCTCGCCGCTAGGGCTTTTGATAGTGCCTCGAGGGCTAGTGTGGCTGTCTTGTTTTCGGTAGCGAGTGCTATATTCGGATCACTAGCAAGAGTGATGATTGCGTTAGGTCCGGGCATTTTAAGCTTCATGTACCCATAATGGGGTATAGCTTGAAAAATTGTGAATGCCTCTCGTCCTAATAAAGCATGATATCCGCTGTTGAACGGGGCCACTTGAAATGTGACCTCCTCGGACCTGTAATTGTCCGGCGAGCCGAACACTACGTCCAACGTGATTTTTCCTGTGCAGCATGCTTCCCGGCTGGGGATTATTCCTCTAAAGGTTGTGCTGCTTCGCTCAATGCGGTTCCAGTCTATTTCCATTTTTCGGAGGGTTTCCTCATAGATGAGGTTTAGTCCACTGCCGCCATCCATGAGTACCTTAGTAAGGCGAAAGCCGTCCACTATCGGGCTGAGGACTAATGCGGCTGGTGCCCGGGCAGTTCGGAATTTTGGTTCGTCACTGGCATTAAAGGTAATAGCCGTGTCACTCCATGGATTTATTGTTGCTACTTGGTAGACTTCGGCAAGGTTGCGGAGTGTTCGTTTCATGTTATTTGATGCGAAAGTCTCAAGACTATTAACACCGTCTTCGGTGTTGCTGGGCTGGGATTCGAAGCTTGAAGCTCTTAGCCACTTTTGGCCACTGCCGTAGTATCCAACATGCTCAAGGCTATGAGTTGGAGTGGCGCCCTCATGCTATGAATTTTGCAGATCCGCTTAGCCAACCCTCCAGTACGGTTCCGTACCCTTTAGGGGGTTTTGGTTTTTTGGTATTTAACCCAGGTGCTTGATAATGATGCACCCTTTTGTTTCGGACTAGGGATGTATTCGGGGCCGGATTATCCCAAAATTTACTTTCGATTTTCCAGGCGCTCTCCATCGCACAGTACTTTTGTACTATGGTCACCAAGTCAGCAAAGCGTGTAATTTCGCGACGACTTATGGCGTTTAGGATTCCCTTGTCCGTGCAATTATTGCAGAAGATTGAGATTGCGTCCTCCTCTCGGCAGTCCTTTATCCTGTTCATAACCAGAAGGAATCTGGCCCAGTAATGATGTACTGTTTCGGCGGGCTCTTGCCGAATTCGAGAGAGGTTGCTAATGTTTGGGTGGGCGGGTGGTACTAAATCCGGAACCCCGTCCAATTTAGGACTCAGGGGCCGAGAAGTTTCCGAACTCGGAAGTTTGGATTTTTGAGTGCTATCCAATGAGTCCGACCCGCCGCCTAACTTTAAGTTCAGGGCTTGATCGACATCCGTCCCTCCGCGGGAATCCGGCATGGAGGGATCGGGAATCCGGACATAGCTAGTCCTTAAGATATAAGAAGAATCGCCGCATTGCTCGTCTATCACAGCAATATGATGGGTAGCCTGGGGAGAGTTGATCTCTCTCAGATCGGTTTTAGGCCCGATCTGGTCGTAGTCTGTGGCGACTCCCAGGGCGGCGATTCGATCCAAGAGCTCGTTTACGGAGGAGAGCTCGATCGGATCTAATTGTTCGGCAAGTTCCGAATTGACATGAAGATTGGTTTCGATGACTCGAGAGGTCATCGTCGGCGCAGTGGCTGGACTGGCGGTCATAAGAAAACCACCTAGCCGAAGAGTCTGGCCAGCGGCCAAGGCTCCTTTGGCGATAGTATCATCTTTAAAGACGAGATGAGGCATCCTACATGATGGCGACGACACAGAGGAACTCTCAATGAAAGCACCAATGTCGGTGTCAAACCGCGGATCTCGGTAGGGGTCCCGAACGTGCGTCTAGGCGGATGGTAACAGGAGACAAGGGACACAATGTTTTTACCCAGGTTCAGGCCCTCTCGATGGAGGTAATACCCTACTCCTGCTTGATTAATATTGATGATATGGGTAGTACAAGAGTAGATCTACCATGAGATCAAGGAGGCTAAACCCTAGAAGCTAGCCTATGGTATGATTGTTGTTCTGTCCTACGGACTAAAACCCTCCGGTTTATATAGACACCGAATAGGTTAGGGTTACACAGAGTCGGTTACAATGGTAGGAGATCTATATATCTGTATCGCCAAGCTTGCCTTCCACGCCAAGGAAAGTCCCATCCGGACACGGGACGAAGTCTTCAATCTTGTATCTTAATAGTCTTTGAGTCCGGCCGTGACGATAGTCCGGCTATCCGGACACCCCCTAGTCCGGGACTCCCTCACTCACAAAGTGGAATGATGAGCTTATCATGCAGTTCTACTCCACATCTCACTTCTACCCAGATGGCAACATAGTCTGGATGTCTGAAGGCACTAGATACCAGTCAACAGTAGCAGAATGGGCTCAATTGATCAATGCTCCTGAGGAGAATGAAGATGACTTGGATGTCTATGCCAAGAAGAAGAAGGATCACAACTCCATGGCTAGCATGTACGAGGAGATTCCTGATGCAGATCTTGAGACTCACCAATTTGGTTCAGTGAAACACTTGCTGTCAGGTCTGCCTACAATCAACTGGATTCTCAGGCACACTCTTTTGCCAAAATCAGGAGATCACAGAATGATCAGAGGACATTCCATCAACTTGCTACATATATTTGATGTGCCACAAAAGTTCAAGGTCATGAGTCTTATAGTTGAAACTATCAAGAGGACAGCTGCTGACCAAAAGAGAAGTTGTGGGTATGCACCACAGATCCAGGAATTGATTAACTCCAAGATGGGCACTAGCACATACTTGTTGGACAAGGAGCACATGCCTATCTATCCAGACTTTGAGGACAACCAAGTGGTTATGAATGAGGATGAACCATATTCTATGCAAGCTCAAGCAAAGAGGGAGAAGGCAAAGGCTGAGAAAGCTGCAAAGATGCCAACCATGGAAGAGGCATCTCAGTATCTTTTGAAGAGCAAGCAAGATCAGCTTGGCTACTTGATTGCATCCACTCTAAGGATTGAGAAAGGGCTGGCCACCCTGACTCAAAACCAGGAGAGCTTGGAGAGGATCATGGAGCAGAAGTTCTATGACTTAGATGTGAAGGTCACTGAGATACAGTCAGTTGTTGAGCAACTTCAGGAAGAAGTGCAGGAGAAGAAGGGCAAAACTACCACTGATGCTTTTGCTAGAGTGCCCAGAGGACAGAGGTCTGCTGCTATGCCAGTTACAGACACCAGAGCAACTGCATCTGCACCAGCTACAACTTCAGTGCCACCAGCTCTAGCACCTACTCCAACAGCTCCAACTACATCGACTGAAGCCTTCGTTCTTGGAGTTCTCCGGACACCACCACCTGAAGACCAAGCCTGAGAGACGATTTAGTGCTATGCATTTTCTATGAACTTTTTGGTAACTTGTTGCCAAAGGGGGAGAAAAATGTATAGATCATAGGCTTCGAGAGAGAGCGTTGCTTTTTTTTATTCTCTCTTGCTTTGGTGGTTGAACTTTATTTGTTTGATTGAGATACTTTATGTCTGTGTGATACTTGGATGATCATGTGTGTTTGATCATATGCTACATTAATGCTTGTTGGATGACATTATCATTTTATCCTATATGATCATTCACTTTGCTTGGTGATGAGTGCATGAATTTAATTATTATCATTTTGAGCGCTCCACCAAGATGTATGTGACATGGAAGAGTAACCCATGAGCCTAACTCTCTGTGCATTTGGAGTCCAAAGCAAATCATAAACTATGAACAAATTTAGGGGGAGCTCTTGCTTTTCACATACTTCTCAAAGCGACAATGTTTTTCAATCTTATTATCATTCGTCGAAGCTTTAATCTATATTTTGTCATCAATTGCCAAAAAGGGGGAGATTTAAAGTGCAACTATCCCTGGGTGGTTTTGGTAATTCCTAACAACATATAGCTCATTGAGCTAACATTATTTCAAGATTAATATTTCAGGAAAATCTCAATGAATGGCATGGCATGGATGAGGAAAGTGGACCCCTCAAAATACTAAGGACAAAAAGATTGGCTCAAGCTCAAAATCAAGACTCTACATTTCATATTTTAGTGATCCAAGATCACATTGAGTCTATAGGAAAAGCCAATACTATCAAGGAGGGATGAGGTGTTTCTTGATGAGGTTCTTGCTTAATAGTGCTTAGTGATATGCTCCAAAACCCTCAACTACCTTCCCACATCCACATATGACCTAAACCAAAAGTCAAACTCGGCCCTACCGATTCTTTCTATCTGGCGCCACCGAGTTCAGATGTCATAGCCACTGCCACAAACCCTAGGCAAATTGGCCTCACCGATAGGGATCTCGGTCCCACCGAGATGGGGTTGTAATCTCTCTATTTCCCTTCGTAACATTTCGGTCCTACCGAGATGAGCGATCGGTCCCACCGAGATTGCAATGTAAACTCTCTGTTTCCCTTTTGTAACATTTCGGTCCCACCGAAATGAGCAAATCGGTCCCACCGAGTTTACCTGACCAACTCTCTGGTTAGCTTATTACCAAAATTGGTCCAACCGAGTTTGTGTAATCGGTCACACCAAGATTACGTTATGCCCTAACCCTAACCAGATCGGTCCTACTGAGTTGCATCTCAGTCCCACCGAAAATCCTAACGGTCACTAGGTTTGCTAAATCGGTCCGACCGAGTTTCTCAATTCGGTCTCACCGAGATTGGTAAATTGTGTGTAACGGTTAGTTTTTGTGTGGAGGCTATATATACCCCTCCACCAACTCTTCATTCGTGAAGAGAGCCATCAGAACATACCTACACTTCCAATACACATTTTCTGAGAGAGAACCACCTACTCATGTGTTGAGGCCAAGATATTCCATTCCCACCATATGAATCTTGATCTCTAGCATTCCCCAAGTTGCTTTCCACTCAAATCTTCTTTCCACTCAAATCTACTCATGTGTTGTGAGAGAGAGTTGGGTGTTTGGGAGACTATCATTTGAAGCACAAGAGCAAGGAGTTCATCATCAACACACCATTTGTTACTTCTTGGAGAGTGGTGTCTCCTAGATTGGCTAGGTGTCACTTGGGAGCCTCCGACAAGATTGTGGAGTTGAACCAAGGAGTTTGTAAGGGCAAGGAGATCGCCTACTTCATGAAGATCTACCGCTAATGAGGCAAGTCCTTCGTGGGCGATGGCCATGATGGGATAGACAAGGTTGCTTCTTCGTGGACCCTTCGTGGGTGGAGCCCTCAGTGGACTCGCGCAACCGTTACACTTCGTGGGTTGAAGTCTCCATCAACGTGGATGTACGATAGCACCACCTATCGGAACCACGACAAAAACATCCGTGTCTCCAATTGCGTTTGAATCCTCCAAACCCTTCCCTTTACATTCTTGCAAGTTGCATGCCTTACTTTCCGCTGCTCATAGACTCTTTGCATGCTTGCTTGAATTGTGTTAAGATTGCTTGACTTGTGCTAAGATAGCTAAAATCTGCCAAAGACTAAAATTGGGAAAAGGGTAGATTTTTAATTGGTCAAGTATTCTAATCACCCCCCCTCTAGACATACTTTCGATCCTACACTATCTTCCGCTCTCCGAGGATGAGGAGAGCCTCAGCAATGAGGATTTCATCATGCTTGAGGAACCCCTCGAACAGGAGCACTTTAAACACCAGCTAATAGCCACTGCAAGGAGCCTAAAAAGGAAGCAGTAGCAACTTCAAGCTGATCAAGATCTGCTCAATGCTAGATGGACCGAAGTCCTAGCCGCCGAGGAATACAGCCTTTGTGGCCCAGCTAATAATTATCCGAAGCGCAAATTGCTACCTCAGTTCAGGTGATGAGGTGCCGGTGCCCATACCATCATCACACAGTGCGGCTAATCGACCACAACGCGGTCACGACAGAGCGGCAACTCAAGCCGAACACCAGCCCGCCCACCTCACCGTAAAGGCAGAGATAAAACAGCTCAGGGTTATACATATGACCTCCGGCAGGGCCTGGACAGTAGAGCAAAACATACTAGATCAATCTACGAATCACGAGGACGTGCCCCGACGCGCGGCGACGACTATCTACTCGGCAAGCCTAGTCACGCCCGGGCCGAAAACCGCAGACGGACTCCATCGGAGCTACGTTGCAGTGTGGCCCAATATAGAGGCACCGCACATCCTCTTTGCTTCACAGACGAAGCAATGGAGCATGAATTCCCAGATGGGTTTAAACCCATGAATATTGAATCATACGGCGGAACAACTGATCCCGCGGTATGGATCGAGGATTTCCTCCTCCATATCCACATGGCCCGCGGAGATGACCTTCATGCCATCAAATACCTGCCATTAAAACTCAAAGGACCAGCTCGGTACTGGTTAAACAGTCTGCCGGAAAACTCTATTGGTAGCTGGGAGGACTTGGAAGACGCCTTCCGCGATAACTTCCAAGGTACGTATGTTCGGCCACCAGATGCCGATGATTTAAGTCACATTGTCCAGCGGTCCGGAGAGTCAGCCAGGAAGCTCTGCACTAGGTTCTTAGTTAAAAAGAACCAAATCATCGACTGTCCATGTCGGCGTTCTGGGAACGGGGGTCCCCAGACTTGCCTGCCTGCGGTCCACGGTGTGGCTCTACGAGCGGGCTCGTATGGCCCATCTTCACCAACAAGCTTTCAAGACCCTCGTGAGGGGCCAAGCCTCACGAGGCGGACGACACAAGACCTCCTCGGGAGCGGCCTCACTAGGCTGGCTCGCGAGGGGCGGAGAGATCAAGACAAGGCAAACCTCGCGAGGTTCTCATGACGTGAGCCATGACGGTCGATACCAGGCGGGCGCCAGCACGCGCAGTGTCCTTGTTTCCTCTTTGGTGCTAAGGAGGCAAGCGCATGCGAGGAGTACCGAGGCATCAAGCAAAGGTTTCCATATCGGTGCAACGAGACCAAGACCAGCAGGACGGTAGGACAAAGGTCACCGTGGAGCCCAAGGCGGCGTCACCACCAGAGCCTTTGGTAGACGAAGACTGCTTTTGTCAGGATAAGATGTACTAGTTCTGGGATCCCTTCCCACTCAATATTTGGGAAGAGGATTGCGGCCTCTATTAATAGGACTAGCCACCACAGTAGGAGACGATGGATTCCGATCATCCTCATCCACACAAGTTTACCAAGCACAAGAACACCTCTCCTCAGGAGGCTGTTCTTCCCATTGTACTGTTCATCCTCAGCCCAAGAGGCAATCCACCACCACCACACTGGAGTAGGGTATTACACCACAACAGTGGCCCGAACCAGTCTAAATCTTGTGTCCCTTGTGTTGCGAGTTCGTCGAGCTAGCTTAGAGATCGCGAAGCGCAAGAGGGCGTGATCTGTGAGGAGAGATCTTCACGCGTACCCCAGAGTTCGAACCTTAAGGGTTTTGCCAGAACTCGAGATATGACATTTGGCGCGCCAGGTAGGGGTGCGCCGGAGTTTTCCTTCCGTTGATCTGCTCCACGCCGCCACCGTGCTCCGCCTCCATGGCGAGTGCAGCACTTCTTGCCCCGGCGACCGATGCCGGTGGCGGGGCCAGGGGGCTCCGAGCCCTCGCTCCCGCCTTGCGGTGGGTGCAATGGCCATCCAAGTTAAAGCCGGAGATGCCGCAGCGCTACGATGGTGTGGTGGATCCATGGCCTTCCTGCTAGCGTACGAGGAAGCCGTCCTTAAGGCCGGAGGCGACGACAAGGTCATGGCCAACTGGCTTCCCATGGCCCTAACCGGTGTGCCGCGCGCCTGTCTGCTCAACCTCCCCGGATCCACGGCGGCGTCTTGGGAGGAGCTGCGTAATCTCTTCGTCGCGCGCTTCGCGGCACCGGCACCCCCTGCGGTCGCGGCCCTCCTCGGCGGCTCGCAAGAGCCGCCCTCGGACCGCCACATCAAGTTGTTCCTTCGCCAGATCGGCACCGCTTCCAAGCGCCCGGGGGCCCCGCCGGGCTGGGCCGCGCCCGAGGCCGACCTCACCTTTGACTAAAGGAATCATCCCGCCTCCACCGCCAGCTCGGGTATGCTCCCAATGCTTTGCACCCCCACCATCTACAACGTGGCCGTCACCAAGACCCTCATTGACAGCGGCGCTGGCCTCAATGTGCTCTCCGTGGAAGCCTTCGGCCTCCTTCATGTACCACTCGAGCTGCTCCGTCTCAGCAAGCCCTTCTCAGGAGTTGGTGGCGATGCCGCCCACTCCCTGGGGCAGATCCGCCTTCCTGTCACCTCCGGCACGCGCGACAATTACCGCACTGAGCTGGTCCACTTAGACATCGCCCGCATCGGCCTCCCGTACAACCCCATCCTCGGGTACCCAGCCCTGGCCTAGTTTATGGCGGCAACCCATCCGGCTTACAACCTCATGAAGATGCCTGGGAGCAAGGGCGTCCTCACCATTGAAGGGGACACCAAGGAGGACTCTGCTGGCGCTCAAGCTTGCTTTCAAGACCGCCACGGCGGTGCAGCCCGCCGGCGCAGGCGCCTCCAAGACCAAGGGAGCCGCGCCAACCAAGAAGAAGCAGCTATTCACCCAAGACAAGGAAGAAACCAAACAGGTGCCCGTCGACGAGGACGGGTCCTGAGGAGCCACCTTTACCATAGGTGCCGACCTCGACCCTGACCAAGAGGAAGCGTTGGTGAAGTTCTTGCGCACAAACAAGGAGATATTCGCATGGGAACCCAAGCAGCTGGTGGGGGTCCCGAGAGAGGTGATTCAGCATCACTTAAGGGTGTGCCCCAACGTACGCCCTGTGAAGCAGCGGGCGAGGCGACAGTCCACGGAGAAGCATGCTACCTCTTGAGCACTGCGTTGGATTTTCTTGAAGAGGAAAGGATGATGCAGCAAAGTAGCGTAAGTATTTCCCTCAGTTTTTGAGAACCAAGGTATCAATCCAATAGGAGGCTACGCGCGAGTCCCTCGTACCTACACAAAACAAATAACTCCTCGCAACCAACGTGATAAGGGGTTGTTAATCCCTTCACGGTCACTTACAAGAGTGAGATCTGATAGATATGATAGGATAATATTTTTGGTATTTTTGTGATAAAGATGCAAAGTAAAACAAAATCAAAGTAAAAAGCAACGGAAATAACTAAGTGTTGGAAGATTAATATGATGAAGATAGACCCGAGGGCCATAGATTTCACTAGTGGCTTCTCTCGAGAGCATAAATATTTTATGGTGGGTGAACGAATTACTGTTCAGCAATTGACAGAATTGAGCATAGTTATGAGAATATCTAGGTATGATCATGTATATAGGCATCACGTCCGAGACAAGCAGACCAACTCCTGCCTGCATCTACTACTATTACTCCACTCATCGACCTCTATCCATCATGCATTTAGAGTATTAAGTTCATGAAAACAGATTAACGCCTTAAGCAAGATGACATGACGTAGAGGGATAAATTCATGCAATATGATAAAAACCCCATCTTGTTATCCTCGATGGAAACAATACAATACGTGCCTTGCTGCCCCTCATCCTTTGGGAAAGGACACGCAAGATTGAACCCAAAGCTAAGCACTTCTCCCATTGCAAGAAAGATCAATCTAGTAGGCCAAACCAAACTGATAATTCGAAGAGACTTGCAAAGATAACCAATCATACATAAAGGAATTCTGAGAAGATACAAATATTGTTCATAGATAATCTTGATCATAAACCCACAATTCATCGGTCTCAACAAACACACCGCAAAAAGAAGATTACATCGAATAGATCTCCACGAGAGAGGGGGAACATTGTATTGAGATCCAAAAAGAGAGAAGAAGCCATCTAGCTACTAACTATGGACCCGAAGGTCTGAGGTAAACTACTCACACTTCATCGGAGAGGCTATGGTGATGATGTAGAAGCCCTCCGTGATGGATGCCCCCTCCGGCGGAGCTCCGGAACAGGCCCCAAGATGGGATCTCGTGTGTACAAAAGGTTGCGGCCATGGAATCAGGTTTTTGGCTCTGTATCTGATCGTTTGGGGGTACGTAGGTATATATAGGAGGAAGGAGTACGTCGGTGGAGCAACAGGGGGCCCACGAGGGTGGAGGGCGCGCCCTGGGGGGTGGGCGCGCCCCCCTACCTCGTGGCTTCCTCTTTTATTTCTTGATGTAGGGTCCAAGTCTCCCGGATCACAATCTTCCTAAAAATCACGTTCCCGAAGGTTTCATTCCGTTTGGACTCCATTTGATATTCCTTTTCTGCGGAACTCTGAAATAGGCAAAAAACAACAATTCTGGGCTGGGCCTCCGGTTAATAGGTTAGTCCCAAAAATAATATAAAAGTGGATAATAAAGCCCAATAATGTCCAAAATAGTAGATAATATAGCATGGAGCAATCAAAAATTATTGATACGTTGGAGACGTATCAGGCATCCCCAAGCTTAATTCATGCTCGTCCTCGAGTAGGTAAATGATAAAAACAGAATTTTTGATGCGGAGTGCTACTTGGCATAATTTCAATGTAATTCTTCTTAATTTTGTGAATATTCAGATCCGAAAGATTCAAGACAAAAGTTACATAAAAATAATAATACTTCAAGCATACTAACAAAGCAATCATGTCTTCTCAAAATAACATGGCCAAAGAAAGTTATCCCTACAAAATCGTATAGTCTGGCTATGCTCTATCTTCACCACACAGAGTATTTAAATCATGCACAACTCGATGACAAGCCAAGCAATTGTTTCATACTTTTGACGTTCTCAAACTTTTTCAATCTTCACGCTATACATAAGCGTGAGCCATGGATATATCACTATATGTGGAATAGAATGGTGGTTGTGGATAAGACAAAAAAGGGGAAGATAGTCTCACATCAACTAGGTTTATCAATGGGCTATGGAGATGCCCATCAATAGATATCAATGTGAGTGAGTAGGGATTGCCATGCAACGGATGCACTAGAGCTATAAGCATATGAAAGCTCAACAAAAGAAACTAAGTGGGTGTGCATCCAACTCGCTTGCTCACGAAGACCTAGGGCATTTTGAGGAAGCCCATCATTGGAATATACAAGCCAAGTTCTATAATGAAAAATTCCCACTAGTATATGAAAGTGACAAAATGAGAGACTCTCTATCATGAAGATCATGGTTCTACTTTGAAGCACAAGTGTGGTTAAAGGATAGTAACATTGTCCCTTCTCTCTTTTTCTCTTCTTTTATTTGGGCCTTTTCTCTTTTTTTTATTTTTATTTTTCGTCCGAAGTCTCATCCCGACTTGTGGGGGAATCATAGTCTCCATCATCCTTTTCCTCACTTGGAACAATGCTCTAAAAATGAAGATCATCACACTTTTATTTTCTTACAACTCAATAATTACAACTCGATACTTAGAACAAAATATGACTCTACATGAATACCTCTGGCGGTGTACCGGGATATGCAATGAATCAAGAGTGACATGTATGAAAGAATTATGAATGGTGGCTTTGCCACAAATAAGATGTCGACTACATGATCATGCTAGGCAATATGACAATGATGGAGCGTGTCATAATGAACGGAATGGTGGAAAGTTGCATGGCAATATATCTCGGAATGGCCATGGAAATGCCATGATAGGTAGGTATGGTGGCTGTTTTGAGGAAGGTATATGGTGGGTGTATGATACCGGTGAAAAGTGTGTGGTATTAGAGAGGCTAGCAATGGTGGAAGGAAGAAAAGTGCGTATAATCCATGGACTCAACATTAGTCATGAAGAACTCATATACTTATTGCAAAAATCTACAAGTTATCAAAGCAAAGTATTACGCGCCTGCTCCTAGGGGGATAGATTGGTAGGAAAATACCATCGCTCGTCCCCGACCGCCACTCATAAGGAAGACAATCAATAAATAAATCATGCTCCGACTTCATCACAAACTTTAACACAAGTATTTCTCAAATTCACAACTACTCAACTAGCATGACTCTAATATCACCATCTTCATATCTCAAAACAATTATCAAGCATCAAACTTCTCATAGTATTCAACACACTCATAAGAAAGTTCTTACTATTCTTGAATACCAAGCATATTAGGATTATTTAAGAAAATTAGCATGCTATTTAAGACTCTCAAAAAAATATAAGTGAAGCATGAGAGATCAATAGTTTCTATAAAACAAATCCATCACCGTGCTCTAAAAGATATAAGTGAAGTACTAGAGCAAAACTATATAACTCAAAAGGTATAAGTGAAGCACATAGAGTATTCTAACAAATTCCAAATCATGTATGGCTCTCTCAAAAGGTGTGTACAGCAAGGATGATTGTTGTAAACTAAAAAGTAAAGACTCAAATCATACAATACACTCCAAGCAAAACACATATCATGTGGTGAATAAAAATATAGCTCCAAGTAAAGTTACCGATGGAAATAGATGAAAGAGGGGATTCCTTCCGGGGCATCCCCAAGCTTTGGCTTTTTGATGTCCTTAGATTATCTTGGGGGTGCCATGGGGATCCCCAAGTTTAGGCTCTTGCCACTCCTTGTTCCATAATCCATCAAAATCTTTCACCCAAAACTTGAAAACTTCACAACACAAAACTTAACAGAAATCTCATGAGCTCCGTTAGCAAAAGGTCTTTTGACTATGTTCAAGATAATTAAGTTCATCTTATGAACTCCCACTCAGATAGACATCCCTCTGGTTATCTAAGTGATTACATGATCCGAGTCAACTAGGCCGTGTCCGATCATAACGTGAGACGGACTAGTCATCATCGGTGAACATCTTCATGTTGATCGTATCTACTATACGACTCATGCTCGACCTTTCGGTCTCTGTGTTCCGAGGCCATGTCTGTACATGCTAGGCTCGTCAAGTTAACCCTAAGTGTATTGCGTGTGTTCCGAGGCCATGTCTGTACATGCTAGGCTCGTCAACACCCGTTGTATGTGAACGTAAGAATCCATCACACTCGATCATCACGTGGTGCTTAGAAGCGACGAACTTTAGCAACGGTGCACAGTTAGGGGAGAACACTTCTTGAAATTGTTGTAAGGGATCATCTTATTTACTACCGTCGTTCTAAGTAAACAAGATGCATAAACATAATAAACATCACATGCAATTATATAGTAGTGACATGATATGGCCAATATCATATAGCTCCATTGATCTCCATCTTCGGGGCTCCATGATCATCATCGTCACCGGCATGACACCATGATCTCCATCATCGTGTCTTCATGAAGTTGTCTCGCCAACTATTACTTCTACTACTATGGCTGCCGGTTAGCAATAAAGTAAAGTAATCACATGGCGTTGTTTAATGACATGCAGGTCATACAATAAATAAAGACAACTCCTATGGCTCCTGCCGGTTGTCATACTCATCGACATGCAAGTCGTGAATCCTATTACAAGAACATGATCAATCTCATACATCACATATCATTCATCACATTCTTCTTGGCCATATCACATCACATAGCATACCCTGCAAAAACAAGTTAGACGTCCTCTAATTGTTGTTTGCATGTTTTACGTGGCTGCTATGGGTTTCTAGCAAGAACGTTTCTTACCTACGCAAAACCACAACGTGATATGCCAATTGCTATTTACCCTTCATAAGGACCCTTTTCATCGAATCCGTTCCGACTAAAGTGGGAGATCGGCACCGCTAGCCACCTTATGCACCAAGTGCATGTCGATCGGTGGAACCTGTCTCACGTGAAGAGCGTGTAAGGTCGGTCCGGGCCGCTTCATCCCACAATACCGTCAAACAAGATTGGACTAGTAACGGTAAGCATATTGAACAACATCAACGCCCACAACTAATTTGTGTTCTACTCGTGCAAAGAATCTACGAATAGACCTAGCTCATGATGCCACTTTGTTGGGGAACGTGGCAGAAATTCAAATTTTCCTATGTGTCACCAAGATCTATCTATGGAGAAACTAGCAACGAGGGAAGGAGAGTGCATCTACATACCCTTGTAGATCGCTAAGCGAAGCGTTCAAGAGAACGGGGTTGAAGGAGTCGTGCTCGTCGTGATCCAAATCACCGGAGATCCTAGTGCCGAACGGACGGCACCTCCACGCTCAACACACGTACAGCCGGTGGCGTCTCCCACGCCTTGATCCAGCAAGGAGAGAGGGAGAGGTTGAGGAAGACTCCATCCAGCAGCAGCACAATGGCATGGTGGTGATGGAGGAGCGTGGCAATCCCAGCAGGCTTCGCCAAGCACCAAGGGAGAGGAGGAGGAGGAGGCGGGGCTGCACCAAGAGGGAGAGAACTCATGTGTGTTGGGCAGCCCCAAACCTCAAGTATATATAGGGGAGGGGGAGGGCTGCGCCCCCATCTAGGGTTTCCACCCCCAAGGGGTGCGGCCAGCCCTAGATGGGGCTTGGGGAGGCGGCTAAGAGGGGAGGGAGAGGGAGGCGCCCACTAGATGGGCCTTAGGGCCCATCTGCCCTAGGGTTTGCCCCCTCCCACTCTCCCTTGCGCCTTGGGCCCCTTGTGGGGGGCGCACCAGCCCACCTGGGGCTGGTTCCCTCCCACACTTGGCCCATGCGGCCCTCCGGGGTTAGTGGCCCCACTTGGTGGACCCCGGGACCCTCCGGTGGTCCCGATGCGTTACCGAAAAACCCAAACTTTTCCGGTGACCAAAACAGGACTTCCCATATATAAATCTTTACCTCCGGACCATTCCAGAACTCCTCGTGACGTCCGAGATCTCATCCGGGACTCCGAACAACATTCTATAACCACATACAAACTTCCTTTATAAACCTAGCGTCATCGAACCTTAAGTGTGTAGACCCTACGGGTTCGGGAGACATGTAGACATGACCGAGACGTTCTCCGGTCAATAACCAACAGTGGGATCTGGATACCCATGTTGGCTCCCACATGTTCCACGATGATCTCATCGGATGAACCACGATGTCAAGGACTCAATCAATCCCGTATACAATTCCCTTTTTCTAACGGTATTGTACTTGCCCGAGATTCGATCGTCGGTATACCGATACCTTGTTCAATCTTGTTACCGGCAAGTCTCTTTACTCGTTCCGTAACACATCATCCCGTGATCAACCCCTTGGTCACATTGTGCACATTATGATGATGTCCTACCGAGTGGGCCCAGAGATACCTATCCGTCTACACGGAGTGACAAATCCGATCTCGATTCGTGCCAACCCAATGACACTTTCGGAGATACCTGTAGTGCACCTTTATAGCCACCCAGTTACGTTGTGACGTTTGGTACACCCAAAGCATTCCTACGGTATCCAGGAGTTGCACAATCTCATGGTCTAAGGAAATGATACTTGACATTAGAAAAGCTTTAGCATACGAACTACGATCTTTGTGCTAGGCTTAGGATTGGGTCTTGTCCATCACATCATTCTCCTAATGATGTGATCCCGTTATCAACCACATCCAATGTCCATGGTCAGGAAACTGTAACCATCTATTGATCAACGAGCTAGTCAACTAGGGGCTTACTAGGGACATGGTGTTGTCTATGTACCCACACATGTATCTGAGTTTCCTATCAATACAATTATAGCACGGATAATAAACGATTATCATGAACAAGGAAATATAATAATAACTAATTTATTATTGCCTCTAGGGCATATTTCCAACAGTCTCCCACTTGCACTAGAGTCAATAATCTAGTTCACATCGTCATGTGATTAACGCTGATAGGTCACATCGCCATGTGACCAACATCCAAAGAGTTTACTAGTGTCTGTAAACTAGTTCACATCATCATGCGATTAAGACTCAATGAGTTCTCAGGTTTGATCATGTTTTGCTTGTGAGAGAGGTTTTTAGTCAACGGGTCTGAACCTTTCAGATCCGTGTGTGCTTTGCAAATTTCTAGGTCATATTGTAAACGCTGCTTCCACGCTCCACTTGGATCTATTCCAAATGGTTGCTCCACTATACGTATCCGGTTTGCTACTCAGAGTCACTCGGATAGGTGTTAAAGCTTGCATCGACGTAACCCCTTACGCCAAACTCTTTATTACCTCCATAATCGAGAAACGTGTCCTTATTTACTCCAAGGACAATTATTGACCGCTGTCCAATGATCCATTCCTGGATCATTCTTGTACCCTATGACCGACTCTTGGCAAGGCACACTTCGATGCGGTACACAAAGATAGCATACTATAGAGCCTATGTCCGAAGCATAGGGGCGACCTTCGCCCTTTCTCTCTTTTCTGCCGTGGTCGAGCTTTAACTCTTAACTTCATACCTTACATCTCGTGCAAGAACTCCTTCTTTGATGATCCATCTTGAACACCTTCAAGATCATGTCAAGGTATGTGCTCATTTGAAAGTATTATTAAGCATTTTGATCTATCCTTATAGATCTCGATGCTCAATGTTCAAGTAGCTTAATCCAGGTTTTCTGTTGAAAAACATCTTTCAAGTAACCCTATATGCTTTCCAGAAATTCTACATCATTTCTGATCAACAACATATACTCATCAGAAATTCTATAGTGCTCCCACTCACTTCTTTGGAAATACAAGTTTCTCATAAACTTTGTATAAACCCAAAATCTTTGATCATCCTATCAAAGTGCATATTCCAACTCCGAGATGCTTACTGGAGTCCTTTGAAGGATCGCTGGAGCCAGCATACCTTTTAGCATCATTAGGATCGACAAAACTTTCTGATTGTATCACATACAACCTTTCCTTACGAAGACTGGTAAGGAAACTCGTTTTGACATCCATCTGCTAGATTTCATAAATGTAGCTAATGCTAACATGATTCCGACGGACTTAAGCATCGCTACGGATGAGAAAATCTCATCGTAGTCAACTCCTTGAACTTGTGAAAAAATCTTCGCCACAAGTCGAGCTTCATAGACGGTGATATTACCGTCCACGTCCGTCTTCTTCTTAAAGATCCATTTATCTCAATGGCTTGCCGATCATCGGGCAAGTCCACCAAAGTCCATGCTTTGTTCTGATACATGGATCCTATCTCGGATTTCATGGCTTCTAACCATTTGTCGGAATTTGGGCCCACCATTGCTTCTCCATGGCTCGTAGGTTCATTGTTGTCTAGCAACATGACCTTCAAGACAGGATCATCGTACCACTCTGAAGCAGTACGCATCCTTGTCACCCTACGAGGTACGGTAGTGACTTGATCCAAAACTTCATGATCACTATCATAAGCTTCGACTTCAGTTGGTGTAGGTGCCATAGGAACAACTTCCTGTGCCCTGCTACACACTTGTTGAAGTGACGGTTCAATAACCTCATCAAGTCTCCACCATCCTCCCACTCAATTTTCCGAGACAAACTTTTCCTCGAGAAAGGACCCGATTCAAGAAACAATCCCTATTGCTTTCGGATCTGAATTAGGAGGTATACCCAACCGTTTTGGGTGTCCTATGAAGATGCATTTTATCCGCTTTGGGTTCGAGCTTATCAAGCTGAAACTTTTTCACATAAGCGTCGCAGCCCCAAACCTTTAAGAAATGACAGCTTAGGTTTCTCTAAACCATAGTTCATACGGTGTCATCTCAACGAAATTACGTGGTGCCCTATTAAAGTGAGTGCGGTTGTATCTAATGCCTAACCCATGAACGATAGTGGTAATTCGATAAGAGACATCATGGTACGCACCATATCCAATAGGGTGCAACTATGATGTTTGGACACACCATTACACTATGGTGTTCCAGGCGGTATTAATTGTGAAACAATTTGCACAATGTCTTAATTGTGTGCCAAAACTCGTAACTCAGATATTCATCTCTTATGATCATATCATAGACATTCTATCCTCTTGTCACGAAGATCTTAAACTTCACTTTGAAATTACTTGAACCATTCAATAATTCAGACTTGTGTTTCATCAAGTAAATATACTCAACATCTACTCGAATCATCTGTGGAGTCAGAACATAACGATATTCACTGCATGCCTCAGCACTCATTGGACTGCATACATCAAAATGTGTTACTTCTAACAAGTTGCTATCTAGTTCCATCTTACTTAAACCGAGGCTTTTCAGTCATCTTGTCCGTGTGGTATGATTTGCATATCTCAAGTGATTCAAAATCAAGTGAGTCCAAACGATCCATCTGCATGGAGTTTCATCATGCGTATACACCAATAGACATGGTTTGCATGTCTCAAACTTTTCAAAAACGAGTGAGTCCAAAGATCCATCAACATGGAGCTTCTTCATGCGTTTACACCAATATGACTTACATGGCACAGTGCCACAAGTAAGTGGTACTATCATTACTATCTTATACTTTTGGCATGAAAATGTGTATCACTACGATCGAGATTCAATAAACCATTTATTTAGGTGCAAGACCATCGAAGGTATTATTCAAATAAATAGAGTAACCATTATTCTCCTTAAATGAATAATCAGATTGCGATAGACATAATCCAATCATGTCTATGCTCAACGCAAACACCAAATGACAATTATTCAGGTTTAATACTAATCTTGATGGTAGAGGGAGCGTGCGATGTTTGATCAAATCAAACTTGGAAACACTTCAACACATATCGTCACTCACCTTTAGCTAGTCTCCGTTTATTCCGTAGCTCTTTTATTTGAGTTACTAACACTTAGCAACCGAACGGTATCTAATACCACTGGTGCTACTAGGAGTACTAGTAAAGTACACATTAACATAACATATATCCAATATACTTCTATCGACCTTGCCAGCCTTCTCATCTACCAAGTATCTAGGGTAGTTTTGCTTGATCGTTCCCTCATTACAGAAGCACTTAGTCTCGGGTTTGGGTTCAACCTTGGGTTTCTTCACTAGAGCAGCAACTGTTTTGCCGCTTCATGAAGTATCCCTTGTTGCCCTTGCCCTTCTTGAAACTAGTGGTTTTACCAACCATCAACAATTGATGCTCCTACTTGACTTCTACTTTCGCGGTGTCAAACATCGCGAACACTTCAAGGATCATCATATCTATCCCTGATATGTTATAGTTCATCACGAAGCTCTAGTAGCTTGGTGGCAATGTCTTTGGAGAAACATCACTATCTCATCTGGAAGATTAACTCCCACTAGATTCAAGTGATTGTTGTACCCAGACAATCTGAGTACAAGCTCAACGATTCAGATCTTCTCCCTTAGTTTGTAGGCTAGAAAACTTGTCGGAGGTCTCATACCTCTTGACGTGAGCACGAGCCTGAAATCCCAATTTCAGCCCTCAGAACATCTCACATGTTCCGTGACGTTTCAAAACGTCTTTGGTGCCTTAATTCTAAGCCGTTTAACATTACCGAACTATCACGTAGTCATCAAAACGTGTATGTCCGATGTTCGCAACATCCACAAACGACGTTTGGGGTTGAGCACACTGAGCGGTGCATTAAGGACATAAGCTTTCTTCTGTCCGCATAATCGCTACTATCAACTTTCAACTATATTTTCTCTAGGAACATATCTAAACAGTGGAACTAAAGCGCGAGCTTACGACATACTCCCTCCGTTTCTTGATATAAGGTGTATAGATTTTTGAGAAAAAGTCCAAAATATAAGGTGTATCGCATTGCACCACTCGTTAGGATAATTTTTTAAGGGATTTGATTACATTTCCCTATATTAGTTAATCTCCTCTATTTTCTCATGCCAAATAGTAAGGAGTAATATCGCTCAAAACTTGTGAAATTTTCCCTCCACTTGCGTTCTTTAATTTTCGTGCCAAAAACTATACACCCTATATTTAGGAACTGAGGGAGTAATTTGCAAAAGGTCTTTTGACTATGTTCAAGATAATTAAGTTCATCTTATGAACTCCCACTCAGATAGACATCCCTCTGGTTATCTAAGTGATTACATGATCCGAGTCAACTAGGCCGTGTCCGATCATCACGTGAGACGGACTAGTCATCATCGGTGAACATCTTCATGTTGATCATATCTACTATCGACTCATGCTCGACCTTTCGGTCTCGTGTTCGAGGCCATGTCTGCATACATGCTAGGCTCGTCAAGTTAACCCTAAGTGTATTGCGTGTGTTCCGAGGCCATGTCTGTACATGCTAGGCTCACAACACCGTTGTATGTGAACATAAGAATCCATCACACCTGATCATCACGTGGTGCTTAGAAGCGACGAACTTTAGCAACGGTGCACAGTTAGGGGAGAACACTTCTTGAAATTGTTGTAAGGGATCATCTTATTTACTACCATCGTTCTAAGTAAACAAGATGCATAAACATAATAAACATCACATGCAATTATATAGTAGTGACATGATATGGCCAATATCATATAGCTCCATTGATCTCCATCTTCGGGGCTCCATGATCATCATCGTCATCGGCATGACACCATGATCTCCATCATCGTGTCTTCATGAAGTTGTCTCGCCAACTATTACTTCTACTACTATGGCTGCCGGTTAGCAATAAAGTAAAGTAATCACATGGCGTTGTTTAATGACACGCAGGTCATACAATAAATAAAGACAACTCCTATGGCTCCTGCCGGTTGTCATACTCATCGACATGCAAGTCGTGAATCCTATTACAAGAACATGATCAATCTCATACATCACATATCATTCATCACATTCTTCTTGGCCATATCACATCACATAGCATACCCCGCAAAAACAAGTTAGGCGTCCTCTAATTGTTGTTTGCATATTTTACGTGGCTGCTATGGGTTTCTAGCAAGAACATTTCTTACCTCATAAAACCACAACGTGATATGCCAATTGCTATTTACCCTTCATAAGGACCCTTTTCATCGAATCCGTTCCGACTAAAGTGGGAGACGGCACCCGCTAGCCACCTTATGCACCAAGTGCATGTCGGTCGGTGGAACCTGTCTCACGTGGAGTGCGTGTAAGGTCGGTCCGGCCGCTTCATCCCACAATACCGTCGAAACAAGATTGGACTAGTAACGGTAAGCATATTGAACAACATCAACGCCCACAACTACTTTGTGTTCTACTCGTGCAAAGAATCTACGCAATAGACCTAGCTCATGATGCCACTGTTGGGGAACGTGCAGAAATTCAAAATTTTCCTCGTGTCACCAAGATCTATCTATGGAGAAACTAGCAACGAGGGAAGGAGAGTGCATCTACATACCCTTGTAGATCGCTAAGCGGAAGCGTTCAAGAGAACGGGGTTGAAGGAGTCGTGCTCGTCGTGATCCAAATCACCGGAGATCCTAGTGCGAGCGGACGGCACCTCCGCCTTCAACACACGTACAGCCCGGTGACGTCTCCCACGCCTTGATCCAGCAAGGAGAGAGGGAGAGGTTGAGGAAGACTCCATCCAGCAGCAGCACAACGGCATGGTGGTGATGGAGGAGCGTGGCAATCCCGCAGGGCTTCGCCAAGCACCAAGGGAGAGGAGGAGGAGGAGAGGCAGGGCTGCACCAAGAGGGAGAGAACTCATGTGTGTTGGGCAGCCCCAAACCTCAAGTATATATAGGGGAGGGGGAGGGCTGCGCCCCCATCTAGGGTTTCCACCCCAAGGGGTGCGGCCAGCCCTAGATGGGGCTTGGGGAGGCGGCCAAGAGGGGAGGGAGAGGGAGGCGCCCACTAGATGGGCCTTAGGGCCCATCTGCCCTAGGGTTTGCCCCCTCCCACTCTCCCTTGCGCCTTGGGCCCCTTGTGGGGGGCGCACCAGCCCACCTGGGGCTGGTTCCCTCCCACACTTGGCCCATGCAGCCCTCCGGGTTAGTGGCCCCACTTGGTGGACCCCGACCCTCCGGTGGTCCCAGACGCTATCGGAAAAACCCAAACTTTTCCGGTGACCATAACAGACTTCCATATATAAATCTTTACCTCCGGACCATTCCGAACTCCTCGTGACGTCCGAGATCTCATCCGGACTCAACAACATTCTATAACCACATACAAACTTCCTTTATAACCCTAGCGTCCATCGAAGCTTAAGTGTGTAGACCCTACGGGTTCGGAGACATGTAGACATGACCGAGACGTTCTCCGGTCAATAACCAACAGCGGATCTGGATACCCATGTTGGCTCCCACATGTTCCACGATGATCTCATCGGATGAACCACGATGTCAAGGACTCAATCAATCCGTATACAATTCCCTTTGTCTAGCGGTATTGTACTTGCCCGAGATTCGATCGTCGGTATACCGATACCTTGTTCAATCTTGTTACCGCAAGTCTCTTTACTCGTTCCGTAACACATCATCCCGTGATCAACCCCTTGGTCACATTGTGCACATTATGATGATGTCCTAACGAGTGGGCCCAGATATACCTATCCGTCTACGGAGTGACAAATCCAGTCTCGATTCGTACCAACCCAATGACACTTTCGAGAGATACCGTAGTGCACCTTTATAGCCACCCGATTCGTTGTGACGTTTGGTACACCCAAAGCATTCCTACGGTATCCGGGAGTTGCACAATCTCATGGTCTAGGGAAATGATACTTGACATTAGAAAAGCTTTAGCATACTAACTACGATCTTTGTGCTAGGCTTAGGATTGGGTCTTGTCCATCACATCATTCTCCTAATGATGTGATCCGTTATCAACGACATCCAATGTCCATGGTCGAAAACTGTAACCATCTATTGATCAACGAGCTAGTCAACTAGAGGCTTACTAGGGACATGGTGTTGTCTATGTACCCACACATGTATCTGAGTTTCCTATCAATACAATTATAGCATGGATAATAAACGATTATCATGAACAAGGAAATATAATAATAACTAATTTATTATTGCCTCTAGGGCATATTTCCAACAATATTCATCATGGGGATTAAATAAATTTTCAGGATCATAAGAAGAATCACCCCGATCATGATCATTGCAACAAGTAGTAGACATAGCAAAACTAGCATCCCCAAGCTTAGGGTTTTGCATATTATTAGCACAATTGACATCAAGAGAATTTATAGTAAAATCATTGTGATCATGCTTTTCATCGAAGGAACTATCAAGTATGGGTGTAATAGCAACGATCTCATGTTTGACATAAGGAACTATACCAGATGCATCTTCATAAATATTGGCATCATGGCCACAAGAATAGAAAGCATCAAGTTCATCAAGGGATATTTCAACCAAATCATCGGAATCGTCATTATCTATAGATTCATGCATATCATTATTTTCTTCCAAAGCAACGGTCATTCTTTCAATAAATTCTTGGACATAGACATTATGAGCAAGGTTTTCATTGCAATATTTAAGTATGATGGAATTTTCAGATTTGTTAAGAGTAAAATCATACTTTTCGATCAAAGAAGCAACTTCATGAGCACCCTTAAAACGACAAATTCTTCAATTTGTTCGATATCATAGTAACTATAAACACCCTTTGCATAAGAAGAT
Source organism: Aegilops longissima (assembly GCA_021605205.1). Lineage (NCBI taxonomy): Eukaryota > Viridiplantae > Streptophyta > Magnoliopsida > Poales > Poaceae > Aegilops > Aegilops longissima. The sequence continues at coordinate 180,774,149 of CM038676.1, read as the reverse complement.
AAGATTTCATTATCATTGAACTCACATAGGTAGGGAAGGTGTTTTTTAGGGTTCTTAGAGCAACAAGTAAAATCACACATTTCACAAAGATTCCAAGCATAGCATAGCAAACTATTTATATGATACCATAAGAGCTTCCCTTTTTCAGACAAACGGTGACGCACAAAATGAGCATGCTCATCTAAAGATTTCCCATCAACTAGGCTAGTTGGGGTTTCAAAGACGAAAGATAAGGATCAAGATGATCCAAGTAGAACACTTTAAGTGGATCCATATCAATAGATTTTTAGCAAGCGAAGATGCAAGCATATAGAAGGCACAAGGAAACACAAACAAAGATACATACGGGAAGAAGGCGAACGACAAAGAGAGGGCGAATAAAATGGCAAGGGTGAAGTGGGGGAGAGGAAAACGAGAGGCAAATGGCAAATAATGTAATGCAGGAGATAAGGGATTTGTGATGGGTACTTGGTATGTTGACCTTTGCGTAGACTCCCCGGCAACGGCGCCAGAAATTCTTCTTGCTACCTCTTGAGCACTGCGTTGGATTTCCTTGAAGAGGAAAGGATGATACAGCAAAGTAGCGTAAGTATTTCCCTCAGTTTTTGAGAACCAAGGTATCAATCCAATAGGAGGCTACGCGTGAGTCCCTCGTACCTACACAAAACAAATAACTCCTTGCAACCAACGCGATAAGGGGTTGTCAATCCCTTCACGGTCACTTACGAGAGTGAGATCTCATCGATATGATAGGATAATATTTTTGGTATCTTTGTGATAAAGATGCAAAGTAAAATAAAAGCAAAGTAAAAAAGCAAAGGAAATAACTAAGTGTTGGAAGATTAATATGATGAAGATAGACCCGGGGGCCATAGATTTCACTAGTGGCTTCTCCCAAGAGCATAAATATTTTACGGTGGGTGAACGAATTACTGTTCAGCAATTGACAGAATTGAGCATAGTTATGAGAATATCTAGGTATGATCATGTATATAGGCATCACGTCCGAGACAAGTAGACCGACCCCTGCCTGCATCTACTACTATTACTCCACTCATCAACCGCTATCCAGCATGCATCTAGAGTATTAAGTCCATGAAAATAGAGTAACGCCTTAAGCAAGATGACATGATGTAGAGGGATAAATTCATGCAATATGATAAAAACCCCATCTTGTTATCCTCGATGGCAACAATATAATACGTGCCTTGCTGCCCCTATTGTCACTGGGAAAGGACACAGCAAGATTGAACCCAAAGCTAAGCACTTCTCCCATTGCAAAAAAGATCAATCTAGTAGGCCAAACCAAACTGATAATTCAAAGAGACTTGCAAAGATAACCAATCATACATAAAAGAATTCAGAGAAGATTCAAATATTGTTCATAGATAATCTTGATCATAAACCCACTATTCATCGCTCTCAACAAACACACCGCAAAAAAAAGATTACATCGAATAGATCTCCACGAGAGAGGAGGAGAACATTGTATTGAGATCCAAAAAGAGAGAAGAAGCCATCTAGCTACTAACTATGGACCCGAAGGTCTGAGGTAAACTACTCACACTTCATCGGAGAGGCTATGGTGATGATGTAGAAGCCCTCCATGATGGATGCCCCCTCCGGCAGAGCTCCGGAACAGGCCCCAAGGTGGGATCTCGCGGGTACAGAAGGTTGCGGCGGTGGAATTATGTTTTTTGCTCCGTATCTGATCGTTTGGGGGTACGTAGGTATATATAGGAGGAAGGCGTATGTCGGTGGAGCAACATGGGGCCCACGAGGGTGGAGGGTGCGCCCTGGGAGGTTGGGCGCGCCCTCCTACCTCATGGCTTCCTCTTTTCTTTCTTGACATAGGGTCCAAGTCTCCAGATCATAATCTTCCTAAAAATCACGTTCCCGAAGGTTTCATTCCGTTTGGACTCCGTTTGATATTCCTTTTCTGCGAAACTCTAAAATAGGCAAAAAAACAGCAATTCTAGGTTGGGCCTCCGGTTAATAGGTTAGTCCCAAAAATAATATAAAAGTGGATAATAATGCCCAATAATGTCTAAAACAGTAGATAATATAGCATGGAGCAATGAAAAATTATAGATACGTTGGAGACGTATCAAAGGATGCCTTCATCGTCCAAGAAACTCGCAAGCTGTAGGCGGCGGGCGCCATTCGTGAAGTTCGGTACCCTGAATGACTGGCAAACCCCGTTGTTGTGCCGAAGAAAGGCGGGAAGGAGCGCATGTGTGTCGACTTCACCAACCTCAACAAAGCCCGCCCCCAAGATCCATTCCCGCTTCCATGCATCGACCAGATCGTCGACTCCACCGCAGAGTGCGATTTGCTGTGCTTCCTAGATGCGTTCTCGAGCTACCACCAGATGAAGATGGCGGTAGAAGATGTGGAGAAGACCGCCTTCCAGACCCCGTGTGGGGTGTACTGCTATACTTGCATGCCCTTCGGACTGCGCAACACGGGCGCGACCTTTCAGTGGCTGATGCACCTCGCCTTAGGGCGGCAGCTCGGGAGAAACACGGAGGCCTATGTTGACGACATTGTGGTGAAGTCTGGGGAAGCGAGAACCTTGATCCAAGATCTAGAGGATACTTTCGCAAGCCTACACCAGGTGAACTTACGGCTCAACCCGGAGAAGTGCGTGTTCGGTGTCCCTTCTGGCAAGCTACTGGGTGCTCTTGGTGCTCTACCTATCTGCCACACCCCACTCCGCCAACGTAGCGCTGGTGGCCTTCAGAGACGAGCGCCGGATCAAGGACCCGCCAGGGGGAACCACCAGGCTGGACGAAGTGGCACGACACCGAGGCGAAGCTCCTAAAGCAGCAGCAGCTTCAGCGGACCACAAAGCCCTTGAAGCCAAAGCCCTCGCAGAGACACCTCAGCTCCCGGAAGCCGAAGACCTCGTCAGCTATCCCGCCCTCGTTGAGCACCCGGTGTACTTCGTTAGCACAGTACTCCGGGATGCGAGAGCACGATACCCCATGCCTCAGAAGATCCTGCTCACGCTCCTGGTGGCCTCGCGCAAGCTGCGCCATTACTTCCTGGGTCATACCATCAAGGTCATCTCGGCTTACCCACTGGAAAGAGTGCTCAGGAGCCCCAATGTTGTCGGGTGAGTTGCTAAATGGAACATCGAGCTGCAAGCGTTCGACTTGGAGTTCAGCACACCAGGGTCATCAAGGGGGCCGCACTAGCAAACTTTGTGGCTGAATGGACCGACGCCCCAGAACTTGAAGCTGGTGAGGACCAATCCCTGTCTCCAGGAAGCGAGTGAAGGAAATATGCCCTAGAGGCAATAATAAAGTTATTATTTATTTCCTCATATCATGATAAATGTTTATTATTCATGCAACAATTGTATTAACTGGAAACATAATACATGTGTGAATACATAGACAAACATAGTGTCACTAGTATGCCTCTACTTGACTAGCTCGTTAATCGAAGATGGTTGAGTTTCCTAGCCATGGACATGAGTTGTCATTTGATTAACGGGATCACATCATTAGGAGAATGATGTGATTGACTTGACCCATTCCGTTAGCTTAGCACTTGATCATTTAGTATGTTGCTATTGCTTTCTTCATGAGTTATACATGTTCCAATGACTATGAGATTATGCAACTCCCGTTTACCGGAGGAACACTTTGTGTGCTACCAAACGTCACAAGTGTCTCCGAAGGTACTTGTTGAGTTGGCGTATTTCGAGATTAGGATTTGTCACTCCGATTGTCGGAGAGGTATCTCTGGGCCCTCTCAGTAATGCACATCACTATAAGCCTTGCAAGCAATGTGACTAATGAGTTAGTTGCAGGATGATGCATTATGGAACGAGTAAAGAGACTTGCCGGTAACGAGATTGAACTAGGTATTGAGATACCGACGATCGAATCTCGGGCAAGAAACATACCGATGACAAAGGGAACAACGAATGTTGTTATGCGGTTTGACCGATAAAGATCTTCGTAGAATATGTGGGAGCCAATATGAGCACCTAGGTTCCACTATTGTTAATTTACAAGAGACGTGTCTCGTTCATGTCTACATAGTTCTCGAACCCGTAGGGCCCGCACGCTTAAAGTTTGGTGACAATCGGTATTATGAATTTTTGTGTTTATGTACCGAAGGTAGTTCGGAGTCCCGGATATGATCAGGACATGACGAGGAGTCTCGAAATGGTCAAGACATAAAGATCGATATATTGGACGACTATGTTTGGACACCGGAAAGGTTCCCGGAAGTTTCGGACATTTACCGGAGTACCGGGGGGTTACCGGAACCCCCCGGGGAGATAATTGGGCCTCATGGACCTTAGTGGGAGAAGAGGAGGGGCGGCAAGGGCATCCGCACGCCCCCTCCCCCTCTAGTCCGAATTGGACAAGGAGGGGGCGGCGCCCCCTTTTCCTTCTCCTCCTCTCTCTCTTCCTTCCCTCTCCTACTCCAACAAGGAAAAGGAGGAGTCCTACTCCCGGTGGGAGTAGGACTCCCCCCTTGGCGTGCCCTCCTCCTGGCCGGCCGCCTCCCCCCTTGCTCCTTTATATATAGGGGCAGGGGGCACCTCTAGACACACAAGTTGATCTATTGATCTATTCCAGCCGTGTGCGGTGCCCCCCTCCACCATATTCCACCTCGGTCATATCGTAACAGTGCTTAGGAGAAGCCCTGCGTCGGTAGCAACATCATCACCGTCATCACGCCATCGTGCTGACGGAACTCTCCCGTGAAGCTCTGCTGGATCGGAGTTCGCGGGACGTCATCGAGCTGAACGTGTGCTGAACGCGGAGGTGTCGTACGTCCGGTACTTGGATCGGTCAGATCGTGAAGACATACGACTACATCAACCGCGTTGTGCTAACGCTTCCACTTTCGGTCTACGAGGGTACGTGGACAATACTCTCCCCTCTCATTGCTATGCATCACCATGATCCTGCGTGTGCGTAGGAATTTTTTTGAAATTACTACGTTCCCCAACAGTGGTATCAGAGCCTGGTTTTATGCGTAGATGTTATATGCACGAGTAGAACACCAGTGAGTTGTGTGCGATACAAGTCATACTGCTTACCAGCATGTCATACTTAGGTTCGGCGGTATTGGTGGATGAAGCGGCCCGGACCGACATTACGCGTATGCTTACGCGAGACTGGTTCTACGGACGTGCTTTGCACATAGGTGGCTGGCGGGTGTCAGTTTCTCCAACTTTAGTTGAACCGAGTGTGGCTACGCCCGGTCATTGAGAAGGTTAAAACAGCACTTACTTGACGAACTATCGTTGTGGTTTTGATGCGTAGGTAAGAACGGTTCTTGCTCAGCCCGTAGCAGCCACGTAAAACTTGCAACAACAAAGTAGAGGACATGTAACTTGTTTTTGCAGGGCATGTTGTGATGTGATATGGTCAAGGCATGATGCTATGTTTTATTGTATGAGATGATCATGTTTTGTAACCGAGTTATCGGCAACTGGCAGGACCATATTATTGTCGCTTTATTGTATGCAATGCAATCGCGCTGTAATTGCTTTACTTTATCACTAAGTGGTAGCGATAGTCGTAGAAGCAATAGTTGGCGAGACGACAACGATGCTACGATGGAGATGAAGGTGTCGCGCCGGTGACGATGGTGATCATGACGGTGCTTCGGAGATGGAGATCACAAGCACAAGATGATGATGGCCATATCATGTCACTTATATTGATTGCATGTGATGTTTATCTTTTATGCATATTATTTTTCTTTGATTGACGGTACCATTATAAGATGATCTCTCACTAAATTTCAAGATAAAAGTGTTCTCCCTGAGTATGCACCGTTGCCAAAGTTCGTCGTGCCGAGACACCACGTGATGATCGGGTGTGATAAGCTCTATGTTCATCTACAACGGGTGCAAGCCAGTTTTGCACACGCAGAATACTCGGGTTAAACTTGACAAGCCTAGCATATGTAGATATGGCCTCGGAACACTGAGACCGAAAGGTCGAGCGTGAATCATATAGTAGATATGATCAACACAGTGATGTTCACCATTGAAAACTACTCCATCTCACGTGATGATCGGACATGGTTTAGTTGATTTGGATCACGTGATCGCTTATATGATTAGAGGGATATCTATCTAAGTGGGAGTTCTTAAGTAATATGATTAATTGAACTTAAATTTATCATGAACTTAGTACATGATAGTATTTTGCTTGTCTATGTTGATTGTAGATAGATGGCCCGTCTTTGTTGTTCCGTTGAATTTTAATGCGTTCCTTGAGAAAGCAAAGTTGAAAGATGATGGTAGCAATTACACGGACTGGGTCCGTAACGAGAGGATTATCCTCATTGCTGCACGTAAGAATTACATCTCGAAGCACCGCTAGGTGTACCACTCTTGCAAACAATGCAGACATTGTGAATGCCTGGCAGTCGTGTGTTGATGACTACTCGATAGTTCAGTGTGCCATGCTTTACTGCTTAGAACCGGGACTTCAACGACGTTTTTCACGTCATGGAGCATATGAGATGTTCCAGGAGTTGAAGTTAGTATTTCGAGCAAATGCCCAGATTGAGAGATATGAAGTCCCCAATAAGTTATGCAGTTGCAAAATGGAGGAGAATAGTTTTGTCAGTGAACATATACTCGGAATGTCTGGTACTGCAATCACTTGATTCAACAGGGAGTTAATCTTCTAGATGATAGTGTCATTGACAGAATTCTTCAATCACTACTACCAAGCTACAAGAGCTTCGTGATGAACTATAATATGCAAGGGATGGATAAGACAATTCTCGAGCTCTTTGCAATGCTAAAGGTTGCGGAGGTAGAAATCAAGAAGGAGCATCAAGTGTTGATGGTCAACAAGACCACCAATTTCAAGAAAAAGGGCAAAGGGAAGAAGAAGGGGAACTTCAAGAAGAACAGCAAACAAGTTGCTGCTCAAGAGAAGAAACCCAAGTCCGGACCTAAGCCTGAGACTGAGTGCTTCTACTGCAAGCAGACTGGTCACTAGAAGCGGAACTGCCCCAAGTATTTGGCGGATAAGAAGGATGGCAAGGTGAACAAAGGTATATGTGATATAGATGTTGTTGATGTGTACCTTACTAGAGCTCGCAGTAGCACCTGGGTATTTGATACTGGTTTTGTTGCTAATATTTGCAACTCGAAACAGGGACTACAGATTAAGCGAAGACTGGCTAAGGACGAGGTTACGATGCGCGTGGGAAATGGTTCCAAAGTCGATGTGATCGCCGTCGACACGCTACCTCTACATCTACCTTCGGGATTAGTTTTAGACCTAAATAATTGTTATTTGGTGCCAGCGTTAAGCATGAACATTATATCTGGATCTTGTTTCATGCGAGACAGTTATTCATTTAAATCTGATAATAATGATTGTTCTATTTATATGAGTAATATCTTTTATGGTCATGCACCCTTGAAGAGTGGTCTATTTTTGTTGAATCTTGATAGTAGTGATACACATATTCATAATGTTGAAGCCAAAAGATGTAGAGTTGATAATGATAGTGCAACTTATTTGTGGCACTGTCGTTTGGGTCATATTGGTGTAAAGCGCATGAAGAAACTCCATACTGATGGACTTTTGGAATCACTTGATTATGAATCACTTGGTACTTGTGAACCATGCCTTATGGGCAAGATGACTAAAACGCCATTCTCCGGAACAATGGAGCGAGCAACAGATTTGTTGGAGATCATACATACTGATGTATATGGTCCAATGAATGTTGATGCTCGTGGTGGGTATCGTTATTTTCTCACCTTCACAGATGATTTGAGATATGGGTATATCTACTTAATGAAACATAAGTCTGAAACATTTGAAAAGTTCGAAGAATTTCAGAGTGAAGTGGAAAATCATCGTAACAAGAAAATAAAGTTTCTATGATCTGATCATGGAGGAGATTGAGTTACGAGTTTGGTCCACATTTGAAACAATGCGGAATAGTTTCACAACTCACGCCACCCAACCACAGCGTAATGGTGTGTCCGAACATCGTAATCGTACTTTACTAGATATGGTGCGATCTATGATGTCTCTTACTTATTTACCGCTATCGTTTTGGGGTTATGCTTTAGAGACGACTGCATTCACGTTAAATAGGGCACCATCGAAATCCGTTGAGACGACGCCTTATGAACTGTGGTTTGGCAAGAAACCAAAGTTGTCGTTTCTTAAAGTTTGGGGCTGCGATGCTTATGTGAGAAAGCTTCAACCTGATAAGCTCGAACCCAAATCGGAGAAATGTGTCTTCATAGGATACCCAAAGGAAACTGTTGGGTACACCTTCTATCAGAGATCCGAAGACAAGACATTCGTTGCTAAGAATGGATCCTTTCTAGAGAAGGAGTTTCTCTCGAAAGAAGTGAGTGAGAGGAAAGTAGAACTTGATGAGGTAACTGTACCTACTCCCTTATTGGAAAATAGTTCATCACAGAAACCGGTTCCTGTGACACCTACACCAATTAGTGAGGAAGCTAATGATATTGATCATGAAACTTCAGATCAAGTTACTACCGAACCTCGTAGGTCAACCAGAGTAAGATCCGCACCAGAGTGGTACGGTAATCCTATTCTGGAGGTCATGTTACTTGACCAAGGCAAACCTATGAACTATGAAGAAGTGATGGTGAGCCCAGATTCCGCAAAATGGCTTGAGGCCATGAAATCTGAGATGGGATCCATGTATGAGAACAAAGTGTGGACTTTTATTGACTTGCCCGATGATCGGCAAGCCATTGAGAATAAATGGATCTTCAAGAAGAAGACTGACGCTGACGGTAATGTTACTGTCTATAAAGCTCGACTTGTTGCGAAAGGTTTTTGACAAGTTCAAGGGATTGACTACGATGAGACTTTCTCACCCGTAGTGATGCTTAAGTCTGTCTGAATCATGTTAGCAATTGCCGCATTTTATGATTATGAAATTTGGCAAATGGATGTCAAAACTGCATTCCTGAATGGATTTCTAGAAGAAGAGTTGTATATGATGCAACCAGAAGGTTTTGTCGATCCAAAGGGAGCTAACAAAGTGTGCAAGCTCCAGCGATCCATTTATGTACTGGTGCAAGCCTCTTGGAGTTGGAATAAACATTTTGATAGTGTGATCAAAGCATATGGTTTTATACAGACTTTTGGAGAAGCCTGTATTTACAAGAAAGTGAGTGGGAGCTTTGTAGCATTTCTAATATTATATGTGGATGGCATATTGCTGATTGGAAATGATATAGAATTTCTGGATAGCATAAAAGGATACTTGAATAAGAGTTTTTCAATGAAAGACCTTGGTGAAGCTGCTTACATATTAGGCATCAAGATCTATAGAGATAGATCAAGACCCTTGATAGGAATTTCACAAAGCACATGCCTTGACAAAGTTTTGAAGAAGTTCAAAATGGATCAAGCAAAGAAAGGGTTCTTGCCTGTGTTACAAGGTGTGAAGTTGAGTCGGACTCAATGCCCGACCACTGCAGAAGATAGAGAGAAAATGAAAGATGTTCCCTATGCTTCAGCCATAGGCTCTATCATGTATGCAATGATGTGTACCAGGCCTGTTGTGTGTCTTGCTATTAGCCTAGCAGGAAGGTACCAAAGTAATCTAGGAGTGGATCACTGGACAGTGGTCAAGAACATCCTGAAATACCTGAAAAGGACTAAGGATATGTTTCTTGTTTATGGATGTGACAAAGAGCTAGTCGTAAATGGTTACGTCGATGCAAGCTTTGACACTGATCCGGACGATTCTAAATCGCAAACCGGATACGTGTTTACATTGAACAGTGGAGCTGTCAGTTGGTGCAGTTCTAAACAAAGCATCGTTGTGGGATCTACGTGTGAAGTGGAGTACATAGCTGCTTCAGAAGTAGAAAATGAAGGAGTCTAGATGAAGGAGTTCATATCCGATCTAGGTGTCATACCTAGTGCATCGGGTCCACTGAATTTTTTTTGTGACAATACTGGTGCAATTGCCTTGGCAAAGGAATCCAGATTTCACAAGAGGACCATGCACATCAAGAGACGCTTCAATTCCTTCCGGGACCAAGTCCAGGAGGGAGACATAGAGATTTGCAACATACATACAGATCTGAATGTTGCAGACCAGTTGAATAAGCCTCTTCCACGAGCAAAACATGATCAGCACCAAAACTCCATGGGTGTTAGAATCATTACTGTGTAATCTAGATTATTGACTCTAGTGCAAGTAGGATACTGAAGGAAATATGCCCTAGAGGCAATAATAAAGTTATTATTTATTTCCTCATATCATGATTAATGTTTATTATTCATGCTAGAATTGTATTAACCGGAAATATAATACATGTGTGAATACATAGACAAACATAGTGTCACTAGTATGCCTCTACTTGACTAGCTCGTTAATCGATGATGGTTGAGTTTCCTAGCCATGGACATGAGTTGTCATTTGATTAACGGGATCACATCATTATGAGAATGATGTGATTGACTTGACCCATTCCATTAGCTTAGCACTTGATCGTTTAGTATGTTGCTATTGCTATCTTCATGACTTATACATGTTCCTATGACTATGAGATTATGCAACTCCTGTTTACTGGAGGAACACTTTGTGTGCTACCAAACGTCACAACATAACTGGGTGATTATAAAGGTGCTCTACAGGTGTCTCCGGAGGTATTTGTTGAGTTGGCGTATTTCAAGATTAGGATTTGTCACTCCGATTGTCGGAGAGGTATCTCTGGGCCCTCTCGATAATGCACATCACTATAAGCCTTGCAAGCAATGTGACTAAGGAGTTAGTTGCGGGATGATGCATTACGGGACGAGTAAAGAGACTTGCCAGTAACGAGATTGAACTAGGTATTGAGATACCGACGATCGAATCTCGGGCAAGTAACATACCGATGACAAAGGGAACAACGTATGTTGTTATGCGGTTTGACCAATAAAGATCTTCTTAGAATATGTGGTAGCCAATATGAGCATCCAGGTTCCGCTATTGGTTATTGACCGGAGACGTGTCTCGGTCATGTCTACATAGTTCTCGAACCCGTAGGGTCCGCACGCTTAAAGTTTGGTGACGATCGATATTATGAGTTTTTGTGTTTTGATGTACCGAAGGTAGTTCGGAGTCCCGGATATGATCGTGGACATGACAAGGAGTCTCGAAATGGTCGAGACATAAAGATCGATATATTGGACGACTATGTTTGGACACCGGAAAGGTTCCGGGAAGTTTCAGACATTTATCGAGATGCGGGGTTACTGAAACCCCGGGGAGTTAATTTGGCCTCATGGGCCTTAGTGGGAGAAGAGGAGGGGCGGCCAGGGCAGCCGCGCACCCCCTCTCCCTCTAGTCTGAATTGGACAAGGAGGGGGCGGCGCCCCCCTTTTCCTTCTCCTCCTCTCTCCCTTCCTTCCCTCTCCTACTCCAACAAGGAAAAGGAGGGAGTAGGACTCCTCCCTTGGCGCGCCCTCCTCCTTGCCAGCCGGCTCCCCCCTTGATCCTTTATATACGGGGGCAGGGGAGCACCTCTAGACACACAAGTTGATCTATTGATCTATTCCAGCCGTGTGCGGTGCCCCCCTCCACCATATTCCACCTCGGTCATATCGTAGCGGTGCTTAGTCGAAGCCCTGCGTCGGTAGCAACATCATCACCGTCATCATGCCTTCGTGCTGACGGAACTCTCCCGTGAAGCTCTGCTGGATCGGTGTTCGCGGGACGTCATCGAGCTGAACGTGTGTTGAACTCGGAGGTGTCGTATGTTCGGTACTTGGATCGGTCGGATCGTGAAGACGTACGACTACATCAACCGCGTTGTGCTAACGCTTCCGCTTTCGGTCTACGAGGGTACATGGACAACACTCTCCCTTCTTGTTGCTATGCATCACCATGATCCTATGTGTGCGTAGGATTTTTTTTTTGAAATTACTACGTTCTCCAACAGCGAGGCGCCGGACGGCTGGGACATGTACTTTGATGGCGCATTCTCATGCCAGGGCATGGAGGCTGGAGCGATGCTCATCTCGCCCACCCAGGACAAGCTCTACTACGCTGTGCAGCTCTGCTTCCAGCAGGGCGAGAAGGTCTCCAATAGTATAGCAGAGTACGAAGGCCTCATAGCTGGCGTCAGGGCTACAGTGGCCCTGGGGGTGAGGCATCTCACCATCAAGGGCGACTCGCAGCTCCTCGTCAACTTCTCCAACAAGGTTTACGAGCCAAAGGACGCACATGGAGGCATACCTCGCGGAGGTGCGCAAGATGGAGAAGCAATTCTCGGGTCTTGAGTTACAGCATGTGCCCCGTGGCACCAACAAGGAAGCTGACGACATCGCCAGAAGAGCATCCAAGCGGCTACCCCAAGAGCCTGGTGTCTTTGAGGAGCGGCTCTTCAAGCCATCAACAACGCCACCGCTCTCAAGAACAGCGCTGCCTCACGAGGAGCTCCCTCAACCACCTACCTCGGGAGCCCCGGCCTGCCGCCCGACCTCGGGAGCACGCTTGCTCTTGGCGCTCAAACCTCAGGAGGGATGCCGGATCAAGGAATTCAAGGAAAACCTGACGCAAGGGACACTGCCAGAAGAGGAGGAAGACATGGAGTGTGTGGCCCAACAAGCCACGGCGTATTGCATCCAGGACGGTGAGTTATACAGGAAGCGACCAAATGACATTTCCCTACATTGCATCTCCAGGGAGCAGAGCTGCTGGCCGACATACACGGCGAGGACTGCAGGCACCACTCGTCATCGCGAACCCTTGTCGGCAAGGCATTTCGCAGTTGATTCTACTAGCCCACGACACTCAATGACGCGACTAAACTGGTGAAGTCCTGCGAGGCCTGCCAGTTCCACGCCAAGCAGATTCATCAGGCGGCTCAGGGCCTCTAGACCATCCCACTCACGTAGCCGTTCGCGGTCTGGGGGCTGGATATCTTGGTCCCGTTCCCTTGAGCGCCCGGGGGCTACCGCTACCTCTATGTCACCATCGACAAGTTCACCAAATGGGCGGAGGTAGAAGCCGTCTGCACCATCCCAGCTGGCTCCGCGATCAAGTTCATCAAGGGTCTCGTGAGCCGTTACGGGGTCCCCAACTGCATCATCACTGATAACGGCTTGCAATTCACTAGTAATCTCTTCAGGACATATTGTGCTAACCTTGGAACGCAGATCTGCTACGCTACGCTGGTCCACCCCCAGAGCAATGGACAGGCCGGACGCGCCAACGCAGAGGAACTGAGGGGCCTCAAGACCAGGACCTTCAAGAAGAAGCTCGAGGCCTGTGGTAGGGGCTGGTATGACGAGCTCCAGCCCGTGATGTGGTCCATTCGCACCACCGCCACCAAGTCAACGGGCGAGACCCCGTTCTTCTTCGTCTATGGAGCAGAAGCGGTCCTCCCTCATGAGGTTAAGCATCGCTCCACACGGGTCCTGGCATTTGATGAAACACAGGAGGATGCCATGCGGGGGATGGACCTCGTGCTGGGGGAGGAATGTCACCGCGAAGCTGCACTGTGGGCGGCAAGGTATCAGCAGGCGCTGCGGCGGTACCACTGCCGCAACATCCGCCCCAGGACACTCGAGGTGGGTGACCTCGTCTTGAGGCGGGTCCTCTCCAGGGAAGGGCTGCATAAGCTCTCACCCATGTGGGAGGGCCCATTCAAGGTCGTCCATGTCTCCAGGCCTGGCGCCGCGCGCCTGGAGACACAGGACGGGGTACCCATCCAGAACGCCTGGAACATCCAACACCTCCAGAAGTTCTACCCATGAAGAAAGGCCCAGCGCCTGTGAAGAAGGCCCAATGCATGTGAAGGTCTCTGCTCGCGACACTCTCACGTAATAACGAGTGGGACTGTACACGCCCCGGAGTCTCAGGAGTGCCGCCCTCGGGCCTCGGGGGCTCCCTCCCACGTCTTAGTGACAGCACTTAGCTCCGCGCTGGTGAGAAGACCTGAAGACTAGACTAGGTGCCGGACGCAGCTTTTCATTTGCTTTCCGTAGTTGGCTCGCCCCTCTTTAATTGGAGTTTGCCTCTGGTGTTCTCGGCTGATTTGGTTCCGTTGCCTTCTACCTATGTTTCCGTTTTCGGCTTGGCCTGTACTCTTTCTCGCATTCCTCGCGAGGGGGCTGGACAGGTGCCCTTGTGAACATTTTTCTTCCCTCGTGAGCGTTTTTTCTTGTTCTGCCTTTCATCTGCTTTTCGCTAGGCACCCTCGTTCGAGCCCACAAGCTGGCGCACCTCTTCTAATCCGTGCCCCACGGGTACCGCGATACAGAGCGCAGGGTCAAGGCCAGCGGCGCCTGCGACCAAGGCTCGGGAAAACTTTAAGCCTCTCAACGAGTTTTTTCTGCAGTTTCTAAGCGCCTACCGGGCCTAGGGGGCCTCGACAGGCACCAGGAAGCGAGCATCTCGTGGAGAGGAGACTGCTCCAAACACGTCAAACTAAGTTATCCTTACATAAAACAACGATGTTGCGACACAGCACAGGGACGATGAACATAGCATAATAACTGGGAAATCATAGTTCGTTGCACGCCTCTTCGGGGCTCCATACTGGTTTCTTTCTTAATACAGGAAGGAAAGGAAGAACAAGATCAAAGGGGTGCGTGCCCCTGTGGTGGACCATGAAGGTGGGCTCCGCTAACCCGAGCTCAGCCAGACCCCTCCTCGCGCTTCATAGGGGCGCGACGATGAGACGACCCGCGGCCACCTTCGAAGCGGGCGCGGCGGCTGGTCGTAACCACCGCTGCTGGAGCTGTCGCCAGGGAAGAGCCGCCGTAGCTGGACGAGACGTGGTCGACGCCAAGGGCGTGTTCGCCCTCATCCTCGTCACGACCATCGCCAAGGCCGAGCACCTCGTCACCGTCGTTGACCTCGGGGCAGCATCCGGCACGGCGACCATCTTCCCCAAACACACTCACGTAGACGGTCGCATAGCCGTCGTACTTGAAGTGAAGGGTGCACTTCCTGCCCAGGCCGCGCGCGCGGGAAAACGTCTGCCAGCCGCAACCCAGGGCTATGTTGCCCGCGACGGAGACCTCAACCGCGACCCAGGAAGCTCTGCTGCAGCAGCCATCCGCTTGCAGCCAAAGCCCGCCTAGACCAGAGGCCGGCTGCTCATCGACAAAGAAGCGCGAGAGCTGAAGACAGTTGTCGGCCGGGTCCTCCGGCTAGACGACGAACTCCGTCAGCACCTCCGCCGAGTGGAAGCGCGTCCGGAGAGGCCGTGCGACCATGGTGCGTCTCCCTTCATCAATAGGGCTGCCGCGACTGGAGCGACCCCTGCCACGCGAAGCAGCACCGCCGCAGCCACGGAGGGCCGTGGCGGGGGTCGCGGTGTGCTTGTGGGGACGGCCACGCCCATGCTTGGGCATCGGAGAGCCGGGCCCTTCGCGAGGGGCCTTCCCCTTCTCCGCGGCGTCCTCTTCGACGGCGCCATTGGTGTCGCTGCTGGCAATGGAGCAAGGGGGAAGAAGCGAGCGGAATGGGAAGAGATGGGCGACGGGGGCTCTGCCCCCCTCCCCATTTATAGCAGGAGAAGGCCAACCAGCGCCCCCCATGATCACAGGTAATGATGGTTTTTCCTTGCATGTCGCAGGGACTTGTCAAGTCGGGAAATTGCCGAGGCAGCATGGGGAAGCGGAGACGCCCACATCTAATCAGCCGCCACGCGTCGACCAAGGCCGCAGGCTATTGGGGCCCGCGGCGCTCCGCACTTGCCCGTTGGCTTCGCCTCGAAGCCAAGCCCGACCGCGCCTTGGGCCCGGGGGCTACTCTCGGCGTTCTCGGAATGGGGGTCCCCAGACTTGCCTCCCCGCGGCCCATAGCGTGGCTCTGCGAGCGTGTCCGTACGGCCCATCTTCACCAACAAGCTTTCAAGACCCTCGCGAGGGGCCAAGCCTCGCGAGGCAGACGACACAAGACCTCCTCGGGAGCGGCCTCACCAGGCTGGCTCGCGAGGGGCGGAGAGATCAAGACAAGGCAAACCTCGCGAGGTTCTCGTGACGTGAGCCATGACGATCGAGACCAGGCGGGCGCCAACACGCGTAGTGTCCTTGTTTCCTCTTTGTTTCTAAGGAGGCAAGCGCAGGCGAGGAGTACCGAGGCGTCAAGCAAAGGTTTCCATATCGGTGAAACGAGACCAAGACCAGCACGACGGCAGGATGGAGGTCACCGTGGAGCCCAAGGCGGCGTCACCACCAGAGCCTTTGGCAGACGAAGACTGCTTTTGTCAGGATAAGCTGTACTAGCTGTCCCCTTTCAAATTGGCCGCTCAATATTTGGGAAGAGGACCGGGGCCTCTATAAATAGGACTAGCCACCATAGTAGGAGACGACGGATTCTGATCATCCTCATCCACACAAGTTTACCAAGCACAAGAACACCTCTCCTCAGGAGGCTGTTCTTCCCATTGTACTGTTCATCCTCAGCCCAAGAGGCAATCCACTACCACCACACTGGAGTAGGGTATTACACCACAATGGTGGCCCGAACCAGTATAAATCTTGTGTCCCTTGTGTTGCGAGTTCGTCGACCAAGCTTAGAGATCGCGAAGCGCGAGAGGGCGTGATCTGTGAGGGAGAGATCTTCATGTGCACCCCAGAGTTCGAACCTTAAGGGTTTTTCCGGAACCCGAGATCCGATAGTCCGGACGCGGAAGCCCTAGCGGCCTTCAAACACAGCGTCCGAGACGAGTGGCTTGCCCGCCACCTCGGTCAAGAAAAACCAAAATCCATGTCAACCCTTACCGCTCTGATGACCCGCTTTTGCGCGGGAGAAGACAGCTGGCTCGCTCGTAGAAGCAACAATGCCAGCGATCCGGGCACTTACGAAGTCCGAGACGGCAACGTGTAGGATCTTGAGAAGAGGTGTCTAGAGGGGGGTGATTAGACACTAAGTACCAAAGTTGCAGATTTTAACTTCTTTAGGTATAAGTGGAGTTTAGGCACAAGTTTAACATTCACAATACATAACAAGCAAGCATGCAAAGAGTATGTGAGCAGCGGAAAGTAAAGCATGCAACTTGCAAGAATGTAAAGCGAAGGGTTTGGAGAATTCAAACGCAATTGGAGACATGGAAGTTTTTGTCATGGTTCCGATAGGTGGTGCTATCGTACATCCACGTTGATGGAGACTTAAACCCATGAAGGGTAATGGTTGCGCGAGTCCACGGAGGGCTCCACCCACGAAGGGTCCATGAAGAAGCAACCTTGTCTAGCCCACCATGGCCGTCGCCAACGAAGGACTTGCCTCACTAGCGGTAGATCTTCACGAAGTAGGCGATCTCCTTGCCCTTACAAACTCCTTGGTTCAACTCCACAATCTTGTCGGAGGCTCCCAAGTGACACCTAGCCAATCTAGGAGACACCACTCTCCAAGAAGTAACAAATGGTGTGTTGATGATGAACTCCTTGCTCTTGTGCTTCAAATGATAGTCTCCCCAACACTCAACTCTCTCTCACAGGATTTGGATTTGGTGGAAATAAGATTTGAGTGGAAAGCAACTTGGGGAAGGCTAGAGATCAAGATTCATGTGGTTGGAATGGAATATCTTGGCCTCAACACATGAGTAGGTGGTTCTCTCTTAGAACCGGTAAGTTGGAAGTGTAGGCTTGTTCTGATGGCTCTCTCCACGAATGAAGAGGAGGTGGAGGGGTATATATAGCCTCCACACAAAATCTAACCTTTACACACAATTTACCAAACTCGGTGGGACCGAATCAACAAACTCGGTCGGACCGATTTAGTAAACCTAGTGACCGTTAGGGTTTTCGGCGGGACTGACATGCAACTCGGTAGGAACGATATGGTTAGGGTTAGGGCATAAGTTAATCTCGGTTAGACCGATTACACAAACTCGGTGAGACCGAATTTGTTAATTAGCTAACCAGAGAGTTGGTCAGGCAAACTCGGTGGGACCGATTACTCAAACTCGGTGGGACCGATTTTGGTAATAAGTTAACCAGAGAGTTTGCATTGTAATCTCGGTAGTACCGATTTCACAAACTCGGTGAGACTGAATTTGGTAATGGACATACACAGAGAGATTACAATCCCATCTCGGTGAGACCGAGATCCCTATCGGTGAAACCGATTTGCCTAGGGTTTGTGGCAGTGGCTATGACATTTGAACTCGGTGGCGCCGGATAGAAAGAATCGGTAGGGCCGAGTTTGACTTCAGGTTTAGGTCATAGGTGTGGAAGTGGGAAAGTAGTTGAGGGTTTTGGAGCATATCACTAAGAACATGAAGCAAGAGGCTCATTAAGCAACACCTCATCCCTCCTTGATAGTATTGGCTTTTCCTATAGACTCAATGTGATCTTGGATCACTAAAATGTAAAATGAAGAGTCTTGAGCTTGAAACTTGAGCCAATCCTTTGTCCTTAGCATCTTGAAGGAGTTCCCACATTCTTTAGTCCATGCCACTCCATTGTTAAACTTATCTGAAACATACTAGATAAAAGTGTTAGTCCAACAAGAGATATGTTGACATTAATTACCAAAACCACCTAGGGAGCACTTGTGCTTTCAATCTCCCCCTTTTTGGTAATTGATGGCAACATACATCAAAGCTTTAGATAAAGATAGAAAGAATAGCAAGTAAAGCTTCGGAAAGACATGTAACAAGCATAGGCTCCCCCTACATGTATGCAATCATGTGAATATGGAATATAGAAGCATGTGAGAGCAAAACCATGATAGAGTAGGCAATGTGTTACATGTATCTTGGCCATATGCATGAGAGCAAAGAATATTAAAGAAAATACCTTCATGCTCATGAGTCCTTCTTGCAAACAGTATGTGCATCAGCAAGAATTCCTCATACACATGAGTGTGATGCATATACTTACCTTGTAGTCTTGAGTTGGCTTAGGATGGAATGAACCTGCACAAACAAGGTTAGATAACACAGGTACATCTACTAGCCAGAGCAAACAGAAGAAACCACAAGAATACCAAGACTGGGATGACATGTAGAGAGTGAGTACTGAGTACCACATTGGATTAGACATGTCCCCAAGAGTAAAGATATGCAATGAATTTAAATGATTTTTTCCCTTAGATGTCTTCTCCCCCTGAATCTAGCATGGGATACTGGGAGAAGATAGGGAACAGAAAATCAGGGCTGAAAGATATAAAGAACAGAGCAAATGCAACAAAGCACATATGAACATGTCTTTCCCCCAAGAAGACATGTGGCATCTCTCCTGTTGAACATCAAGCATCTGGGATCCTTGAGAAATACTTTCTACTTGAGTATTCTCTCCCCTTGGAGATCTCTTTCTCCCCCTGTGGAAGTAATACTCTCTCCCTTTTGGAAGTGATAAGCTTAGATGTGATCTCTCTCTCCCCCTTTGACATCAATTTCCAAGAAGGGTCTTCTGGAATTTGTTGTGAATGGGTTTGGTCCTTCAGTCACAACACAAAGCATTGGATAAAATTGTGATGCTTGTAGAGGACAAGATTCATTGAGTGGAGCTGGATCAGAAGAAACACAGAATAAGTGGCAAACTATTTTTCCTGTTGTGAAATCGGTGGCACCGAGTGGTATGCTTCGGTTGTACCGAAAGGATTCGGTTGGACCGAAAACAACAAGTCGGCGAAACCAAGTTCATCGCAAAGAAAACACTTGTCACCTCCGCTCACTAGGCTAGTAAGATCTCACAAAGATTTGCAAGGAATTTACTGAATGATATGCAATGAATTGGATGCAGGAAATGCAGAGCAACAGAAAAGAAAAGAAAGAAATCTAGATGAAGTTTTTTTTGAAAGGGGAAACAAATATGCATGAGACAAATGCAAAAACTCAGAAAAGAACACGAGAGAACTTCATCTAGAGATGGTCGGCGACAAAGTCACCTATGTTAGAGTATATTGACTTAGGAGTCAAGTGAGATCACTTGATCATAGGTCATACTCATCGTTTAAGCTCAAAATGGGGTTACCATTTTTCGTTTAAGCATCTTGATGTATTCACATCTTGTCGAGTTGCTTTAGCTCATGACTCGGAGTAAAGCTTCTCTAAGATGGAGTAACATACCTTGGTTGGTGATGTTGACCATGTAGTTGAACTTGTGTGGGTTGCTCAAGGTTGATGTAGCTCATCAAGAGTTGGGAGCACCACTTGGAATTTGAGTCCATCTACCTACATGGGTTAGTTCTTGCAAGGAGTAGCACTTGTGTATCCAAAAATGATAATCATGAAGCTCAACATAGAGTTTGTCAAAGGATATGTTTGAATGATTCCGTGCTTCCTTGTCTTCAACCTCCATAGTGTAGAGACTTGGTGATGTAGATATTGCTCAAAATGTGAGTAGATTACAATCTCATGGAAATTGTTTCAACCAAGTACCTACATGGGTTAGATAACATGCAAGATGCAAATATATCCAGGATATAATATTTCCATCATAAGAGAGATATCATGGATTAGTCATAAGCTCATGTCTTGCATGTATCCAATGGAGTTTCTACTCCAAGTTTGAAGCATCAATGCTGTTCAATTATCCTCTCAACCTGCAAAACACTTTCTCATCAAGGGGTTTAGTGAATATATCTGCTAATTGCTTTTCGGTGCGAACATGCTTAAGATTAATGTCACACTTAGCAACATGATCTCAAATGAAATGATGACGAACTTCAATATGCTTAGTTCGAGAATGTTGTACGGGATTATGACCAATTTTGATAGCACTTTCATTGTCACAAAGCAATGGAACATGTTTCACATATATCCCATAATCTTTAAGAGTTTGGGTCATCCAAAGTAATTGAGCACAACATGAACCAGCGGCAATGTACTCCGCTTGGTGGTAGATAAGGATACTGAGTTTTGTTTCTTGGAGGACCAAGACACAAGAGATCTACCAAGAAATTGACAAGTACCCGAAGTGGACTTTCTATCAACCTTGTCTCCGGCATAGTCCGAGTCGGAGTAGCCAACAAGATCGAAAGAGGCCCTCTTAGGATACCAAATGCCAAAATTTGGAGTATGAATTAAGTATCTCACTATCCTTTTTACGGCCTTAAGATGACATTCTTTAGGAGCAGCTTGATATCTTGCACACATGCACACACTTAGCATAATATCGGGACGTGAAGCACATAGGTATAACAATGAACCAATCATAGAGCGATAAACCTTTTGGTCTACTGGTTTACCATCTTTGGTCAAATCAAGATGCCACTAGTAGGCATGGGTGTAGACATACCTTTGCACTCTTGCATATTGAACTTCTTGATTAAGTCCTTAGTGTACTTCGTTTGAGAAACAAAAGTACCTTCCTTAGTTTGCTTGATTTGCAACCCAAGAAAGAATTTGAGTTCACTCATCATTGACATCTCAAACTTCTCCGACATTAGCTTTCCAAACTTTTCACTAAAATGAGGGTTAGTTGAACCAAATATAATATCATCAACATAAATTTGGCATACAAAAAGTTCTCCATTAACCCTTTTAGTAAAAAGTGTGGAATCAATTTTCCCAATTTCAAAGCCTTTTTCAATAAGGAACTTGGTCAAGCATTTATACCATGCTCTAGGAGCTTGTTTAAGACCATAAAGGGCTTTGTGAAGTTTGTAAACATGATTTGGTTTCTTAGGATTGAGAAAGCCGGGAGGTTGTTTAACATAAACGTCCTCCTCTATTTCACCATTTAGAAAAGCACTCTTAATGTCCATTTGGTACAAGGTGATATCATGGTGATTAGCATAGGCAAGTAAGATGCGAATGGACTCAAGTCTAGCAACGGGAGCATAAGTCTCACCATAGTACATACCTTCGACTTGTGTGTAGCCTTGGGCGATGAGACGTGCTTTGTTGCAAACTACTTGTCCATCTTCATCTTGCTTGTTGCGAAACACCCATTTGGTACCGATGATATTGTGGTTGTTGTCGGGCTTCTCAACCAATATCCAAACTTGGTTTCTCTCAAAGTTGTGTAGCTCTTCATGCATAGCATTTATCCAATCCGGATCTTCCAATGCTTCTTCGACCTTCATAGGTTCAATGCTAGAGACGAAAGAATAGTTTTCACAAAAGTTAGCTAAACGAGTTTTAGAGCGAGTGATTCTCCCTGTTTGAATATCATTGTAGATTTGCTCCACGGGATGGTCTTTAGCAATTCTTGCTCGAACTCGTGAAAGCTTTTTCTTGGGTTTTGGTTGAACGTCTTCTTCATCTTGTTCTTCTTCTTGGCCTTCTTCATTGTTGGCGTTGTCGTTCTCTTGTCATGGTGGAGAAGGAGGTTGTTGATGTTCGTGATGTTCTTCCTCGTTTTCTTCATCTTGGTGTGTTCCACTTGTGGATGCTTCCGTATCCACTCTTGGTTCACCTTGTCGTGAAGTAGAAGCTTCCACTTGGACGGACGAGGTACTCTCCTTCACCTCCGTTGGACGGACCTTGCCAATACACAAGTCTTGGATTGCTTCCGAAGGGTCTTTGTCTCCTACATCAATTGGTAATTGCTCTACTTGCGAGCCGTTAGATTCATCAAACTTCACATCTACCGTCTCTTCAACTTTTCGGGTGAAATTGTTGTAGACACGGTAAATGTGAGAGTTTGAGCCATAACCTAGTAGGAAACCTTCATGAGACTTAGGAGCAAATTTTGAACGACGATGCTTATCAAGAATGTAGCACTTTGAGCCGAATACTCAAAAGTATCCAACTTGGGGTTTGTTACCGGTGAAGAGCTCGTATGTCGTCTTGCCGAGTAGCTTGTGAAGATACAAGTGATTTGTTGCATGACAAGCTTTCTCAACCGCTTCTGCCCAAAAGTGCTTCGGCATCTTGTACTCATCAAGCATCGTTCTCGCCATTTCGATGAGCGTCCGGTTTTTCCTCTCAACAACTCCATTTTGTTGAGGTGTGTATGTAGCCGAGAACTCGTGTGAAATCCTTTCTTCGTCAAGAAAGGTGTCTACATTTGCGTTCTTCAACTCCGTTCCGTTGTCGCTGCGAACCTTCTTGATCTTCACTTCAAACTGATTTTGGGCCTTCCTAGCGAAGTTTTTGAAGATCTTTTGGACCTGCGATTTATCATCGAGAAAGAACACCCACGTAAATCTTGAAAAATCATCAACTATAACTAGACCAAAAGAATTTCCACCGAGACTTTTGTAAGCGTTGGGACCAAAGAGATCCATATGAAGTAGCTCGAGTGGCCTTCTTGTGGTCATGATGTTCTTCATGGGATGCCTTCCTCCAACCTGTTTACCTGCCTGACAAGCACCGCATAGTCTATCCTTATCAAATATGACATCGTTAACTCCAAGGATATGATTTCCTTTAATAAGCTTGTCAAGGTTTCGCATGCCAACATGACCTAGTCGTCTATGCCATAACCAAACTTTTGAGGATTTAGCAATGAAGCAAGTTTTAGGTTGTGCCTTTTTAGAGAAATCAACAATGTAAAGATCACCTCTATGTATGCCGGTAAAGACCATTTTATGATTGTCTCGACGAAACACTTGGCAATCAGTAAATAGGACATTGAAACCGAAATTAGCAAGTCTAGATACTGAAAGTAAGTTGTAGCCAAGATATTCAACGAGCATAACATTCTGAATGGAGCTATCATGTGAGATGGCCACCTTACCGAGGCCAACCACCTTACCCTTTGAGTTGTCACCGAAAGTGACATACTTTCGGGGACTATCATTTTCAGCGAGCTCACGAAACATGTCTTTATCTCCGGTCATGTGATCGGTACATCCACTGTCAAGAACCCATTCCTTTCCTCCTGACACATATCCCCGAAGATTTGCCATAAGACCAAAATGTCTCATTGCATCATCAAGATCTAAGTCACTATCTTCATCCTCATCATAGTATCCATGTTCAACATCGTCATGTGGTGGATCAAGTTCTAGAGAGGTTAATTCGTTAGAGTGAGTTTGACAATGATCTTGCTTATGAATTCTTATAGCTTCGGAAATAGTATCACCAATAATTCCAACATCTCCTTTGGCACGCATAAGGTTTGCAAGTTCAAATAGACGATCACCAAACATAGGATCACTAGTATTCATCTTACTCAAGGCAATAGACTTATGGAGAATCTCATCTAGATTTTTCAAGGAATAATTTGGAAAGCGTTCCTCAAGGAATTTCCATATAGTGTAGGCACACTCAAGAGTAGGCAAGATTCTAATTAAGTTTCTAGGCAAGCCTCTAGTGATAAGATTAACAGTTCTAAGGTTCCTAATCATGTCAATAGATTCATCAAGGGTAGGATGCATAGGATCAACATGAGGTGCACAAGGGCTAGCAATGTACTTGTTCAAATGATATTGATTGAAAATTACAAGCATCTCATTTTTTCACTCACGAAAATAGTCTCCATCAAGAATAGGCACTCTATGTCTAAGACTCCCCAAAGTAGACTCATCCATCTTCCTCCAATGGTGATTAAACAAAGGCAATGGAGACCAAAGCTCTGATACCACTTGTAGGATCTTGAGAAGAGGTGTCTAGAGGGGGGTGATTAGACACTAAGTACCAAAGTTGTAGATTTTAACTTATTTAGGTTTAAGTGGAGTTTAGGCACAAGTTTAACATTCACAATACATAACAAGCAAGCATGCAAAGAGTATGTGAGCAGCGGAAAGTAAAGCATGCAACTTGCAAGAATGTAAAGGGAAGGGTTTGGAGAATTCAAACGCAATTGGAGACACGGATGTTTTTGTCATGGTTCTGATAGGTGGTGCTATCGTACATCCACGTTGATGGAGACTTCAACCCACGAAGGGTAATGGTTGCGCGAGTCCACGGAGGGCTCCACCCATGAAGGGTCCACGAAGAAGCAACCTTGTCTAGCCCACCATGGCCGTCGCCCACGAAGGACTTGGCTCACTAGCGATAGATCTTCACGAAGTAGGCGATCTCCTTGCCCTTACAAACTCCTTGGTTCAACTCCACAATTTTGTCGGAGGCTCCCAAGTGACACCTAGCCAATCTAGGAGACACCACTCTCCAAGAAGTAACAAATGGTGTGTTGATGATGAACTCCTTGCTCTTGTGCTTCAAATGATAGTCTCCCCAACATTCAACTCTCTCTCACAGGATTTGGAGTTGGCGGAAAGAAGACTTGAGTGGAAAGTAACTTGGTGAAGGCTAGAGATCAAGATTTATGTGGTTGGAATGGAATATCTTGGCCTCAACACATGAGTAGGTGATTCTCTCTCAGAACAGGTAAGTTGGAAGTGTAGGCTTGTTCTGATGGCTCTCTCCAAGAATGAAGAGGAGGTGGAGGGGTATATATAGCCTCCACACAAAATCTAACCGTTACACACAATTTACCAAACTCGGTGGGACCGAATCAACAAACTCGATCGGACCGTTTTAGTAAACCTAGTGACCGTTAGGGTTTTCGGTGGGACTGACATGCAACTCGGTAGGACCAATATGGTTAGGGTTAGGGCATAACTTAATATCGGTGAGACCGATTACACAAACTCAGTGAGACCAAATTTGGTAATTAGCTAAGCAGAGAGTTGGTCAGGCAAACTCGGTGGGACCGATTACTAAAACTTGGTGGGACCGATTTTGGTAATAAGTTAACCAGAGAGCTTGCATTGTAATCTCGGTAGTACCGATTGCACAAACTCGTTGAGACCGAATTTGGTAATGGACATACACAGACAGATTACAATCCCATCTCGGTGAGACCGAGATCCCTATCGGTGAAACCGATTTGCCTAGGGTTTGTGGCAGTGGCTATGACATTTGAACTCGGTGGCGCCTGATAGAAAGAATCGGTAGGGCCGAGTTTGACTTTAGGTTTAGGTCATAGGTGTGGAAGTGGGAAAGTAGTTGAGGGTTTTGGAGCATATCACTAAGCACATGAAGCAAGAGGCTCATTAAGCAACACCTCATCCCTCCTTGATAGTATTGGCTTTTCCTATAGACTCAATGTGATCTTGGATCACTAAAATGTAAAATGAAGAGTCTTGAGCTTGAAGCTTGAGCCAATCCTTTGTCCTTAGCATCTTGAAGGAGTTCCCACATTCTTTAGTCCATGCCACTCCATTGTTGAACTTATCTGAAACATACTAGATAAAAGTGTTAGTCCAACAAGAGATATGTTGACATTAATTACCAAAACCACCTAGGGAGCACTTGTGCTTTCACAACAGCAAGCCACGGCGCAGCAAGCACGAACTTCGCAATAATAACGACAGAACGCGCGACACATCGGTCAAACGCCGGATTCAGCGGTCCCAAACCCGGTCAACGAAAAAATCCATTCAAGGAAAACAGAGACGGACCATCCAATTTAGACAAAATATTGGACCGGCCCTGCCAGATTCATGGCCACCCCGATAAGCCAGCTAATCATACCAACAGAAGTTGTTTGGTCTTCAAGCAGGCCGGCAAGCTCAAACGCCGAACACAAGGGGAGGAGGCCGCCTGGTGATAGCAACGACAAAGAGACTCACCAACCAAATACCGGGGGTCAGAAGAAATTTCCCCCCGAAGTAAAAACAGTGAACATGGTATACGTGACACACAACGCTACAAGGGAGCAGGAGAAGCACTCCCTCCGAACTAAAGATCATACTACGGCGACCTCAGCCGAATTACAAAGTGGTCTTATTAAACCGCATACCTTGTCGGGCCTTAAGCCACAGGTCTCCAGTCAACAGGATCGAGCAATTCCGGAGGGGAACTAGCAGTTCGGCTTCCGCCGCCCACCTCTTATACCTGCAAAATCTGTACCGTGCATACATAACTATGCACTTAAAATACCCTGGGCATCGACGGAAGCACAATACGGACGAGCCTGCAAGCACTCCCATAACCTTTGTTTCTTTTCTAATTACTTTTTCCTTTTCATTATCCTTTACCACAGGTGACGCAAAGGCTAATCATCTCATGGACTCTATCGGAGTTCGGACTCATACACTCACCTAAAGGCTATTTTTGTCAAGGAATCCCCTCACCGAGGACAAGCGGCGCAGACGTGCGACAGGAGGTCCAAAATAACTTTTTGTAGACCGCACTCTTTATTTCGAGCATGTAATGTGCCTTTTTCCTCCGCCTTCAACCCCGGGCATGTCAAATAGCTGGGGTTGCGGCTTTCTTATCTATAATATAAATATTGGCATATAACTTAGGTCCCAGTAAAACATAATCCGCATCCAGCATTCGCTTTAAAAAAAACTGAATTCGGCTCTTGTGGTTGTTTCACACATATACCTCGGCATAACTTGCCAGGGGCTTGGGATGGGAACACATGAGTTGCCGACAAGTCCGGACAGCTTTATAGCGTACTTCGGTGTCGCGAGTTTGGCCTTATATGCATCAGCTCCGAATCATGTCTTGGGTCAATAGTTGGGTTGCCCGGCTCCTGTGCTTGCTACCTTACGTTCCGCTCTATCGGCTAGGGTAGTAAAGGGAGAACTACTGCGATTGTGCTTCCAGTTCATCTGGTCAAGCACCTCAGTAGAGAAAGTCGAAAACTGACTGTCATGATGCGGCGAGAGCTGGTCAACCACTCGATGACTTATCGGAATCTTTTGCGATTCCCTCCGTATTATACGAAGGACCTTTTTCTTTAGGTCATATATGTAACACACCATATCGGAATAAGCCGTATACATACCAGGGGCTATATCGTAGTCCCCCCATAAAACTCCTATGGGTAAGTGAAAGTGTTACCGCCCTATAGTCGGATTGCCTAGTTCACGACATTGACACCTCCTTAATGGACCAAGACGTTGGGTTAAGAGTGATCAAATGCTTTTCCGAACACCCCCGTACTTTATACGAGGGGGCTGAAGCCAACGACTGGAAAACTTTCAGAATAATACAAAAATGGCCGCAAAGGAGGAACAAAAGTTTTAGGCAAAACTACAAAAATAGCCTTATTACAAATATTGTCTTTTACAAGAATTTCATACATTTCACTCGAACATCATATTTTTCGAGCATTGACCCTCTATCAAGAGGGCACCCTCCAGGACATCCTTGAAATAATGCTCTGGTGCATGATGGTCCTTGCCCTTGGGTGGACCCTTCTCGGCAACATCCGTGGCCTTCATCTTCGCCCAATATGTCTTGACACGGGCAAAAGCCATCTGTGCACCTTCAATGCACGCAGACCGCTTAACGACGTCGATACGTGGCACCGCATCAGCAAGTCGTCGCACCAAACCAAATAACTATCTGGAATTGGCTCGTTCGGCCACAGCCCGGTCACGGCATCCTTCATGGCAGAACCGGATAGTCTATGGAGCTCGGCCCATTGGGTCATCTGTTCGTTCAACAATAGTGGGCGTTTTGACGCACCGAACTGCGACCAGAAAAGTTTCTCTGTTGCATACCCTTCTTCGCTTGGTAAAACTGCGCCGCATCGGAAGCACTCTTCGGCAGGTCCAATGACGCGTATGGAGAACTCCACACCTGATTAAGTGGAGCATAATTCGGATCGCCGAACTTAGTTTGCAATAAAAAGGGCTTACCAGCCGCGATCTCCCCAGCTTGTCGGATATTCTCCCGGGCCGCTCTAGATTCAGACCGCGCCTCTTTCGCCTCTCGTAAGGCCTTATCAAGACCAACCGTTTTGGCTTTATTATCCTTCTCGAGGATTTCATAGCGGCTAGCAGCGTCCTTTAGCTCACGCGTCATCGTGGATATTCTCTCCTCACATTGGCGCCAAGCAGCCTGTTCGAACTTTAACTCAGCAGATGCCTTCTCAGCAGCCGCATTATTAATTCGGGCCTGCTCTTTGGCATGGGCCAGCTCAGCCCGAAGGATCTCGACCGCAGTGGCACCATCTGCAGTGATGCATATCACAATTCTTAGCGTCATGATCAAATACAGGCACATGCATGTAATGACAACCCCCAAGACATACCTTGCAGCTCGTCAAGCCCCCTGTTGATAAGCGTAATGTCATCATCTGCTACATCAAGCTTCCGCTGTAGCTCTGCAACCTCTGCAGTCCGGGCAGTCGCCAGGGGGGTAACAACCCGTGTTCCAATTAATCATTATTTCCTGGGCATATCTTTTTGATCCTATGATCGCCCCCCTTGGGAAGCCAATCAGAGTCTCAGGGGCTACTACCTATACACAGGCAGAGTTCGTGAATAAAACACACTCAAAGATTTTTTTTCAGTACAAACCTTGAAGCCTCTTAACAGGCTCGCGCAGGACTCATTCAGTCCGCTTTTTTTCATGACAGAACCTTTTCAACCACCATACTGTTGGAAATATGCCCTAGAGGTAATAATAAATTAGTTATTAGTATATTTCCTTGTTCATGATAATCGTTTATTATCCATGCTATAATTGTATTGAAAGGAAACTCAGATACATGTGTGGGTACATAGACAACACCATGTCCCTAGTAAGCCTCTAGTTGACTAGCTCGTTGATCAACAGATAGTCATGGTTTCCTGACTATGGACATTGGATGTCATTGATAACGGATCACATCATTAGGAGAATGATGTGATGGACAAGACCCAATCCTAAGCATAGCACAAGATCGTGTAGTTCGTTTTGTTAGAGCTTTTCCAATGTCAAGTATCTCTTCCTTAGACCATGAGATCGTGTAACTCCGGATACCGTAGGAGTGTTTTGGGTGTACCAAGCGTCACAACGTAATCGGGTGACTATAAAGGTGCACTACAGGTATCTCCAAAAGTGTCATTGGGTTGACACGGATCGAGGCTGGATTTGTCACTCCGTTATGACGGAGAGGTCTCACTGGGCCCACTCAGTAGTGCATCATCATAATGAGCTCAAAGTGACCAAGTGTTTGGTCACGGGATCATGCATTACGGTACGAGTAAAGTGACTTGCCGGCAACGAGATTGAACGAGGTATTGGGATACCGACGATCGAATCTCGGGCAAGTAAAATACCGATTGATAAAGGGAATAGTATACGGGGTTGATTGAATCCTCGACATCGTGGTTCATTCGATGATATCATCGAGGAGCATGTGGGAGCCAACATGGGTATCCAGATCCCGTTGTTGGTTATTGCCCGAGAGCTGTCTCGGTCATGTCTGCATGTCTCCCGAACCTATAGGGTCTACACACTTAAGGTTCGATGACGCTAGGGTTGTATGAATATGAGTATGCAGCAAACCGAATGTTGTTCGGAGTCCCGGATGAGATCCCGGACGTCACGAGGAGTTCCGGAATGGTCCATAGGTAAAGATTTATATATAGGAAGTCTTATTTTGGTCGCCGGAAAAGTTTCGCGCGTTATCGGTATTGTACCGGAGTGCCGAAAGGGGTCCGGGGTCCACCGGGGTCCACCTGCACCGGGGGCACATGGGCTGTAGGGGTGCGCCTTGGCCTATATGGGCCAAGGGCACCAGCCCCAAGAGGCCCATGCACCAAGATATAAGAAAAGGGGGAGTCCTAAAGGGGAAGGCACCTCAGGGTGCCTTGGGAGGATGGACTCCTCCCCTCTTAACCGCACCCCTTCCTTGGAGGAAGGGGCAAGGCTGCGCCCTCCCCTCTCTTGCACCTATATAAAGGGAGGGAGGAGGAGGCCGCACCCATAAGCCCTGGCGCCTCCCTCCTCCTTGCAACACCTCCTCCTCCTCCCGTAGTTGCTTAGCGAAGCCCTGCCGGAGTTCTGCTGCATCCACCACCACGCCGTCGTGCTGCTGGATCATCATCAACTTCTCCTTCCCCCTTGCTGGATCAACAAGGAGGAGACGTCATCCGCTCCATACGTGTGTTGAACGCGGAGGTGATGTCCGTTCAGCACTAGGTCATCGGTGATCTGAATCACGGCGAGTACGACTCCATCATCCCCGTTCCATTGAACGCTTCCGCACGCGATCTACAAGTGGTATGTAGATGCAATCACTCTCCCATGACTCGTTGCTAGATGAACTCATAGATGGATCTTGGTCAAACCGTAGGAAAAAATTTAATTTTCTGCAACGTTCCCCAACAGTGGCATCATGAGCTAGGTCTATGCGTAGTTCTCTATTGCACGAGTAGAACACAATTTTTTGTGGGCGTAGATGTTGTCAACTTTCTTGCCGCTACTAGTCTTATCTTGCTTCAGCGGCATTGTGGGATGAAGCGGCCCGGACCGACCTTACACGTACGCTTACGTGAGACTGGTTCCACCGACTGACATGCACTAGTTGCATAAGCTGGCTAGCGGGTGTCTGTCTCTCCCACTTTAGTTGGAGCGGATTCGATGAAAAGTGTCCTTATGAAGGGTAAATAGAAGTTGACAAATCACGGTGTGGCTTTCACGTAGGTAAGAAAACGTTCTTGCTAGAACCCTATTGCAGCCACGTAAAACTTGCAACAACAATTAGAGGACGTCTAACTTGTTTTAGCAGCAAGTGTTTTGTGATATGATATGGCCAAAGTTGTGATGAATAATGAATGATATATGTGATGTATGAGATCATGTTCTTGTAATAGGAATCACGACTTGCATGTCGATGAGTATGACAACCGGCAGGAGCCATAGGAGTTGTCTTAATTTATTGTATGACCTGCGTGTCATTGAACAACGCCATGTAATTACTTTACTTTATTGCTAATCGGTAGCCATAGTGGTAGAAGTAAAAGTTGGCGAGACAACTTCATGGAGACACGATGATGGAGACCATGATGATGGAGATCATGGTGTCATGCCGGTGACGATGATGATCATGGAGCCCCGAAGATGGAGATCAAAAAGGAACAAAATGATATTGGCCATATCATGTCACTATTTGATTGCATGTGATGTTTATCATGTTTATGCATCTTATTTGCTTAGAACGACGGTAGTAAATAAGATGATCCCTCATTAAAATTTCAAGAAAGTGTTCCCCCTGACTGTGCACCATTGCGAATGTTCTTCGTTTTGAAGCACCACGTGATGATCGGGTGTGATAGATTCTTACGTTCACATACAACGGGTGTAAGCCAGATTTACACACGCGAAATATTTAGGTTAACTTGACGATCTTAGCATGTACAAACATGGCCTCGGAACACAAGAGACCGAAAGGTCGAGCATGAGTCGTATGGAGGATACGATCAACATGAAGATGTTCACCGATGATGACTAGTCCGTCTCACGTGATGATCGGACACGGCCTAGTTGACTCGTATCATGTAATCACTTAGATGACTAGAGGGATGTCTATCTGAGTGGGAGTTCATGATATGAACTTAATTATCCTGAACATAGTCAAAAGATCTTTGCAAATTATGTCGTGGCTCGCGCTTTAGTTCCACTGTTTAGATATGTTCCTAGAGAAAATATAGTTGAAAGTTGACATGGCGATTATGCGGACGAAGAAAGCTTATGTCCTTAATGCACCGCTCAGTGTGCTCAACCCCAAACGTCGTCTGTGGATGTTGCGAACATCGGACATACACGTTTTGATAACTACGTGATAGTTCAGTTAAACGGTTTAGAGTTGAGGCACCAAAGACGTTTTTTGAAACATCGCGGAACATATGAGATGTTTCGAGGGCTGAAATTGGGATTTCAGGCTCGTGCCCATGTCAAGAGGTATAAGACCTCCGACGATTTTCTTAGCCTGCAAACTAAGGGAGAAAAGCTCAATCATTGAGCTTGTGCTCAGATTGTCTGAGTGCAACAATCACTTGAATCGAGTGGGAGTTGATCTTCTAGAGATAGTGATGTTTCTCCAAAGTCATTGCCACCAAGCTGCTAGAGCTTCGTGATGAACTATAACAAATAAGGGATAAATATGATGATCCTTGAGATATTCGCGATGTTTGACACCGCGAAAGTAGGAATCTAATAGGAGCATCAATTGTTGATGGTTAGTGAAACCACTAGTTTCAAGAAGGGCAAGGGCAAGAAGGGATACTTCATGGAACAGCAAATCAGCTGCTGCTCTAATGAAGAAACCCAAGGTTGAACCCAAACCGAGACTAAGTGCTTCACGTAATAAGGGGAACCGCCTTTGAGCAGAATTACCCTAGATACTTGGTAGATGAGAAGGCTGGCAAGGTCGATAGAAGTATATTGGATATACATTAAGTTATTGTGTACTTTACTAGTACTCCTAGTAGCACCAGGGTATTAGATACCGGTTCGGTTGCTAAGTGTTAGTAACTCGAAATAAAAGGCTATAGAATAAACGGAGACTAGCTAAAGGTGAGCTGACGATATGTGTTGGAAGTGTTTCCAAGTTTGATGTGATCAAACATCGCACGCTCCCTCTACCATCAAGATTAGTATTGAACCAGAATAATTGTCATTTGGTGTTTGCGTTGAGCATAGACATGATTGGATTATGTCTATCGCAATACGGTTATTCATTTAAGGAGAATAATGGTTACTCTATTTGAATAATACCTTCAATGGTCTTGCACCTAAAGGAATGGTTTATTGAATCTCGATCGTAGTGATACACATTTTCATGCCAAAAGATATAAGATAGTAATGATAGTACCACCTGCTTGTGGCACTGCCATTTGAGTCATATTGGTATAGAACGCATGAAGAAGCTCCATGTTGATGGATCTTTGGACTCACTCGTTTTTGGAAAGTTTGAGACATGCAAACCATGTCTATTGGTGTATATGCATGAAGAAACTCCATGCAAATGGACCGTTTGGACTCACTTGATTTTGAATCACTTGAGACATGCAAATCATACCACATGAGCAAGATGACTGAAAGCCTCGTTTTTCAGTGAAATGGAACAAGAAAGCAAATTGTTGGAAGTAATACATTTTGATGTGTGCAGTCCAATGAATGCTGAGGCACGCAGTGGATATCAATATGTTCTTACTTCACAGATGATTTGAGTAGATACTGAGTATATTTACTTGATGAAACACAAGTTTGAATTATTGAATGGTTCAAGTAATTTCAGAGTGAAGTTAAAGATCATCGTGACAAGAGGATAAAATGTCTATGATATGATCATAGAGATGAGTATCTGAGTTACGAGCTTTGGCACGCTATTGAGACATAGTGGAAATTGTCTCACAATTAATACCGCCTGGAACACCATAGCGTGATGGTGTGTCCGAACATCATAGTTGCACCCTATTAGATATGGTGCGTACCATGATGTCTCTTATTGAATTACCACTATCGTTCATGGGTTAGGCATTAGAGATAACCGCCCACTTTAATAGGGCACCACGTAATTCCGTTGAGACGACCCTGTTTGAACTATGGTTTGGAGAAACCTAAGTTGTCGTTTCTTAAAAGTTTGGGGTTGCGAGGCTTATGTGAAAAAGTTTCAGGTTGATAAGCTCGAACCCAAAGCGGATAAAATGCATCTTCATAGGACACCCAAAATAGTTGGGTATACCTCCTAATTCAGATCCGAAAGCAATAGGGATTGTTTCTTGAAGCAGGTCCTTTCTCGAGGAAAAGGTTGTCTCGAAAAGTTGAGTGGGAGGATGGTGGAGACTTGATATGGTTATTGAACCGTCACTACAACTAGTATGTAGCAGGGCACAGGAAGTTGTTCCTATGGGCACCTACACCAATTGAAGTAGAAGCTTATGATAGTGATCATGAAACTTCAGATCAAGTCACTACCGTACCTCGTAGGGTGACAAGGATGCGTATTGCTTCAGAGTGGTACAGTAATCCTGTCTTGAAGGTCATGTTGCTAGACAACAATGAACCTACGAGCTATGGAGAAGCGATGGTGGGCCCATATTCCGACAAATGGTTAGAGGCCATGAAATCCGAGATAGGATCCATGTATCAGAACAAAGCATGGACTTTGGTGGACTTGCCCGATGATCGGCAAGCTATTGAGATAAATGGATTTTTAAGAAGAAGACGGACGTGGACGGTAATGTCACCGTCTATGAAGCTCGACTGGTGGCAAAGAGTTTTTCACAAGTTGACTACAATGAGATTTTCTCATCCGTAGCGATGCTTAAGTCCGTCGGAATCATGTTAGCATTAGCTGGATGTCAAAACGAGTTTCCTTACCAGTTTCCGTAAGGAAAGGTTGTATGACATACAATCAGAAAGGTTTTGTCGATCCTAAGGATGCTGAAAGGTATGCTAGCTCCAGTGATCCTTCCATGGACTGGAGTAAGCATCTCGGAGTTGGAATATACTCTTTGATAAGATGATCAAAGATTTTGGGTTTATACAAAGTTTATGAGAAACTTGTATTTCCAAAGAAGTGAGTGGGAGCACTATAGAATTTTTGATGAGTATATGTTGTTGACATATTGTTGATCAGAAATGATGTAGAATTTCTGGAAATCATATAGGGTTATTTGAAAAGTGTTTTTCAAGTGAAAACCTGTATTAAGCTACTTGAACATTGAGCATCAAGATCTATAGGGATAGATCAAAACCGCTTAATGGTACTTTCAAATGAGCATATACCTTGACATGATCTTGAAGGTGTTCAAGATGGATCACCAAAGAAGGAGTTCTTGCCTCGAGATGTAAGGTATGAAGTTAAGACTTAAAGCTCGACCACGGCAGAAAGAGAGAAAGGACGAAGGTCGTCCCTATGCCTTAGACGTAGGCTCTACAAAGATGCTATCTTGTGTACCGACCGGAAGTGTGCCTTTCCATGAGTCATCAAGAGGTACAAGAATGATCCAGAATGGATCATTGGACAGCGATCAAAATTGTCCTTGGAGTAAATAAGGACATGTTTCTCGATTATGGAGGTGATAAAGAGTTGGCGTAAAGGGTTACGTCGAGTAAGCTTTAACACCTATCCGAGTGACTCGAGTAGCAAACCGGATACGCATAAAGGAGCAACCATTTGGAATAGCTCCAAGTGGAGCGTGGAAGCAGCGTTTACAATATGACCTAGAAATTTGCAAAGCACACATGGATCTGAAAGGTTCGCACCGTTGACTAAAACCTCTCTCACAAGCAAAACATGATCAAACCTCGTAACTCATTGAGTCTTAATCACATGATGATGTGAACTAGTTTACAGACACTAGTAAACTCTTTGGATGTTGGTCACATGGCGATGTGACCTATCAGTGTTAATCACATGACGATGTGGACTAGATTATTGACTCTAGTGCAAGTGGGAGACTGTTGGAAATATGCCCTAGAGGCAATATTAAATTAGTTATTAGTATATTTCCTTGTTCATGATAATCGTTTATTATCCATGCTATAATTGTATTGAAAGGAAACTCAGATACATGTGTGGGTACATAGACAACACCATGTCCCTAGTAAGCCTCTAGTTGACTAGCTCGTTGATCAACAGATAGTCATGGTTTCCTGACTATGGACATTGGATGTCATTGATAACGGGATCACATCATTAGGAGAATGATGTGATGGACAAGACCCAATCCTAAGCATAGCACAAGATCGTGTAGTTCGTTTTGCTAGAGCTTTTCCAATGTCAAGTATCTCTTCCTTAGACCATGAGATCGTGTAACTCCCGGATACCGTAGGAGTGCATTGGGTGTACCAAACGTCACAACGTAACTGGGTGACTATAAAGGTGCATTACAGGTATCTCCAAAAGTGTCTTTTGGGTTGACACGGATCGAGACTGGGATTTGTCACTCCGTATGACGGAGAGGTCTCACTAGGCCCACTCAGTAGTGCATCATCATAATGAGCTCAAAGTGACCAAGTGTTTGGTCACGTGATCATGCATTACGTTACGAGTAAAGTGACTTGCCGGCAACAAGATTAAACGAGGTATTGGGATACCGACGATCGAATCTCGGGCAAGTAAAATACCGATTGATAAAGGGAATAGTATACGGGGTTGATTGAATCCTCGATATCGTGGTTCATCCGATGATATCATCGAGGAGCATGTAGAAGCCAACATGGGTATCCAGATCGCTGTTGGTTATTGCCCGAGAGCCGTCTCGGTCATGTCGCATGTCTCCGAACCCGTAGGGTCTACACACTAAGGTTCGGTGGCGCTAGGGTTGTATGAATATGAGTATGCAGCAAACCGAATGTTGTTCGAGTCCGGATGAGATCCCGGACGTCACGAGGAGTTCGGAATGGTCCGTAGGTAAAGATTTATATATAGGAAGTCTTATTTTGGTCGCGGAAAAGTTTAGCGTTATCGGTATTGTACCGGAGTGCCGAAAGGGTCCGGGGTCCACCTGCCTGGGGGCACATGGGCTGTAGGGGTGCGCCTTGGCCTATATGGGCCAAGGGCACCAGCCCCAAGAGGCCCATGCACCAAGATATAAGAAATGGGGGAGAGTCCTAAAGGGAAGGCACCTCAGAGTTGCCTTGGGAGGATGGACTCCTCCCCCTCTGGCCGCACCCCTTCCTTGGAGGAAGGGGCAGGCTCGCCCTCCCCTCTCTTGCACCTATATAAAGGGAGGGGAGGGAGGGGAGGCCGCACCCATAAGCCCTGGCGCCTCCCTCCTCCCTGCAACACCTCCTCCTCCTCCCGTAGTTGCTTAGCGGAGCCCTGCCGGAGTTCTGCTGCATCCATCACCACGCCGTCGTGCTGCTGGATCATCATCAACCTCTCCTTCCCCCTTGCTGGATCAAGAAGGAGGAGACGTCATCCGCTCCGTACGTGTGTTGAACGCGGAGGTGATGTCCGTTCAGCACTAGGTCATCGGTGATCTGAATCACGGCGAGTACGACTCCATCATCCCCGTTCCATTGAACGCTTCCGCACGCGATCTACAAGTGGTATGTAGATGCAATCACTCTCCCATGACTCGTTGCTAGATGAACTCATAGATGGATCTTGGTGAAACCGTAGGAAAATTTTTTATTTTCTGCAACGTTCCCCAACACATACCCATCAAGGTACAATGTTCCTCCGAGACGGACGCCTGTCGTAACATGATCGTCAATATATCCGGCGCTTTTGGACCTCCGGAAGCTGTTGTAGGAGTACTGCCTCCCTTCGAAGGGATCCGTGTATCTATTCCTAAAGTCGTCTCCGGCTATAAGCCGGACAGTCCGGGGCCTTTATTGTTGGCCCCCGGATCCTGGGCTACCGAAGTATCACCTTCGGGTAGTGTCTTCATCACCCCTCGCACTACTTGATCAGGAGAGACCCTCCGGGATGACACCTCAAAGTCGTCCGCGTTATTGGGCGAGGAGACCGGAGGTGGTGTCTCGCTTTCCATCATCTCCGGAAGAAGATCTCCCGAGGAAGAGGATCGGTGAAGAAGACTATATGCCGAGCTGCAAAAACATATACTCTAGATGTTACTTTGGTAACAGGAAAGAAACGGGATATGTTTAAAAACACCCTCGTTCACTCACGATTCGGCTAGAGGCTTGTCCTCGTCGTGGGACTGTGCGAAGACGCCATCCTTCAAGCCCGAGCCGCCCGACTGGGGCACCTTGCCTCGCTTAGGACCCTTTCCTCTCCAGTCTTCGGAGGCAGCCCTTTTCTTACCATGGGGGGAAGAGACGTTGACTTCTCCTTCACTTTTGTCTTCGGACGATGGAATTTTGATTCCCTCGGACACAATGTTTGATGTACCTTCGGGATGGAGGCTGCCTTCGGTCCTCCCGCTTTCTGCCTTGCCCTCCTCCACAAGCGTCTGGTGTGGTGCCGGGGAGAGCATCCTTGTTAGTACGGGATCTGCTGAGTCTTCGGGAAGGGGGGCCGAACACCTAATTCGCTCCGCTTTCTTTACCCAGCCCTGAAAAAAAGAACAGTTTGCTCAGTAACATATTACAGCATGCTTAACTACAAAGTGTTCGGGAGTTGAGCGCTTACCGGGGTATCCGGATGGTTATAGTCGAGGCCGATGTCCTTGGTGGTATCCGGCCACTGTTTTCGTTTCCCGAAAAACAACTTCCACATCCCTTTGTGCGTAGTGTCGAAGAAGTGTTGCAGGGTTCGTGGTCCTTATGGATTGAACTCCCACATGCGAAGAGGCCTACGCTGGCATGGCAGGGCTCAGCGGACTAGCATTACCTGAATCATGTTGACAAGATCGATGTCCCTCTCAAAGAGGGTTCAGATGCGGCTCTTTAGAGTCTGCACTTCATCAACTGATCCCCAGTCCGGCCCCTTATTAATCCATGATGCAAGCTGTAATGGAGGGCCCGAACGGAACACAGGTATAGCTGCCCACTTGGTACCACAGGGTTCTGTGACATAAAACCACTCCCGCTGCCATTGGTTGGAAGTTTCGATGAAAGAACCTTTTGGCCAAAGAGAATTGGTAAGCTTGCTCACTACAGCGCCGCCGCACTCCACCTGTTTTCGTCGACCACCTTCGGCCTTACACTAAAAGTCTTGAGCCATAAGCCTAAGTGTGGGGGAATTCAGAGGAAGGCCTCACACATGATGATGAACGCCGAGACATGAAGGAAAGAATTTGGGGCTAGATCGTGAAAATCTAGTCCGTAATAAAACATGAGCCCTCGGACGAAGGGGTGAAGAGTTAACCCTAACCCTCGGAGGAAGTGACAGATGAATACGACCCTCTCGCCGAATCTGGGAGTCGGAATAACCTGTCCTTGAGTAGGAAGCCTGTGGGGGATCTCCGCGGTCAGGTATCTGGCTGCCCAAACCTTCACAATGTCCTCCTCTGTAATAGAGAAAGCCACCCATTGGCCCTGCGGGCTGGGTCCGGACATGACTGAGAAGCTTGAAGCAATGGAGTCGAACCTTGGGTGCTAGAACTCAAGGTTGGGGAGGCTGAGGAGA
The DNA here is from genome assembly GCA_021605205.1 of Aegilops longissima. Taxonomy (NCBI): domain Eukaryota; kingdom Viridiplantae; phylum Streptophyta; class Magnoliopsida; order Poales; family Poaceae; genus Aegilops; species Aegilops longissima. Next base: position 180,734,571 of record CM038676.1, on the reverse strand, counting down.
AGTTTGGCGTAAATAAAGATAGCCCTTGGCTCCTTTATAAAGGCAACGGGTATCGAGCGCCTCCTCCTAAGCCTGAAAACCTGCCTATTCCTAAGGAATTTTTCCAATGGAACGGTTGGGTTACCCACACTCATATTAATGAGAATCCCGCAATACGGGGACACGATCTCTGCTTCGACAAGATGTGCCAATAAAACCTCGCCCCGAAACATGGAACGGCGGGGCAGGAAACGGTTCGAAATAATGACCGGGCAAGCATGATGTCACGTTACGAAAAGTTGTCTTCAGATTGGGCTCGTGAAATATTATATTCTTTACGGTTGTGGTACTTGTATTGCAGATCCGGACACGTTCGTCCGAAGACTATGTTGGAGTATTCGAAAAGGGGAACCCGCCTTGCAATGTCGAAAACAATATGCGCGTCGGACACCTCGTCATTGAATCCTGGTTCAGGGGCGACTGAGGGAGTCCTGGACTAAGGGGTCCTCGGGCGTCCGGCCTATTGGACATGGGCCGGACTAATGGGCTGTGAAGATACAAGACCGAAGACTCTCTCTTCCGTGTCCGGATAGGACTCTCCTTGGCGTGGAAGGCAAGCTTGGCGACCGAATATAGAGATTTCTTTCTTTGCAACCGACTTTGTATAACCCTAGTCCCCTCCGGTGTCTATATAAACCGGAGGGCTTAGTCCGGAAATGGGGACAGTCATACAGGCTAGACTTCTAGGGTTTTAGCCATTACGATCTCGTGGTAGATCAACTCTTGTAATACTCATATTCATCAAGATCAATCAATCAGGAAGTAGGGTATTACCTCCATAAAGAGGGCCCGAACCTGGGTAAACATTGTGTCCCCCGTCTCCTATTACCATCGACCTTAGACGCATAGTTTGGGATCCCCTACCCGAGATCCGCCGGTTTTGACACCGACACCCTTTATACTTCATCAGCTCCCTATTGCAGGGGGCTAGATCCAGGTATTCTGGCATGCAAAAGTTGATTTTTGTCCTTGTCATGGCCTCAAGGAAACTGCGCCACTATTTCCAAGCCCACGAGATCACGGTTGTCACCCGCTTCCCTTTGCAAAGGATACTCCGAAACCCTGAGGCTACCGGCAGAATAGTGGAATGGGCATTGGAGTTATCCAGCTTTGGTTTAAAGTTCGAAAGCACATCAACAATCAAGAGTAGGGCATTGGCAGAGTTCATTGCAGAATGGACGCCAACCCCTGATGAAGAGGTATTGGAGACAGTTGTCCCAGGAAAGGAAGCACCCCAAGAATGGATCATGTATTTCGATGGTGCCTTCTCCCTACAAGGTGTAAAGGCTGGCATGATTCTCGTTGCTCCCACTGGGGATCACCTGAAGTATGTCGTCCAGATGCATTTTCCCCGGGAGGAGGCGACCAACAATACTGCAGAATATGAAGGGCTCCTTGCCGGGCTCAGGATTGCAACAGAATTGGGGATCAAGAAGTTGATTATTCGAGGAGGTTCACAACTTGTGGTGAGACAAGTCTACAAGGATTACCAAAGTCCATTGATGGAGGCATACGTTGAGGAAGTGAGAAGGCTGGAGGACCGCTTTGACGGATTGCAAACAAAACACGTACCTCGTGCGGAAAACAGCTTTGCTGATCATCTGTCGAAGTGTGCTGCGCAGAAGCTCCCTATGGAACCAGGAACTTTTGCTCTCCATCTTACTCAGCCCTCCGTATCCCCGGCAATGATGGCTTGGAAGAGTAGGAAACTGGACTCCGTGAAGCCTCTAGAGGCTCCCGGCAGAAAGCTTGACGGGAACAACGCCCCTTCAGCTGCTGAGCTATCCCCTCCCACCAGACCATCGGTCCTCGTGGTAGAACCCGCTAGTCCTCGTTGCCGAGCCCCAGGCTCCAACTTGGGCATGACACATAGTTCATTTCCTCCAAACCGGAGAACTTCTTGAAGAGCAAGAAGAAGCTAAAAGAGTATCCCAGAGGGCCAATATGTATCAGTTCGTCGATGGCACACTATACAGAAGAAGGCCCAACAGTGTGAAATTGAAGTGCATTTGCCGGGAAGAAGGAAAGGAACTGCTGGCAGAAATACACAAAGGCATGTGTGACTCCCACATTGGATCAAGGGTATTGGTTGGGAAAGCATTCCGGCAAGGATTCTATTGGCCCACAACCCTCCAAGATGCGGTCGAGCTAGTCACCAAATGCGAAGCCTCCCAGTTTCATTCCAAGAACATCCATCTGCCTGCCCAAGCTCTTCAGAAAATCCCTTTGTCATGGCCGTTTTCGGTCTGGGGGCTCGATATCCTCAGCCCTTTCCCCCGTGCTGCCGGGGGCTTTGAATTCTTGTTCGTTGCAACCGACAAGTTTACAAAGTGGCCGGAAGTAGAAGCTGTGAGAAAGGTTACTACTCAGTCAGCTATCAAGTTGTTGAAAGGATTGGTGTGCCGCTTCGGGGTCCCTGCCCGGATCATCACTGACAACGGCACCCAATTCACGAGCCACGCCTTCATGCAATATGTTCATTGATACGTCTCCAATGTATCTATAATTTTTCATTGTTCCATGCTATTATATTATCTGTTTTGGATGTTTATATGCATTAATATGCTATTTTATATTGTTTTGGGACTAACTTATTAACATAGAGCCTCGTGCCAGTTTCTGTTTTTTCCTTGTTTTTGAGCTTCGCAGAAAAAGAATACCAAACGGAGTCCAAATGGAATAAAACCTTCGCGATGATTTTTCTTGGACCAGAAGACACCCTGGAGACTTGGAGATCAAGTCAGAAGAGCCGCGAGGCGGCGACAAGGGGGGAGGACTTCTCGAGACTCCTCTGACCTAACCGTTGGCCCTATATATTCACATATATTCCCAAACCACTAGAGGCATCCACAAAAACACTATTCCACCGCCGCAACCTTCTGTTCCCGTGAGGTCCCATCTTGGCACCTTTTTCGACATCCTGCCGGAGGGGGATTCGATCTTGGAGGGCTTCTACATCAACTCTATTGCCCTTCAGATGAAGTGTGAGTAGTTTACCACAGACCTACGGGTCCATAGCTAGTAGCTAGATGGCTTCTTCTCTCTCTTTGATTCTCAATACCATGTTCTCCTCGATGTTCTTGGAGATCTATCTGATGTAATCTTCTTTTGCGGTGTGTTTGTCGAGATCCGATGAATTGTGGATTTATGATTGGTTTATCTATGAATTGTAACACCCACAATGCGGTTGTATCTCCCACGTGTCGAGGCACGACTTAGAGGCATAACTGCATGGTGGTTTTGTCGCAAAGGGGTTATCTTCACACAATCCCATGTCCTGAATAAGAAAGGGATAAAGAGTTGGCTTACAATCGCCACTTCACACAAATAACAAGTTAAACATACATCATCCACAGTACAATCAAGGTCCGACTATGGAACCAAAATAAAAGAAGACAACCCCAAATGGTAGATCCCTGATCGTCTCAACTGGGCTCCACTACTGACCATCAGGAAAAGACATGTAGTAACGACCAAGGTCTTCGTCGAACACCCACTTGAGTTCGGTAGCATCTCCTACACTGGTATCATCGGCACCTGCAACTGTTTTGGTAGTATCTGTGAGTCACAAGCACTCAGCAATCTCAAAACCCGCGAGATCAAGACTATTTAAGCTTATGGGTAGGATGTGGTAATGAGGTGGAGTTGTAGCAAGCGCTAAGCAAATATGGTGGCTAACATACGAATACAAGAGTAAGATGCGATACTACGCAACAGTCGAAAAGCTAGAAGTGATCAAGAAGTGATCCTGAAACTACTTATGTTAAAAAATAACCCAAAGCCGTATTCACTTCCCGGACTCTGCCGAAAAGAGACCATCACGGCTACACACGCGGTTGATGCATTTTAATTAAGTCAAGTGTCAAGTTCTCTACAACTGGACATTAACAAATTCCCATCTGCCACATAACCGTGGGCACGGCTTTCGAAAGTTTATACCCTGCAGGGGTGTCCCAACTTAGCCCATCACAAGCTCTCACGATCAACGAAGGATATTCATTCTCCCGGAAAGACCCGATCAGTCTCGGAATCCCGGTTACAAGACATTTCGATAATGGTAAAACAAGACCAGCAAGACCGCCCGAATGTGCCGACAAACCCCGATAGGAGATGCACACATCTCGTTCTCAGGGCACACTGGATGGGTCAGACATCCGGTTGGCTTAGACCCTGGTTGCCCAGGGAGCGCCGGATATCGCCCGGTTCAGACCAACACTCGGAGCAGCAGTAGCCGGGGGAGGGGGTTAAAATAAAGATGACCCTCGGGTCTGCAGAACCCAAGGGAAAAGGCTTAGGTTGTTAGGCAAATGTAAAACCACGGTTGGGCCTTGCTGGAGGATTTTTATTCAAGGCGAACTATCAAGGGGGTCCCATAACCCCAACCGCGTAAGGAACGCAAAATCAAGGAACATAACACCGATATGACGGAAACTAAGGCGGCAAGAGTGGAACAAAATACCAGGCATAAGGCCGAGCCTTCCACCCTTTGCCAAGTATATCGATGCATTAATTAAATAAGAAATATTATGATATCCCAACATAATCATGTTCCAACATGGAGCAATCTTCAACTTCACCTACAACTAACAACGCTATAAGAGGGGCTGAGCAAAAGTGGTAACATAGCCAAACAATGGTTTGCTAGGAAGGTAGGTTAGAGGCTAGACATGGCAATATGGAAGGCATGATAAACAAGTGATAGGTAGCGCGACATAGCGATAGAACGAACAACTAGCAAGGAAAGATAGAAGTGATATCGAGGGTAATGGTCATCTTGCCTGAGATCCCGCAAGGAAGAAGAACGAGTCCATGAAGAAGACAAACGGACGTAGTCGAACGAATCCTCACAATCACAACATAACCGGAACTAACGAGAGAAGCAAACCGGAAAGAAGCAATCAACATGGTAAACACACAAGCATAAACATGGCATGATAGCACAACCAAGGATGATGCATGTCCGGTTTAAATATGCATGGCATGGCAAAGTGCACAAACAATACTACAAATTAAGTCGAGCTCAATATGAAACAAGTTGCATATTGACGAAACACCACATCAATTATTTAGTTCTCTCTCGTTTATGTACCAAACAATATTAAATGTTATTAAACATGGCAAGGGGTGAAGCATATGAAAACTACCTATCTAGGCAAGTTTAATCGAGGCCGGAAACAACAAACAACAATTCCGGAAAATCCTTATATGCATATTACAAAGTTGGTACTGTTCTGCCCTATACACAATTTTAGAGGTATTAAGCATGAAAAATAAGTACACCATGTTAATCTATGCATTTTTTTACCCCAATTACATATAAAGTTTATTAAATTCGGAGCTACGGTTAATTAGTTATGAAATAAATCATTTTAACATGGCATTATGCAAAATAAATGCAAACAGAAAGTCAAGCATTTTAAACATGCATGAAAGTTGGAAAATATTAACCTACATCAAATTCTAAGCATTTTTTATATATAATGTTTTTACAAATGATGCATGGTTATTAAGTTATTATATGCATGACAAAGAGGGACTTTTTTGTAAAACAGGTAACTATGGATAATTAGGAAATTCGCTGATAGGAAAAAATAGAAGTGGGCCGAAACTGGCTGGGCGCTGGGGCGCTCACCATGGGCCAAGCCAAGTTTGTGGAGGTGGGCAGGCCGGCTGGGTGAGGAAGCGCGCTGGGCCTGGCGCGGCTGGCAGCCCATGCAGCTGGCCAGCACGGTCAACGCGCGGCTGGACCGGGCGAGCTTCCTCTCGCTTGATCTGGATAGCGGGGAGGCACTGAAACGGGCGCGGTCATCTGCTCGTCAGGAAGCAGAGCAGCGGCGTCGCTGGACGGGAAGGCGGCAGCGGGGTCCGGCGAGGCAGGGGACTCCGGCGGGACGACAGGGATGGAGCGGACGCAGGTGGGTCAATGTGGGCGGGCCGAGCGGGCTCCTGCTGCTCGTTGCCAACAGCGGCAGCAGCAAGTGAAGCAGGGGAACAGCGGCGCGATGCAGGGGCTTGGCGAGGCGGGTTCCGCGCGGGAACGACGGAGTCAACGAGCATCAGCGAGCGGCATTTGGCGAAGGGCGGCGGGAGCTGCAAGGCCATGGCGGAGGATTCGGGTCGTTGGTTCCTGTCCCTGACGAAGAGAGACAGAGAGAGGTGAGACAGAGAGAGGGAAAGAAGAGAGGGCACGACGGAGGCCCGGCGGCGTGACCTGGAGGTGCTGGTGATCGTCGGCGGTGAGGCGAGGCGGCGGGGTCGCGAGGAAGACGGCGGAGCTCTGGATGGGGAGGAGCTCAGCTCTCCTCGGGAGTTGCAAGCCGCGGAGGGAGACAGGGAGTAGCGGGAGGAGGAGACGCGCTGGCGTGGGGTGGCTCGAGGTTGCGGAGCTTGTGCGCGAGCAGAGGAGCTCGGGGACTCGGGCGCGCGAGGCTGCAGGAAGCTCCGGCTGGTCGAGGGACTTGGCGACGTGGACGCCGGGGTTGGGGTCCTCTGCTGCGGGGTGTGGAAGGAGGAGCTCGTGCTCCTGGTCGCTGCACGGGTGGTCGCCTCGATCCCGCCTGAATTGGGCGTGGGGCTGCCTGCGGAAGAGCTCGGGAGGACGGGGCTCCGCTGGGGTGACACCGGAGGCGGAGCAGCTTGGGGTGGTGCAGAGCTTCGGTGAGCGTCGCCGTGGCCGTGCTTGCTCGGGCAGGAGGATGGTGGTTGGCTGCTGCGATTTGGGTGGCGCGGAAATCCAGGGAGGTGGTCGGAGGCTGGTTGGAGAGGTGGATCTGGGAGGATCGAGGGGAGGAGGTGGTTGGCCCGGTGGATTTTTGGATCGGGAGCGATCCAAGGAAGAGAGTGGCGGCGGCCGACTGGGTAGGGGTGGATCGATGGGACAGATTGTTAGGGCCAGGGTTGGACTATATATACGAGAAAGAGAGGAGTTTGAATCATCCGATTGAAATTCGATGGTCGAGAATAAATAGGCTAGGAAAGTCTAAATAATAAACGACTATGTTTTAGGGATGTTTGGGGATGATACGGACCCAACGGTCACGACTGCCCAGGTCGGGTTCGGGGAAGTTTCGGACACGCGCGAGGGGTCTGAGAGAGGTTGACAAAGACAAAGAGGCATGACAAAAGGTCAACGGAGACAAAGAGAGGAGCAGCAACCACGAACGACTACGAGTTTTATGAAAACATGCGGATGCAATGCGTATGATGTCATGATGAATGCAACAAACAAAAATAAAACACACGGCGACAACAAAATAGCTGGGAGACTTCTGGAGCATCTGTCTTGGGGCGTCACAACTCTCCTCCACTTACAAGGGGTCTCGTCCCGAGATCTAGGATGGCACCGGAAGGAAGCGGAAGAGGAAGAGAAGAGGTAAAACTAAGTTGCTTCTTAGACGAATGAGTAAAACCAAGGAACCTTGAGAGGTTGAAAAGTTGAAAGAAAGAACACAATGAAGTTGAACACAATTGAGAGCACTGCGGTAGAAAATAGAAACAAGGAACACCATGTGAACCTTGGAGGTTGCAATGACGAGCACAATGGACAAGAAGGAATTGAAACCACTCTGGTTGAAACGAGATAAACAAGGAACAAGGAAGAACAAATTTGGACAGCACTCCGGTTGAAAAGAGATGCAAAACTTAATAAGATGAAAGAACTCGAATGAAAACACCACACACCGGCTAAACGGATAAGCAAGGAAAAGAACATGATCTTGACAAGACGAGACGATGTGTCAAAGAGAGCAGCATCACCATGCCTCCGGGAGAAATGAAACAATAAAATGAAAAGAATGGAGAAAAGAACAACAACTTCCACCACAAATGAATTTGAAAGGGCATCCTTGCAAAGAAGGATTGAACGGAGTTGTTGGAAGATCAATATGAAAGGATATGATCCTCGTGGGCTTATAGAAACATCTCAAAATTATGAGGTGAGCTTCTGCCACCAACGGAAACAAATTATTTGATTGAGATACAGAAAAGATAGAAAGCTCCTTCCACCAAGGTGATAATTAAGGAGAAAACTTGGATCTTAGATAAGCACCACAATAGCAACATTCCTTAGGGAAGGTTGTAGGTGAATTATAACCCAAGATAACTCCAACAAAGAGATTGATTGGTTGAAAAGATCTCTTGAACAAAGAGAATGATGGATTTAAATATCTCATTCTTAACAACTTGTGAACCTTGAAACACGAAGGGAAATTGTCAAGAATGACATAACACCACCTCAAAAGATATGGTAGGAAGAATTGCACTTCAGAATGCACGATGAAGAATGCTTGAACTCCTCCAACAAGAATCTTGAAGAACACTTCGAGAATGAATTAAATCTTTAACGAACCACCATGTTGAGCCTTCATGAAAACTCCGGTAATAAAAAGATGATAAAAGGAAAGAGAAGTTGAAAACACAAGGTGAAGCCTTGCAATGATTTAGATGGTGCTTCGTGATGATATAACCGAGAAAACTTGGAACTCTGGAAAAGGAAAAGATGAAACACTAGAACCAATAACTACTTCATCATGAACAAACTCCGAAGGAAGGGATTGAACACTTTGATGAAACAAGAATAAGAATTACATTATGCGTATCCTTCATCAATTTAAATTGATGACAAGCAACAGATTTGGCATACTACTTATACTCATTGGAAAAAGATTGAAGAGAGATATTGCTCAACTTGGGAAGGTCTTCAACGAACCACTGGTAGGATTTGGGAAGAACGAATGAATTGGTACGGTAGCAAAGGAAGAGGAATCTCGAACGAACCACCGTAAGAATTGAAAATGAAAGAAGAAAAGTGAACGAATCACCGGGAAGAATTAGAAAATGAACGAAGATACTTGAGGGAATATAAATATATGAGAACAAAGAGATCACAAGCTGACTAGGGAATACTTGAGCGATGCACCGGTAAGATTTGAAGAACGAGAGCTGAAAGCTGAGAATGAGTAATATTCGAAAAGATGGCCTTTGGATGATCGACAAAGGAACGCAACTCCTGAAATGTGTCGGATGGGTGAAAAGAATTCTCACAATAGGAAACATTATGAGAGGATGGCATCAAGCTAGAACCACACATCTTTGTAAGAACGGGTAAGGATTTAAGAGAAACTCTTCTTCGGTCTTCAAAAGCTGAGAATGACGATGAGAAACACCACCATGACCTGTTGAGGCACTCCGGAATGAAGAATAGAAAGGTTGAACCAACAATTAAAAGAATATGAAAGTGAACTTGGAGGATACATTTGACTGATGAGAAATCATTCTTATGTCAAACTTTGAAAGAATTTGAGAATCGCTCCGGATGAATTAGAATAGTCAGGTAAGATCCTCGGAAAAGACCTGTGGGATAGGGCCCACTAAAAAAACACCGTTGAACGATTGCTTAGGAAGAGATAATGCACCGGTTGATTTGAACATCTTGAATGAGGTAACAACCTCGAAATAGATTGAAAGGAATAAGAATGGAAACTTGAATCTTCTGGGATATCTTCGGCACTTTGGATATGAATAGAGAGAGATGAACGATTAAGAGGTGCACCAGCATGGGAAAGCATTTGAAACAGGGAAAGGAATGTGATCAACACTGAAGGCTTGAATTTAGTCCATCGGAGAAGAAAGAACGAAACTCCACCTATGTTGTCTCAACATAGCCGGTCCCAAGCCTGGGTAAAGGAGGAGGGTTGTGATAGGCTTGGCGAGCCAACGTAAAAACTTAGCCACTCTTATGGAGATGAAACCCAAACAATTTTCGTTGGCGTAACCCTCTCAGCGACGCGCTACATCGGAACCCAGGTGTGGTGGAAAATGGGCAAGGGCCGGGCCGTCACCCCCAAGGTGGCGCGCCGTATCTTGATTCGGATACGGTGGCAACTGAGCGAGGATCGGGTCGTCGCATCCTTAGTGGCGCGCTACATCGGCGCCTAGATGTAGTGGAAAATGGGCAAGGGTCTTCACATTTGACTCAACGAGTGCGAAGGGTAAGGAAGCTAGCCGAGCCTAGGAGGATTCGCTTAGGTAGCTGGAACGTAGGGTCTCTGATAGGGAAGCTTCGGGAGCTAGTTGATGCAGCGGTGAGGAGAGGTGTTGATATCCTTTGCGTCCAAGAAACCAAATGGGAGGACAGAAGGCGAAGGAGGTGGAGGATAACGGCTTCAAGCTGTGGTACACGGGGACGGCTGCAAACAGAAATGGCGTAGGCATCTTGATCAACAAGAGCCTCAAGTATGGAGTGGTACACGTCAAGAGACGTGGGGACCAGATTATCCTGGTCAAGCTGGTAGTGGAGGACTTGGTTCTCAATGTTATCAGCGCGTATGCCCCGCAAGTAGGCCACAATGAGAACACCAAGAGGGAGTTCTAGGAAGGCCTGGAAGACATGGTTAGGAGTGTACCGATTGGTGAGAAGCTCTTCATAGGAGGAGACCTCAATGGCCACGTGGGTACATCTAACACAGGTTTTGAAGGGGCGCACGGGGGCTTTGGCTATGGCATCAGGAATCAAGAAGGAGAAGATTTCTTAAGCTTTGCTCTAGCCTACAACATAATTGTAGCTAACACCCTCTTTAGAAAGAGAGAATCACGTCTGGTGACTTTTAGTAGTGGCCAACACTCTAGCCAGATTGATTTCATCCTCTCAAGAAGAGAAGATAGGCGTGCATGCCTAGACTGTAAGGTGATACCTGGAGAGAGTGTTGTACCCCAGCATAAGCTGGTGGTTGCTGACTTCCGCTTTCGGATTCGTGTCCAACGGGATAAGCGTGCCAAAGTCGCTAGAACGAAGTGGTGGAAGCTCAAGGGGGAGGTAGCTCAAGCGTTCAAGGAGAGGGTCATTAAGGAGGGCCCTACGGAGGAAGGAGGGGATGAGGACAATGTGTGGACGAAGATGGCAACTTGCATTCGTAAAGTGGCCTCGGAGGAGTTTGGAGTGTCCAGGGGAAGGAGAAGCGAAGATAAGGATACCTGGTGGTGGAATGATGATGTCCAGAAGACGATTAAAGAGAAGAAATATTGCTTGAGACGCCTATACCGGATAGGAGTGCGCATAACATAGAGAAGTACAAGATGGCGAAGAAGGCCGCAGCGAGCTGTTGGTGAAGCAAGGGTCGAGCATATGAGGAACTCTACCAACGGTTAGGCACGAAGGAAGGCGAAAGGGACATCTATAAGATGGCCAAGATCCGAGAGAGGAAGACGAGGGATATTGGCCAAGTCAAATGCATCAAGGACGGAACAAGCCAACTATTGGTGAAGGACGAGGAGATTAAGCATAGATGGCGGGAGTACTTCGACAAGCTGTTCAATGGGGAGAATGAGAGTTCTACCATTGAACTGGCCGACTCCTTTGATGAGATCAGCATGCGTTTTGTGCGGCGAATCCAGGAGTCTGAGGTCAAGGAGGCTTTAAAAAGGATGAAAGGAGGCAAGGTGATGGGCCCTGATTGTATCCCCATTGAGGTGTGGAAAGGTCTCGGGGACATAGCGATACTATGGCTAACTGTCACGCCCAATATACGACCCTATCCAAAAGGAACTCGACGGTCCCACCAAGGATAGACCCGCATATTGAAACGCTTTTGCAAGGTGGATATCATTACATCAACATTACATAATAGATGGGGATACATACATAAGGCACAAATGCCACAAGAATACATCAACATCATATACAAGAACAACATCCGACTACGGATGAAACATAAACAGAAGCTCAAACGACATCCACCCTGCTAGCCCAGGCTGCCGACCTGAACCTATCCCCGATCAAGAAGCGTAAGAAGAACTCAAGACAAGCAAGCATCGCTCTCGCGTCATGATCATCGCAAAACCTGTACACTGCAATCTGGTGGTGTAGTAATCATGAGCCACAAGGACTCAGCAATCCCATTACCATGGGTATCAAGACTAGCAAAGCTTAATGGGAAAGGAAGGGGTAAGGTGGTGAGGTTGCAGCAGCGGCTAAGCATATATGGTGGCTAACATACGCAAATGAGAGCGAGAAGAGAAACAAAGGAACGGTCGTCAACTAGTAATGATCAAGAAGTGATCCTGAACTCCTACTTACGCCGACATAACCCGAAACCGTGTTCTCCTCTCGATCAACCCGAAAAGAGACACTCACGATTACGCACACGGTTGGTGTATTTTAATTAAGATCAACTTCGGTTTTCTACAACCGACATTAACAAATTCCCATCTGCCACATAACCGCGGGCACGGCTTTCGAAAGTTTATACCTGCAGGGTGTCCCAACTTAGCCCATGACAAGCTCTCGCGATCAACGAAGGATATTCCTTCTCCCGGAAGACCCGATCAGTCTCGAATCCTGCTACAAGACATTTCACAGCAATAAAACAAGACCAGCAAAGCCTCCCGGCGTGCCGACACCCTGGTAGTAGCCGCGCGTATCTCGTCCCAGGCCACGACCGGATGAGCAGTCCGTACAACTAAAACCAGCCCTCAAGTTTCCTTGAGGTGGCGCTGCAAAGCACTCTAGTTTGGACCAACACTTTGACAAGCATTGGCCCGGGGGGCTGAATAAAGATGACCCTCGAGAGAGCGACTCCCAAGGGAAAAGTAGGTGGTGGTGAGGCAAATGGTAAAACCAATGTTGGGCCTTGCTGGAAAAGTCTTATTCAAAGCGAACTGTCAAGGGGGTCCCATAAATCACCCGACCGCGTTAGGGACGCAAAATCCGGGAACATAACACCGATATGACGGAAACTAGGGCGGCAAGAGTGGAACAAAACACCAGGCATAAGGCCGAGCCTTCCACCCTTTACCAAGTATATAGATGCATTAATTAAATAAGATATATTGTGATATCCCAACAAGTAAACATGTTCCAACAAGGAACAACATCTCCATGTTCCAACAAGGAACAAACTTCATCTTCACCTGCAACTAACAACGCTATAAGAGGGGCTGAGCAAAGCGGTAACATAGCCAAACAACGGTTTGCTAGGAAGGGTGAAAAAGGTTAGAGGCTGACATGGCAATTTGGGATGGCTTGAGCAGCAAGTGATAGGTAGCGCAGCATAGCGAAAGAACGAAGCAACTAGCATAGCAATGATAGTAGTGAGATCCAGGGTAGCGGTCATCTTGCCTGAAATCCCGCAAGGAAGAAGAACGAGTCCATGAAGAAGATGAACGGATGAAGCCGAACCAAGCGTAGACGAACGAATCCTCACGATCGCAACGAAACAGGAACTAACAAGAAGAAGCACACAACATAGTAAACACACCACACATAGACAAGACATGATGCACAAACAAGCATGATGCATGACAATACTACATGAAGCTACTCATGGCAAGAGATGATGCAAACAAGAACAAACATTAAAGCATGTTTAAATGAGGCCGGAAACAACATATAACAATTCCGGTAAGTCCTCATATGCAAATTTCGAAATTGGTCCAGATCTGAATAAACCTTATGTTCAAGTTGTTAAACAGCAAGTTAAGGTGCACCAAGATGATCTACACGAAATTCTAGTCAAGTTACATATAAAGTTCATTAGATTCGGAGCTACGGCCTAGAAGATATGAGCAAAACAAGATAAGCATGGCATTGATGCAAAATGCATACAAACATCAACAAACACCTCAAAACAAGGATGCAACATGATAATATGAAGCTACATGCAAAATCAAGCAAGTTTCATATAGAGCACACTCAAAACGGAGCAACGGTTCAACACATACACCCTATACAAGACATGACAACAATCTGCCCAAAACAGCAACTAGGCATATTGCAAGCATCAAAACAACAAGCTACAGCAACTTAACATGAAAAAAAAGGCATGGGCATGATGTACAGGTGAAGCATTACAAAACATGAACACTGAGCTATCTCCAGAAATGACTAGAACATGCTCAAGATGACATGGCAAGATTGCAAGTAATAACAGTTTCAGGCATTGGCAGAAATAACATCAGGTTGCAATGTTTAGAGCTATCAAACAATATGTTACAAGAACTTATCATGGCAAACAAAGGCATGGCATGAATCTAATCAAAGCATAGAACAAAAGTCCTTTAGTGACCATAAGCCAAAAAGGATCAGAAAATATAGTAACACCCATGTCAATATTGAAAGTTTCGTTAACAGATTCAGCAACATGGCATGTCAAAAACTGATAACAAGTAGGCATGTTTACAAGCTCAATGCACTCACTACAGAGCCTTATATGATAAACTAAGCATACATACATCAAGAAGACATGGCATAGAAGGCATAAATGGCAAGAACAATAACATAGCATGCAAGGATCAATCACAACAAACTTGGCAAAATTGAATAACCTGTAAACAATCTGCCAGGAACATTTGATAGCAAAAGTAGAGCTCGATTGACTCAAGCTATGGCACTCCATAATTGCAAACAAGGGCATGGATGGATATAGCATGACATGTAGATCAAAACATGTTTATAGAGCATCTCCAGATTATGCATAGAATGATTAGTAGAAGCATGTTAACATAGCAAAAAAATATAACAGAATCTGTCAGGAAAACAGCAACAGCAACTACCCTACTTAGCAAGCTTGATACACTCAACACACAACTCACAAAAATACATGGTTAACACCCCTGGAAAGATGGCATGGCATAGTTTAACATTCATGTAGACATCAACCTCATAGGATGCACACATCAATCATGGCAAAAATGATAAAACAGCAAGTTATAACAGTTTCAGCAGATTAACATCAACATGCACTCTTCCAACAGCATTTCGGGCATCAAGATGAGCTCAAAAGAAAATGATGCAATGTAATGAAATGATCTACTCTTCGAGGCGAACATTTTGACATATTACACACGCAAAACGGAGCAACGATAACAGAGTTACGATGCAATGAAAATGCAACAAAAATTAGCAGAAACGGGGACTTAGTGAAAACGGAGGGGGGGAAGTCAACCTTGCAGATCCAGGGTTCGTGGGCACGGATGCCGAGGCGGCGCGGATCTCGCCGGAGAGCATCGGGGTTCGGCCGGAGATGAGGGGAGAGGGGAGGACCGGCCAGATCCGGCGGGAGCTCGCCGGCGTCCGTGGAGGAGGCGCTGGGGACCTCCGGTGGCGGCGGGCGCGCTGGCGCGCGGCGCGCGCTGGTCGGCGGCCAGACGGCGATAAACCGGTGGCGCCAGCGGGCGGCGGCGGCGGACCTGGCGCCGGCGGCGGCGGCCGCGCCGGCGACGGAGGCGCGGCGAAGGGCGCGGGCGGCGCAGCTAATGGCGAAGGCGGCGGCGGCGGCGGCGCGGGCCTACGGGTTTGCCTGGCTCATGGCGCGGCGGCGGGAGGTCGGAGGCGGTGACGTGGCAGCTCCAGTTAAGCGCGGGCGGCGGCGGAGATGCGTCCGCCGGGACGGACATGTCCGTGCGCCGAGGACGAAAGGACTAGGGTTAGGTGGAATCATCCGCGAATTTCGGGGGGATGGGCATATATATAGGTAGAGGGAGCTAGGAGAGTCCAAATGAGGTGCGGTTTTCGGCCACGCGATCGTGATCGAACGACCGAGAGCATGGAGGGGAGTTTGGTGGGTTTTGGGCCACTTAGAAAGGGGTGTTGGGCTGCACACAAAAGAGGCCTTTGCGGTTACCCGGTTAACCGTTGGAGTACCAAACGACCTCCAAATGATCCGAAACTTGACAGGCGGTCTACCTGTGGTATACCAAGGCCGCTTGACAAACCTCGGGCCATTCCGAGAAAGTTTAATACCCGCACATGAAAAGAGGTAAAAGGGGGCGCCGGGAGACATAGGAGTGCCCGATTGCAAAACGGACAATGGGGAAAATGCTCGGATGCATGAGACGAACACGTATGCAAAATGAAATGCACATGATGACATGATATGAAATGCAGATGATGACATGGCAAAGTGCAACACGCAAGCACATGACATGGCAACGACGGCAAATAACTGACGGACACCTGGCGCATCGGATCCGGGGCGTTACACTAACCAAGCTTTTCAACCTCATTTTTCGGGCAAACAAGATGCCAGAAGAATGGAGACAGAGTATATTAGTACCAATCTTCAAGAACAAGGGGGATGTTCAGAGTTGTACTAATTATTGTGGAATTAAGCTGATGAGCCATACAATGAAGCTATGGGAGAGAGTCATTGAGCACCGCCTAAGAAGAATGACAAGCATGACCAAAAATTAGTTTGGTTTCATGCCTGGGAGGTCGACCATGGAAGCCATTTTCTTGGTACGACAACTTATGGAGAGATATAGGGAGAAAAAGAAGGACTTGCATATGGTGTTCATTGATTTGGAGAAGGCCTATAATAAGATACCGCAGAATGTCATGTGGCGGGCCTTGGAGAAACACAAAGTCCCAGCAAAGTACATTACGCTCATCAAGGACATGTACGATAATGTTATGACAAGTGTTTGAACAAGTGATGTCGACACTGATGACTTCCCGATTAAGATAGGACTACATCAGGGGTCAGCTTTGAGCCCTTATCTTTTTGCATTGGTGATGGATGAGGTCACAAGGATATACAAGGAGATATCCCATGGTGTATGCTCTTTGCGGATGATGTGGTGCTAGTTGGCGATAGTCAAGCAGGGGTAAATAGGAAGTTAGAGTTATGGAGACAAACCTTGAATCGAAGGGTTTAGGTTTAGTAGAACTAAAACCGAGTACACGATGTGCGGTTTCAGTACTACTAGGTGTGAGGAGGAGGAGGTTAGCCTTGATGGCCAGGTGGTACCTCAAAAGGACATCTTTCGGTATTTGGGGTCAGTGCTGCAGGAGGATGGGGGTATTGATGAAGATGTGAACCATCGAATCAAAGCCGGATGGGTGAAGTGGCGCCAAGCTTCTGGCATTCTCTGTGACAAGAGAGTGCCACAAAAGTTAAAAGGCAAGTTCTACAGGACGACGGTTCAACCCGCAATGTTGTATGGCGCTGAGTGTTGGCCGACTAAAATGCGACATGTTCAACAGTTAGGTGTGGCGGAGATGCGTATGTTGAGATGGATGTGTGGCCACACGAGGAAGGATCGAGTCCGGAATGATGATATACGAGATAGAATTGGGGTAGCACCAATTGAAGAGAAGCTTGTTCAACATCGGCTGAGATGGTTTGGGCATATTCAGCGCAGGCCTCCAGAAGCTCCAGTGCATAGTGGACGGCTAAAGCATGCGAAGAATGTCAAGAGAGGGCGGGGTAGACCGAATTTGACATGGGAGGAGTCCGTTAAGAGAGACCTGAAGGATTGGAGTATCACCAAAGAGCTAGCTATGGACAGGGGTGCGTGGAAGCTTGCTATCCATGTGCCAGAGCCATGAGTTGGTTGCGAGATCTTATGGGTTTCACCTCTAGCCTACCCCAACTTGTTTGGGACTAAAGTCTTTGTTGTTGTTGGAGAAGAAAGAACGAAGAATGATAAACTTGTAGAGCATCTTCATGAGAACCACCGGGTAAGAACATTGATTGAAAAGAATGAAGAGACTTCACATGAGTAAAAAGGATAGTTGATTAAGAAATCTGATTCCTTGAAGGAAAAGGGTGGGGGCAGGAAAAACAAAGACAACTTGGGACGGATGAAACAAACACCATTGAGAAAAACTTAGAATTGATCTTGTGGATGGGGAGAATGATGGGATCATCTCGAAGAGAAGCACGCCGGTTGGAAAAGAAATAACATGACAACCTCGATGATCGAAAGGATGAGCACTCCCATAGAAATATGAGAACACCGTTTAGAAAAGGTATGGAATCCACATTTGACTTCGAAGCAACTCGAATACCATAACTCAAAACAAAACAAATATATTGGCTTGGAAAATTACCCGGAAACAAACATATGATAGAGATTTATGCAATCCCATATCATGCATTTGTAGGAAAGATATTCTAGGAGCTACTTGAATTCCCACCTATAAACTCCCGAAACTTTCTGGTTATGCAATCTAGTGTTGGGGATATATGGGAAGCAATATATCTCACCCAACTAAACAATCCCTACATCCAGATGTATCCATCTATCGACACATAACCAAGAAATCTCCGGAAATTGTGTACCTCAACCTTCGAAAAGCATCTGTTATACAAGCTATGGCAGTACTCCCGAACTCTCGCCCCAGTACTGGGTGGTGTCGAGGTTATCTCACCACTAATTGCATAAAAAAGATTTTCAATGTCGGCAAAACTCAGGTATTCGAGAACTGCAACGATAAAATTGTGACGACAACACCTCGGAGGTCAACTCCCCGGGACACTGCCACAATCCCTAAATGTTAGGAGGCACCAAGAACAATGTTCTCGTCACAAGAATATCGGAACGATCACAAGATACCCGTGTGGTCCAAATTTTTTTTTAGTGAAATTTGAGGAGAGGAATGTCAAAGCATCTACGTCAGGAGAACTCACCAGAGCAACGAAGGGACCGAGGAGTAAAATGAATCCTACTCTCCGATATATATAATCCTAAGACTCAAAACATTTTTGTTCTAGACTCAACAACGTTAGTGATTCGATCAAGCAGGGGCTCCTAAGTCGGGGATGGCTCTGATTACCAACTTGTAACGCCCATGATGCGGCTATATCTCCCACGTGTCGAGGCACGACTTAGATGCATAACCGCATGGTGGTTTTGTCGCAAGAGGGGTTATCTTCACACAATCCCATGTACTGAATAAGAAAAGGATAAAGAGTTGGCTTACAATCGCCACTTCACACAAATAACAAGTTAAACATACATCATCATGAGTACAATCAAGGTCCGACTATGGAACCAAAATAAAAGAAGACAACCCCAAATGCTAGATCCCCGATCGTCCCAACTGGGCTCCACTACTGATCATCAAGCAAAGACACGTAGTAATGACCAAGGTCCTCGTCGAACTCCCACTTGAGTTTGGTAGCATCACCTGCACTGGTATCATCGGCACCTGCAACTGTTTTGGTAGTATCCGTGAGTCACGAGGACTCAACAATCTCAAAACACGCGAGATCAAGACTATTTAAGCTTATGGGTAGGATGTGGTAATGAGGTGGAGTTGCAGCAAACGCTAAGCAAATATGGTGGCTAACATAAGAATACAAGCGTAAGATGAGATACTACGCAACGGTCGAAAAGCTTGAAGTGATCAAGAAGTGATCCTGAAACTACTTACGTTAAAACATAACCCAAAGCCATGTTCACTTCCCGGACTCCGCCGAAAAGAGACCATCATGGCTACACACGCAGTTGATGCATTTTAATTAAGTCAAGTGTCAAGTTCTCTACAACCGGACATTAACAAATTCCCATCTGCCACGTAACCGCGGGCTCGGCTTTCAAAAGTTTATACCCTACAGGGGTGTCCCAACTTAGCCCATCACAAGCTCTCACGATCAACGAAGTATATTCCTTCTCCCGGAAAGACCCGATCAGTCTCGGAATTCCGGTTACAAGACATTTCGACAATGGTAAAACAAGACCAGCAAGACCGCCCGAATGTGCCAACAAATCCCGATAGGAGCTGCACATATCTCGTTCTCAGGGCACACTGGATGGGCCATACGTCGGGTTGGCATACACCCTGGTTGCCCAGGGGGCGCCGGACATCGCCCGGTTCGGACCAACACTCGGAGGAGCACTGGCCCCGGGGGGTTAAAATAAAGATGACCCTTGGGTCTGCAGAACTCAAGGGAAATGGCTTAGGTTGTTAGGAAAATGTAAAACCAAGGTTGGGCCTTGCTGGAGGAGTTTTATTCAAGGCGAACTGTCAAGGGGGTCCCATAACCCCAACCGCGTAAGGAACGCAAAATCAAGGAACATAACACTGGTATGACGGAAACTAAGGCGGCAAGAGCGGAACAAAACACCAGGCATAAGGCCGAGCCTTCCACCCTTTGCCAAGTATATACATACATTAATTAAATAAGAGATATTGTGATATCCCAACATAATCATGTTCCAACATGGAGCAATCTTCAACTTCACCTACAACTAACAACGCTATAAGAGGGGCTGAGCAAAAGCGGTAACATAGCCAAACAATGGTTTGCTAGGAAGGTGGATTAGAGGCTTGACATGGCAATATGGGAGGCATGATAAACAAGTGGTAGGTAGCATGACATAGCGATAGAACGAACGACTAGCAAGAAAAGATAGAAGTGATATCAAGGGTAATGGTCATCTTTCCTGAGATCCCGCAAGGAAGAAGAACGAGTCCATGAAGAAGACAAACAGACGTAGTCGAACGAATCCTCACAATCGCAACATAACCGGAACTAATGAGAGAAGCAAACCGGAAAGAAGCAAGCAGCATGGTAAACACACAAGCATAAACATGGCATGATGCACAACCATGGATGATGCATGTCCGGTTTAAATATGCATGCCATGGCAAAGTGCACAAACAATACTACAAATTAAGTGGAGCTCAATATGCAACGAGTTGCATATTGACGAAACACCACATCAGTTATTTAGTTCTATCTCGTTTATGTACCCAACAATATTAAATGTTATTAAACATGGGAAGGGGTGAAGCATATGAAAACTACCTATCTAGGCAAGTTTAATTGAGGCCGGAAACAACAAACAATAATTCCGGAAAATCCTCATATGCATATTACAAAGTTGGTACTGTTCTGCCCTATACACAATTTTAGAGGTATTAAGCATGAAAAATAAGTACACCATGTTAATCTATGCATTTTTTAACCCAATTACATATAAAGTTTATAAAATTCGAAGCTACGGTTAATTAGTTATGAAATAAATCATTTTAACCTGGCATTATGCAAAATAAATGCAAACAACAAGTCAAACATTTTAAACATGCATGAAAGTTGGAAAATATTAACCTACATGAAATTCTAAGCATTTTTCATATATAATGTTTTTACAAATGATGCATGGTTATTAAGTTATTATATGCATGATAAAGAGGGACTTTTCTGTAAAACAGGTAACTCTAGATAATTAGGAATTTTGCTGATAGGAAAAAAACATAAGCGAGCCGAAAATGGCTGGGCGCTGGAGGCTCACCATGGGCCAAGCCCAGTCTGTGGAGGTGGGCAGGCCGGCTGGGTGAGGAAGCGCGCTGAGCTTGGCGCGGCTGGCAGCCCACGCACTGGCCAAATGCATCCAACGCGGCGGCAGATCGGGCGAGCTCCTCTCACTGATCCGACAGCGGATGATGCCTTTGAATGGGCGCGGTCATCTGCTCGACAGGAAGAAGAGCAGCGGCGGCGCTGGACGGGAAGGCAGCAGCGAGGTCCGATGAGGCAGGGGACTCCGGAGGGACGGTAGGGATGGAGCGGACGCAGGTGGGTCAACGCGGTCGGGCCGAGCGGGCTCCTGCTGCTCGTTGCCAGCAGCGACAACAGCAGGTGAAGCAGGGGAACAATGGCGTGATGCAGGGGCTTGGCGAGGCGGGTTCCGCGCGGGAACGACGGAGTCAACGAGCATCAGCGAGCGAGATTTGGCGAAGGGCTGCGGGAGCGCAAGGCATGGCAGAGGATTCGGGTCATTGGTTCCTGTCCCTGACGAAGAGAGATAGAGAGAGGTGAGAAAGAGAGATGGAAAGGAAGTGAGGGAGCAAGGAAGGCCCGGCGACGTGACCTGGAGGTGCTGGTGATCGTCGGCGGTGAGGCAAGGCGGCGGGATCGCTAGGAAGACGGCGGAGCTCTGGATCGGGAGGAGCTCGGCTCTCCTCGGGAGTTGCAAGCCGCAGAGGGGGACAGGGAGCAGCGGGAGGAGGAGCTCGGGGACTCGGGGTTGTAGAGCTTGTGCGCGAACAGAGGAGCTCGGGGACTCGGGCGCACGAGGCTGCAGGAAGCTCCGGCTGGTCGAGGGACTTGGCAACGCGGACGCCGAGCTTGGGGTCCTCGGCCGCGAGGTGTGGAAGGAGGAGCTCGTGCTCCTGGTCGTTGCACGGGTGGTCGCCTCGATCCCTCCTGAATTGGGCGCGGGGCTGCCTGTGGGTGAGCTCGGGAGGACGGGGCTCCGCTGGGGCGACACCGGAGGCGGAGCAGCTTGGGCTGGTGCAGAGCTTCGGTGAGCGTGGCCGTGGTCGTGCTTGCTCGGGCAGGAGGTTGGTGGCTGGCTGCTGCGATTTGGGTGGCGTGGAAATCTAGGGAGATGGTCGGAGGCTGGTTGGAGAGGTAATGTGGGGGGATCGAGGGAAGGAGGTGGTTGGCCCGGTGGATTTTTGGATCGGGAGCGATCCCAAGGAAACGAGTGGCGGCGGGCGACTGGGCATGGGAGGATGGATGGGACAGGTTGTTAGGGCTAGGGTTGGACTATATATACGAGAAAGAGAGGAGTTTGAATCATCTGATTGGAATTCGACGGTCGAGAATAAATAGGGTAGGAAAGTCTAAATAATAAAAGAAGATGTTTTAGGGATGTTTGGGGATGATACAGACCCAACGGTCACGACTGCCCATGTCGGGTTCGGGGAAGTCTCGGACACGCACGAGGGGTGTGGGAGAGGTTGACAAAGACAAAGAGGCCTGGCAAAAGGTCAACGGAGCCAAAGAGAGAAGCAGCAACCACGAACGACTATGAGTTTTATGAAAACATGCGGATGCAATGCGTATGATGTCATGATGAATGCAACAAACAAAAATAGAACACATGGCGACAACAAAATAGCTGGGAGACTTTTGGAGCGTCGGACTTGGGGCGTCACATGAATATTATTTGAATCTTCTCTGGATTCTTTTATGCATGATTTGATATCTTTGTAATTCTCTTCGAACTATCAGTTTAGTTTAGCCAACTAGATCGGTTTTTCTTGCAATGGGAGAAGTGCTTAGCTTTGGGCTCAATCTTGCGGTGTCCTCACCAAGTGATAGTAGGGGTAGCTAGGCACGTATTGTATTGTTGCCATTGACGATAAAAAGATGGGGTTCACATCATATTGCTTGAGTTTATTCCTCTACATCATCATCTTACTTAAATGTTACTCTGTTCTTCATGAACTTAATACTCTAGATGTAGGCAGGAGTCGGTCGATGTGAGGAGTAATAGTAGTACATGCAGGCAGGAGTCGATCTACTTGACACGGACATGATGCCTATATTTCATAATCATTGCCTTAGATATCGTCATAACTTTGCGCTTTTCTATCAATTGCTCGACAGTAATTTGTTCACCAACCGTATTATTTGCTATCTTGAGAGAAGACTCTAGTGAAACCTACGGCCCCTGGGTCTATTTTCCATCATATAAGTTTCTGATCTACTATTTTACAATCTTTTACTTCAACCAAAACCCCCCAAAATATTTACTTTATCTTTTGTTTAGTTTTATCTATCTCTATCAGATCTCACTTTTGCAAGTGACCGTGAAGGGATTGACAACCCCTTTATCGCGTTGGGTGCAAATGTTTGATTGTTTGTGCAGGTACTGGTGATTTGTGCATTGTCTCCTACTGGATTGATACCTTGGTTCTCTAACTAAGGGAAATACTTATCTCTACTTTGCTGCATCACCCTTTCCTCTTCAAGGGAAAAACAACGCAAGCTCAAGAAGTAGCATTCATGCCCTCGGAAGCAAGATCTCATTTGCCTTTGTCGCACGTCCCAGAAGCAATGGGCAAGCAGAGAGGGCGAACACTGAAGTGTTGCGAGGACTCAAGACAAGAACATTTGATAAGCTGCAGAAGTGCGGCAGGCGATGGATCGACGAGCTGCCGGTGGTTCTTTGGTCCCTCAGAACGACACCAAATCAAGCTATCAGGCAGACTCCCTTCTCCATTGTCTATGGGGCAGAAGCAGTTATCCCCACAAAACTTATTTACGGGTCACCTCGAGTGCTTGCCTACGATGAAGTAGCGCAGGAATAGCACCAGCGTGATGACGCTGTGCTTCTCGAGGAACACCGTCTCGGGGCTGCTACGCGTGCTGCACGCTACCAGCAAGCCCTGCATTGCTATCACAACCGCAGGGTTCACGCCTGGTGTTTTAAGGAAGGCGACCTTGTCCTTCGGCGCGTTCAGTCCGCCAAGGGTGCAAACAAACTGACGCCGAAGTGTGTCGGGGAAGCTGATCTGACCCACGAACACCTATGGGACCGGCGGACCGAGCCCCTTTCGGTTCGGTGGGGGGCGGAGGTCGCACGAAGAGCAGATCGAGGCGATGCACACGAGCAATTTACCCAGCTTCGGAGCTCTCCGGAGAGATAATACTCCTACTGCTGCATGTATGGGTGTATTCAGTTCTTGCTCGAGAGAGAGCTCAGTGTTTTCTGGCTTCGAACCTTTCGAACCCTCCTCTACGTTGCGCATGGGCCTCCTTTTATATGCTCAAGGGTCACCGACAGGTGGCAACGTGACAAGGGCAAAATGGAAAAAGAGTAGCGGTTGGTACGGCTACCTATCGATGTATCATACCTAACCTCGACGGCAGGGACAAAGGCATTAAATGCCCGCTCACGCCGCCCAAACAAAGGCAAACAGGGACCATCGGGGCGCCACCGCTAGCCACGATGGCAATCTTGTCTGCGCCGCTACCACCAGCGCCCGCTGGCTGCTCAGCCTCTTGCCACGCTACCGAAAGGTCCCATGGCAACATTGCCAGGTGTGTTTGGAGCGCAGGAACAGAATGGTAGTCTGCCGCGGCAAGCACCTTGCCGCGGTTGTTGCCTTGTCGCGTCCGGAAGCTTGTCGCTCACCGGGTCTTCCCGGCAAGCTCCTCTTGCCGGGGCCTTGTCTCCTAGGTGCCTTGGTTGGCCTTCCCGGCAAGCTCCTCTTGCCGGGGCCTTGTCTCCTTGGCTAAAATACTTTGTTCTTGAATGGCTCCAAAGGAACCACGGAGGACCTTGGCAGTCACCTGGCAAGCCTTGCCGTGGCTGCAACTGCCTGTGCACAAGTTCGGGATACTAGGTACCCTACTCTAGTACACCGGCAGAGAGCCCCGGCTCTGGGCCACACACGCAGCCGAAGCGCTGTTGGGCCAGGCCCAAAACAGGCACGGCACGCGCGCCCGGGTTACGCCATAACTCACTCCGGACCCACCACGCCCTCCACGAACGGCACACGTCGAATGCGGCGTCGTGGGAGAGATCGTGGGGGGGTTTCTTTATTCCGAAAAGCGGAACGTCCGCTCCCCCTCTTTATAAGCAGGGGAAACAGGGGTAGTTCGCCCACCTTGCCAGTTGCTGTCCAATCTCGAAAAACCACCGCTGCTCCCCCCTCTTCCCATGGCTGAAGAGAGCAGCGCTCCGCCCCCATCGCTACCAGCACCACCAACGCCGCCGATCTCCTCCACCACCTCCGCCATGGCTCCGAAAGCCGACAAGGGGAAGGCCGTGAAGTCGGCTGAGGCGCAGCGGCTTGCGGCACTGCGAAAGGAGCGGGCCATCTTCCTCCCTCAGCTCGCCGCGAGGGAGCTGAGGGAGTACTACTACCTCTTTTGGTCGACGGAGACGCGAGCGCATCCACGCACGAAGGTACTCCCAGCTGCCGCCTCTGAACTGGCTCCAAATGGGTATCCCTTCTTCGCGCTCTTCTTCTACTGCGGGCTCTGCCCGCCCTTCTCTGAATTTTTCTGCGATATCATGAACACCTATGGGTTCCGCCTCCTTGACTTCACCCCCAATGATGTCCTGACCATGGCAGTTTTCGCACATCTCTGCGAAAACTTTGTCGGAGTCCATCCCAATGTAGCCCTTTTCCGCCACTTCTTTATGCCCCGAGTTGAGAGAGGAGAGCCTCTTGCCAGAGGAATCGCTTGGATCTCGAGGATCGGCAAGAAGGAAGCCTATCTGGAGGGAGAGCTCCGTAGCAAGTGGGAGGAATGGAGGGCAGATTGGTGTTGGATTGTTGAGGAGAACCCCGCAGCCCTTTACTGCCGGGCTCACCGTAGGCACCGTTGGCGCAGACTTTCTTCGCCGCAACATCGCCCCCCTGCAGGAGAGGAGGAGACTCGCCTGGGAGTTTCAGAACGCGGCAGATATCATGAGGCTGCGCCCAGGCCTCAACTTCAACTTCACCGTCTTGGAACTTGACGCGATGCTCTTGGAGCTGTTCAAGCCTGATCTTGATCATGCCGAGATGTTTAGGTTGCCGAGGGGTGTCGTCCCGCTGTGCAACAATTCCTCGCTTGACCGCATCCGTGCAATGATGCCGTTGTGTGACTCGCATGGAATTGTCCCCACTTGGCAAGAGCCTGCAGACGACGTCGTGCGGCAGTTCTTTGACAGCCTGGAAGAAGTGCCGATCCGCCCCGACGAACATAAGAGCCTCACCCGCGACACCACTGATGATGAGATGCAGCGCATCGCCACCAGGCTGGAAGAGGCGGCAGCAGCTGCTGCCGCGGGCGAGTTCGGATTCACCGTGGAGGAGGCAGAGGCAGCAGAGGCGGCAAGCCTTGTCGAGCGAGGGGAGTTTGCCGACGAGGAGGAGCTTGCCGAGCCTGAAGCCGAGTCGAGCGAGCCCGCCGAGGGCGCCTCCTCCCCACCTTCAAGTAGCTTGCCGCGAGCGGAGCCCCCAGCTCCACCAAGGAGGCGTCTCCGCAAGGCTGGAGACGTAGCGGGGCGGCAGACGGGCCAACAGCCGACGCGCCACGCGACGCGCTCCACCTCGGCAATCACTGTTGCCGCGGGAGCACCTCACGCCGCTGCGGCAACCGGAGCGGGGCCCTCCCAGGCCACCGCTTCTGCTTCCGCCAAGCGGCCAAGGGAACCCAATCCTCCGCCTCGTCGCACCGGAGGCGAGCCAGAATTTGATCTCTCCGCGCTCAGCTCCGACGAGGAAGAAGAAGAGTAAGCTTCAGTGTTGTACTTGTAGTTCTTCAACTTTGTTGCTTTGTCTTGTATCTGATTTGCTTCACTCTGAAACCCTTCCTTTTCAGGACGTTGGCCTAGAGAGCGTCGAAGAGAGCCAAGGCCCCGGTGATTGTCATCGAGGACGAACCCACCGCAGCAGCAGGAGGCACGTCCGAGACCTCCTTGCCGGACCCGGCGACTCTTCCTCAGAGCAGCCCCCAGCGCAGCCCCCAGCGTAAGTATTTGGTTTACTTTCTGCTGTTGGGCGTACATGGGTGCTCTTTCTTGGCTGATATCTGATTGCTGGTTTGTGTAGGAGCAGAGCAGCCCCACCAGGAGTGCCCTGAAGCCGCTCCTGACATGCCATCTGTTTCGACTACACCGCCAAGGGAGGATCCCCCGGCAAGGGAGGCGTCTCCGGCAAGGGATAGCACCAGCGACCCTCCGGTGGTTGAGACCGCGGCTGCAGATCCCATCGCAGGTAATCCTCTTGCCTGAAAATTTCCCTTGGGTTCTTCTTCTTCTGATTTTCTTTTTGAATATTTGCTTGACTTTTCTTCATTTTCCGGTCGCCAGACCCATCTGCCACAGAGCCAATGGAGACCGAGGTCGCCGGCGAGGAGGATGCGCGCGGCAATACTGACGACGCCACCGCCATCGAAGAAGAGGCTGGCGCTGACGAGCCCACCGGCGAAGAGGCCGCCAAGGGTGCTGCCGCAGAAGCTGGCGAGGGGTCCGACGATCGCACTGACGGCCTTGAGGCCGCAGGAGCGCCAGGCGCTACGCCGACCGCCGATCCCTCCGCCGCTGCTGCAGCGCCAGGCTCCGAAGAGCCCCAACCCGGCGCCTATTTGAAGGTCGGTGATAGCGTGTTCATCAAACTCCCCTGGGCATCGAGCTCCAGGGCGCCAACCGAAGGAGAAACTTTTGACGAAGAGCTGCTTGCCTCCGCTCGGCTGACGCTGGTCAACGCGCCAAGCAGCAGCGGCGGCGAGTCTGAGGAGGAGCAGCTGCTGCGGAAGCTACTGTCGCTCTACCGCGCCCGACAAGCCAAGCTGGAATCCCGAGAGGCGCTTGTCGCGAAGGCGGGAGCAGACATTGAGAGGCGCGCGGAGGAGCTCCGGGGCCTCAACCAGGAAGCTCTCCGGTCACTAGCAAAGGAGTGGGAGCAAATCGCAGAGGAGTGCAAAGCCTTCCTCCTCGAGAAGGCTGAAGCTGAAGAGCAACAGAGGCTTGCTGTCGAGAAGCTGTCTGCGCAGGAAGGCGAGTTGGCGCAGCGGAAGGTCAATCTCGACAGCCACGAGGAGGATCTTGCCAGGCGCGAGCAGACATTTGGCGGGGCTCTCAAGGAAGCAAAGGATGCTGCCGCAGCTGCCGAGGCCGCCAAGAAGGAGTTGGAAACGAAGGTGACGCGCCGGAGGCCAATCTGAAGGAGAGCGGCGAAGCTTGCCGCACTCAAGCATGAGCGCGAAGGACGCCTACACTCTTGGCGAGCTGCAGGGCCGTCTCGCCGAGAGGAGCAAGGAGCTCAGCGCCGCCAAGGACTCCAACGCAGATCTTGAGTTGAAGCTGACCACCTTGACTCGAGATAATCGGACGGCGCCAGGAGCAAGAGGTGGCCTTGAAGGAGAAATCAAGGCCGACGAGGCGTTCTTTGGCGAGTCTTCTTGCCGCCTGTAACACCTTCAGAGATAATGTGGAGCACCGGACCGAGGGTCTCGTGGATGTTGCTGCAGCCATCGACAGGGAGCTGGCGGAGCTGGGGATGGTGGATCTTGGATATTCCTCCGACGAGCACCTCCAACCCAGCGCCAAGCTCAGCTTGTTTTCAAAGGCGTGGTGACGGCCCTCCAGCGACTCCGGGAAGAGATCCCAAAGCAGCTGGCCGAGGAGTCGCGCCAGATCTGCGCGGGAGCTCTCCAAAAGGTGCTGATGAAGGTGGCCTTCCGTAATCCAGGCCTCAACTTCACCAACGCCCTTAAGTCCTTGCCGCCGGATGCTGATGTGGAAGCGCTCAAGACCCTTGTCGCACCCATCGTGGACAGGGTGAGCGGGATCAAGAGGGTTGATGGCGACCGCGTAGATTAGGCCGCCTGTTTTCTCTTTTCCTTGTCGCTGCTGATCATGTCATGAGAACAATCTATTAGAGCTGCGACAAGCTATCTTGTAATATAACTCTATTTCGGGTAGTGATTGCTATGTTATTTCCTTTACTTGATTCCCTCCTTTGTATGTTTTTGCCCTACCTTTTAGGGAACTTGTCGGCGCGGGCATCCTAGCCGCGAGCGCTAAGTGCGGGACGTCAGCAGCCTGCTGGCGGTGCCGCTACCGACAAGAAACCTTGTCGCAACTAGTCGGAGCTCACTTAATTTGTTGAGCGGACTCGAAACAAAGTAAGGGCGCAACTAGCTACGAGTTGGTTCCTCTGCGCACAGGTTTTCCATACAAAGCACGGTCGTTCGAGGAGAATAACTTAAAAAAAATTAAAACTGTTTGCTCAAACTTTGGCAACTTAGCTTTTCTGTCATTTGCTTCCCGGCAAGGCGAAACCTCCTCGAGCGACGCTTGGTCCACACCGTTATCTTCTCCTTTCCCCCCGGCAAACTTGTGTGCGAGGGAACCTTCCTTTCTTTGAGAAAGAGAAAGAAGAGAAAATAAAGATATGTGGCCTTACGGCTCGTTATTGCTTACCGGGGTAGGTGCTGCACAAAGTGTCAGATAACGCATGCAAAAATAAAGTAGAAAGCATGAAATTGACAAGATGTGCGGAGCACATGAGCTTTACTTATGCACGGGTCTGCGCCCGGCTTTGTACAAAGGATTACATGCAACATCGGCAAGACTTGTACAAAAGGATTACATGCAACATCGGCAAGACTTGCTTACCGGGGTAAAACTTACGAAGATGCTCAATGTCCAGGAGTTGCTCACCGGAATGCCATCTTCGGTCTCAAGGCGGACAACGCCAGGCCTAGTGACTCGTTTCACCCGGTAAGGGCCTTCCCACTTCGGCGTCAACTTGTTGGAATTCTTGGCGGACTGAACGCGCCGAAGAACAAGGTCGCCTTCCTCGAGACTTCTGGCACTAACTTTGCGGCTATGGTAGCGGCGCAAAGCTTGTTTGTATCGAGCAGCTCGCCAATGACCTCAAGACGGTTCTCCTCAAGGAGCAAGTCGTCATCTTGTCGCAACTGCTCTTGCTCAAGCTCATCATAAGCGAGCACTCGAGGTGACCCGATACGAGTTCCGTGGGAAGAACTGCCTCGCTCCATAGACTGGAGCGAAGGTGTCGGCCATGAGCTCGATTTGGCGTCGTCTGATCGACCAAAGAACCACCGGCAGCTCCTCAATCCAGTTTCTTCCACACTTGTGCAGCTGTCGAAAGTCCTGGTCTTGAGCCCGCGCAGCACTTCAGCATTGCCCTCTCGCTTGACCGTTAGTTCTGGATGAGCAACGAAGCGAAGCAGACCTTGGCGCCAAGATCTTGGGCGTCTTGCATGAAGGTGCGACTCGTGAATTGTGTGCCGTTGTCGGTGATGATCCTGTTAGGAATCAAACGGCAAACAATCGACCAAGAACTTGATCGCCGACCGTGCTGTCACCTTCCTCATCGCTTCCACTTCCGCCACTTTGTGAACTTGTCGATTGCAACGCATAAGTACTCAAAGCCCCGACAACTCGGGAAAGGGGCCGAGGATGTCGAGCCCCGCACGAAAATGGCCGGATAAAGGGATCGCCCGGAGAGCTTGAGCTGGCTGGTGTATCTGCTTGAATGGAACTAGCACGCTTCACACTTGGTTACTTGTGCGGTTGCATCCCGGAGGGCTGTCGGCCAAAAGAAACCTTGCCGAACGCTTTGCCGGCAAGTGCTCGCGCCAATGTGGTGACCACATATGCCTCCATGTATCTGTGCCAACAGCTTCATCCATCTTCGGTGAACACACTTCAATTTCACACCGTTGAGTCTTCTTACATGCATGGTGTGTTGTCGACAAACTGGTACATACTTGACTGTCGGGCTACTCTTTCCGCTTCTTCTTGCTCTTGGGAAGTTCTCCTGTCTCAAGGAAATGGACAATCTGCTGTGCCCATCTTTGGAGCTTGCGGCTCGACAACAAGGACAAAAGGCACATCTCGCTGCTGCGGAACATCCGCTTTTACGGCAAGAACCTGTGGCTCAGCCGGAGCTCGACGTTCCCCGGCAAGCTTGCCGGAGCAAAACTTGTCGGGGCGTGCGCTTCAACGAAACAAACCCTAGGGCTTGTCGGAGCAGACTGCTCCTCAAAGACTCTTGGTGTTGACTTTGGAGACCTTCTTGGCGGCGGCTCGGGAGCTCTGCGGAAAATAGTCACCGAAATAAACTTCCTCTTCTTGTTCTGTCCGCTTGATGGCGCTCTGATCGGTTGAGTCAGCTTGAGCACAAAATCCCTGGTTCCACAGGTAACTTAAGTCGGCGCACTTGACGAGCCATCGGCAATATCGTTACGAGCTCTTGGAACATGTTCCATCAGTAGGCCGTGGCGTGCTCTTCTAGCTTTCTCACTTCATCAACATAGGCTTCCATCAACGGACTCGATAATCCTTGTTCACTTGGCGGACGACAAGTCGTGAGTCACCCCGACAATGAGCTTCTTGATCCCAAGGTCTCTGCGATCTCGAGACCGGCAAGCAAACCTTCATCCTCTGCTGTATTGTTTGTTGCTTGCTCCTTGGGAAAGTGCATCTGGACTATGTACTTGAGGTGCTCTCCGGTGGGTGCGACAAGCAGCACGCCCTTACCGGCGCCTTTGCAGCGAGAAGGCACCATCAAAGTACATCAGCCACTCTTTGCTTGCCTCCTTGACGGGGGCCTTCGTTTGGAATTTCTTCATCTTGTGTTGGCGTCCATTCTGCTATGAACTCTGCCAATTCTCTGCTTTGGATAGTTGAAGTGCTCTCAAACTTGAGGCCAAAGCTTGACAGTTCCAGTGCCCACTCGACAATCCTGCCCATTGCCTCTGGATTTTGCAGTATCCTCTTCAGCGGAAAGCGAGTGACGACTGTGATCTCATGTGCTTGAAAGTAATGGCGCAGCTTTCTCGAGGCCATGAGAAGGCCGAAAAGCAATTTCTGCACACCAGAGTACCTTGACCTAGCCCCCTGCAGAAGGGAACTGACAAAGTAAACTGGGCGCTGCACCATTCTCTTCTTCATCTTCTCACACGCCTGCGCAGATCCATCTTTGTCGGGACCAGAGCTTGCCGGTGAAGTGCCTTGCTTGTCGCTGGATGCATCTGTCGTGGTTGCTAGCTCACCATCCGCCTCCCTCTCCGCTACTAACGCAGCACTAACCACTTGATTGGTTGCCGCTATATACAACAGCAACTTCTCTTGTGGTCTAGGTGCGACAAGTGTTGGAGTGGAGGACAGGTACCTCTTTAAGTCCTGCAGCGCAGCCTCCGCTTCCGGAGTCCATTTCATTGGACCTGCCTTTTTCAATATTTTGAAAAATGGCAGGGCGCGCTCAGCAGACCTAGAGATAAACCTGGTGAGAGCAGCTACGCAACCGGCAAGTCTTCGTACATCCTTGACGCGCTTTGGTGCTTCAATCTGCTCAATGGCCTTGATCTTGTCGGGATTGGCTTCAATTCCCGCCGAGACACGAAGAACCCGAGAAGCTTGCGGAGGGACTCCAAACACACACTTCTCGGGGTTGAGCTTGAGGTTGATCTTGCGCAGATTTGCAAAGGTCTCGTCTAAATCTTGAATCGAGTCGCTTGTCCTTGCTCTTGACCACTATGTCATCCATGTAGGCTTCTACATTTCTGTGCATTTGTGGCTCAAAAGCATCATGGACTACTCTTGCAAATGTTGAACCAGCATTCTTTAACCCGAAAGGCATCCGTGCGAAGCAAAGAGGTGCCACATGGGGTGATGAATGTGGTTTCTCCTCATCCTCTTACGCCATGAAGATCTGATGGTACCCTGAGTATGCATCAAGAAATGAAAGCAAATCACATCCGGCCGTGGAGTCAACAATCTGGTCGATGCGCGGCAAGGGAAATGGGTCTTTGGGACAAGCTTTATTAACATCGGTAAAGTCGATACAAAGCCTCCATTTCCCGTTTGCCTTGCGTACGACTACAGGATTGGCCAACCACGTAGGATGGAGCACTCCTCTGACAAGGCCTGCTGCTTCCAATTTCTTGATTTCTTCTGCGATGAATTCTTGACGCTCCACCGCTGCTTCGACTTTACGCTTGACGGGCGCGCATGAGGGCGACAGCTAGGTGGTGCTCAATTACTTTCAGGAACACGGGGATGTCGGGCGGTTGCCATGCAAACACGTCAACATTAGCCCGCAGAAAGCAACGAGCGCTTTCCTATTTAGGGTCGAGAGTGGCACCGATGGTGAAGGTACCACCGGTGCCGTCCTCCTTAGCGGACACCTTCTTGGTCTCTGGTGGAGCTGCCATCGTCTTCTTCTTGCACTTGCGGTGGAGCTCAATGGTGCGTCCTTGGCGGTAGCGCAGCACCAAGAGGTGCGCTTGCGGAGTGGGCATCGAACTCTTGCCGGACTTGGTCTTCTTCTTCCCCGGGAGCTTCAGTGGCAAGTGTCTTGCGATCTGTTGCGGCTGCTGCTTCCCGGTAAATCTTGTCGGCGCAGATAAGAGCATCCTTCTTGTCACCAGGTACAGAAATGACACTTATCGGGCCTGGCATCTTGAGCATGTTTTATGCATAATGAGAGGCTGCCATGAACTTGGCGAGTGCTGGACGGCCAAGTATCCCATTGTAAGGCAATGGAAAATCTGCAACGTCAAAAGTGACCCTCTCAGTCCTGAAGTTCAGCTCGCTGCCAAATGTCACCGGCAACGTGATCTTCCCCTTCGGCTTGCTCCTTCCTAGATTGATTCCTTGGAATGTGCCGGTCTCTTCGAGCTCGCCATCAGGGATCTGGAGTTTCTGGAGCACCGCGGAGGAGATCAGGTTCAAGCCGGCCCTGCCGTCAACTAGCATCTTCCCGGCAAGCTCCTCTTGCCGGGGCCTTGTCTCCTAGGTGCCTTGGTTGGCCTTCCCGGCAAGCTCCTCTTGCCGGGGCCTTGTCTCCTTGGCTAAAATACTTTGTTCTTGAATGGCTCCAAAGGAACCACGGAGGACCTTGGCAGTCACCTGGCAAGCCTTGCCGTGGGGTGCTGCAACTGCCCGTGCACAAGTTCGGGATACTAGGGTACCCCTACTCTAGTACACCGACAAAGTGGGAAGGCCCTTACCAGGTAGTACGAGTCACCAAACCTGGCGCGGTCTGTCTCGAGACCGGAGATGGCATTCAATTGCAAAACTCTTGGAATATTGAGCATCTCTACAAGTTCTACCCGTAAGGCACGGCTGTCGGGCCCTACCCGGCAACCACCCTTTTGTATAGGCTTGGCCTCAGTTGCATGTAACCCCTTGTACAAAGCCAGGCGCAGACAATGAGCAACAAAAAAATCAATGAAGTGCTGAGGGGCCCCCCCGACAAGTTGCATGCATGCATAAGCATATCATGAGAATCACATGTTCATGTACATAAGATCACATCTGGCATCATTTTCATCTGCATAAACTACAGGCTCCTGCCATGGACTTGGTTCCCAAGAGGAGATGAGAAGATGAGCCTACATCGCAATCCCCGGCAAGCCAAACAGATAAGTTCTTTCTCTTATCCATACGTGTTCTGTAAGTGAGGACTTGTGCATAAGAAAACCTCGCCACCCTTTGAAACTTAGGTGCTCCCATCCCTTGACTCGAACGTTGCTTCGGTCAGGATGGTCGCAGTGGCCTTTGACGGAAAAGGACTGGCGGGGGGCTGGTCACTCTTTATGATTTGTGCCTGGTAGGCCTAACTATGCGGCAACAAAACTGAGGGTACCGAAGGTATCCTGCCGGGGGAAACTTGTTTACTTAAAAGTATAGAGGCATCCCACCTCTGCATGGACATATTATATGCACGAGTCCTCGACAAGGTTTATCTTTTTCATTAAATATGTTGACCAAACAAGTCCAGACCTTACAGGACACAAACATGGATTAAAGAGATTACATAATTTGAACTAAAATTTTGCAAGTGCCTACAGAGTTAAGATTGAAAAAAGATAAGTGCCCCATGATGCCCTTTCTTGGCCCTCTCCTCCTAGGCACTATGGCAGGAGGTGAAGAGGGCAAAATGGGTGCCTGGGCAGAAGCCCAGACTAACCCTGCCGGGCTCCAGGAGAGGTAGTCCGGCAAGAGCGGGAGGGCACAGACGAAGGCGATGGTGAAGAAATCGGCGGAGACGACCCATCCACCGCCACCACCAGGGCCAGCAGGATGAGGCAGGGCAAACAAAGCTGCAGCCCTCGAGGAAGCCTACCGAGGCCCAGCTGGAAGACTGCTGGAGGAGCCAGGAGCACCAGCCCCATCCCCACATCCAACTCCCCATCAAATTGCCTTGCCGGAGAGGAGATGCAGGTGTAGATGATGGTGCCTCCACCGGACGGTGATGGGACGGCTGGTGCTCAGCCGGAGTCTGAGTCGTCGCCCTCTCGGCCGATGCCATCGTCATCGCCATCACTTCCTCCTTGTCGCTATCGCTTGAGGAGGAGCTTTAATTGTCGGGCGAGCTCCCCGTGCAGCACCCTAAGCAAGCACCCGAGCTCCCAAAAACCTTGACGGAAAGGAAACCGGCCTCGATTAACTTAAAATGGAGGACATGCCCTTCCGACAAGCTGTGGGCGCGGGCAAAAGTTTTCCAGCCACGACGAAAGTACATGACATGAGGGGCTGGGAAATTTACATCAACCCGTATGCCGCCATTCCCGCAGCCCCTCATGTGCAGTTTCAACGCTCGCGGCTACTCGCGCTCCATCGCCCTTGTGAATGGGGTGGGGAGGCGGAGACGACCGTGCGGGGGCTTATACTATCTGATGACAACCTCCAAGGGCTGGTCTCCAACATGACCCTCCATCGAGGGAGGAGCGTATGGTACGGGCGCAATCGAGGCGCTGCCCCGGCCTCCTCGGCCCAGTACACCACGACGACCTCGTCCACACCCCCTTTCGCCTCCTCTCACTACAGGCTCAAGTCCTGCATCACTAGGTAGAGGAGGGAGGCACTATCAAGCAGAAGTTCTCGTCGCCACTGGAGCAACACCAGACCCCTGATCTCTCACCATGATAAGTGAAGACTATGGCAAGAATGGAGGGAGAAGGAGGTGAAGGAAAGCGTTTCACCACGCGTCCCCTTTTATAAGCGAGCGAGGGAAGAAGCCGGATTTTTTCGTGGAGGATGCCGCCCCGTTCAACCAATCCTGATCCTCCTCACCATTAACGGCTCAAAGAATCAATGTCGACCCTCTGCTCCAATCCACGGTGTCGCAGGATATCCACGACCAACTATGGGACCCGGAGGCCCCTTGCTGGTTCGCCAGGGGGACGGTGCATTGCACAAAGAGCAGAGCAGCACACGGTAGCACGATAGAGATCACACGAGCAATTTACCCAGGTCGGGCCGCCGCGAGGCGTAAGACCCTACTCCTGCTTTTGTGGATTGATGGTGGAATGGGGGTGGTGAAACGTAGTACACTTTCCCCGGCAGGGTCGTTGTAGGGCAGCAGTGACTACGCGCGTATGGTGGTGCGGGTTACTCAACTCTCTAACCCCTCCTACGGGTGCCATGGGACTCCTTTTATAGATTCAGGGGTCACCACAATGGCAAAGTGGTCATTATCCACTGATATGATAGCAAACAGTGCTATCATACCTAACTCCGCGGGCTGGCAGGGTGCATTAAATGCACCGCTTAGTGTCACATCTCTGGTTGCCCGGCAAGGCTTGCCGGGCTGTCTCGCCAGCTCCGCGCCTGTTCCCTTGACACATCGCAGGACGGATGTCATTTCTAGGCTTCTTCTGTAGGAAATGGCTGCCATGTGGCAAATGGCTGCCACTTAATCATCTTGCAGCTTGACACCACACTGATCGACGACGCGGGTCGTTCTTGAGTGGTTGGTGGGGTGGTTCAGCCCCCGTGAGCCCTGGCAGACCTTGCCAGGGAGCCTTGATCGCTCGCTTCTGGTGGTGGCCTTGACCCTTGCCGGGCTCGCCTGCCCGGCAAGGGAGGCCCTTCTCTTGCCGATACCTGCTACCTCTTGAGCACTGTGTTGGTTTTCCCTTGAAGAGAAAAGGGTGATGCAGTAAAGTAGCGTAAGTATTTCCCTCAGTTTTTGAGAACCAAGGTATCAATCCAGTAGGAGACCACGCTCGAGTCCCACACACCTACACAAACAAATAAGAACCTCGCAACCAACGCGATAAAGGGGTTGTTGATACGTCTCCAACGTATCTATAATTTTTGATTGCTCCATGCTATATTATCTACTGTTTTAGGCAATATTGGGCTTTATTATCCACTTTTATATTATTTTTGGGACTAACCTATTAACCGGATGTAGCGACCTGACCCAAAATCGGTCAAGTCTCGTATGCATACCATCCCAAGATCATCTTTGGTACTCACAAGACATCGATGAAATAATCAAAGTTCAATCACACCTGAATTTATTACACGATTCTCATATAGAGTCTTTATTACAAGAGAATAAATTCGGCCGAAGGCCAACTCATGAGAAATAAACTAGTAAAGCTGCGGAAGCGTAGACGAAATAGCGAGTCCATCCGACTCCAAAGGGCAATCGCCAAGCGCGGATCGTAGCCTCAATCCTGATCGGAAAACTCCTCTGCAACATAAGACGTTGCAGCCGTGTAGGTCAGCATTTTGAATATGCTGGCAAGTCATGAAGAGAGAATAACAATAATAATACTAATACTATATGCAATTTGGCTGTGGGGCTCTAAGTTTCATCATTTTGCGAAAAGCCAGTTTTTCCATACTACAGTGGACTTGCTTGCAAATACTACAAAATTGTTGGTAGTTATTGAGATGGTTCCGCCAACCAATGTCTCATTCCCAAATTATTAAGTCATAACCCCCTCAATTAACTTATTAATTTTAGTGTTGAGATTTCCGAATACTTCCAGGTTCCAGAGGCTCAAATTGTCCGTAACCGGGGACACGGCTAATCGATTAGATCTTTAACTCTGCAGAGGTTTGCGCACTTTACCCGCAAGAATCGTTCCCTCCTTTTAAGTCTTCGCACTTCATGGTGTTTGAAGACGGACGAACGAAACAGGGTCTTCCAAGAGTTCTTCTGCCACCGCCGTACCCATCCAATCCTACCGCTCTTCTACATCTCGTAGTACCGTCCGCCAGCGTCACAACTAGGGTTGACCAGGCCAGAGCCCATAATGGCTTGTGGCTGCACAGGTAAGCTTCCGGTCAATGGGGTATACATCCATCTCTTTGTGACTGGGTGAAGCTTTCCGCAAGATGTCATGGCACTTCTCCATGCATCTCGGCCAACCCCTGGGTTCTCCAGGGTGCCCGTCAACCGTCCTCCACCCAGTAGTGAATTCCGAAGTCCATCTTGAGCTTGAAGTTCATGGGTTTGTCATCATCATTGACTCTCACATCTCCCTTATGAATTCACTCAACCAACCCCGTCTACAAGCATAGCAAAATTAAACTACTTCGTCCCGGGTCATGGTAACAAGGGGAATTGGTTCATCCTACCACATGATACTACTCAAGAACATAACTTCAAAATTTCACCTACTGCATGCATGGTGGGGAGGTATAATTCTAATGCAACAAAAATCATAGGTATTGAAAGTATGATCAATGACTTGCCTTGTCTTGACGATCTTCGTAAGCAAAGGACTCAGAGTAGCAAGCTTAGCAGACTCGGAAATTCTACCAAGACAAACAATAATCACAATAAGCATATAGCATATGATCACTTAACACAATAGCATAGTAACATAACACACCAAAACAAACGAATCAAAACCAAAGGAAAACTCAAGAAATCCAACTCAAAGTTTTCCTACTTCAAGCAACAACTAAAAATAGTTTTACATAACAAAATTTTCTTAACATAACCTAACCATGGGTTTATGTTAACTTAACAGAAAAGAATGCATTAAGCAACTAGGAGCAAAAAGAATCACTTAAAATCTATTATGAAACTCCTATTAGGCCTAAAGAAATTTCTAATAAGAAAAATAAAATAAAAGTTTTATTTATTATAAATAAAATTTCATGCTCTAAAGTGACAGAAACTAACCTAGAATAATCAATCACATGTGAAAAATAAATTCATTTGCTAACTAAAACAATAGGAAAACAGTAGCTAGTTAATTAATTAAGAATAACATGATTCTGATTAAAACTATTTTTTATGAATCCTAAAATGCCCAAATTAATTCCTACGGTTAGGCAATGTCAAAACAAAGTTGTGACAAAAAGAATCATTAAAAAATAATTTTCCTAACTCTTTTTATAGCAGATTTACTATTCTGACTAAATCTAAAATAAAGCAATTCTAAATAATTTTAACATGACTAATTATATTTTCTACAGAAACTATAAGAAATTTGCAAACCAAGAAAAAAGAATCACTAAAAATATTAAGTAGATTAAAAGATATGAATTTTTCAAATCTAAAACTATTCTGTTAAAACAGAAAACGAAAATAAAAGAAAAATGGCCTAATGGGCCTAACTAACGCTTCAAGTTAAATAACTAAACTACGCCCTCGGGTTTAAACGAATCGGGCCGATTAAAATAAAAACCTAACTAAGAATAAACCGGACTAAACCGGTTTATTTTAAAGAACATACCCCTTGAGGTTCTAATCTAACCGTTGCGATTTAGATCGGACGGCGGGGTGAACTCGGTGGCTTACTGGTCGGCGGCGGCGGCGGCGGCTCGGGCGGCGAGTGTTCAGCGTCTCCGGTGGTCGGGGCGTCGGCGGAGGGCTCCAGCGGTGCGGCGCGACGAGGGGGGGTCTGGTGGAGTTGGTGGGCTCGGGGTGGTCGGGTGAGTCGGAACAGCGTTAATGGCGGCGGCGCTCTCGGGCTCCAGCGAAAGTCTGAAGGAGAGAGAGGTCCGTGGGCGAGGGGGAATGGGGTGAGGGGAGGGTATTTATAGGGGTGCACGGCTTGGGCGAGGGCAAGCCGGCGGCGGATCACGGCGAATCCGGATCCTTCGGGATCCGGTGAGCGGCGCGGCGAGTGGCGTGGCGAGGGTAGGTGACGGTGGGGTCCACCGTCAGCGAGAGAGGGGAGCGGGGGCTCGGTCGGTCGACCGACGCGAGACCGGTTCGGGCGATGGGGTGGGTCGGTGGCTCGCTGGGCCTCTCGGGCGCTGGTGGGCCTTTGGTGGCCTGATTGGGTGGGCTGCCAGTCTTGGGTGGGCCAGTCGGCTGGCCGGTGCTGGGCATTTTCCTTTTCTAATTTTTATTTTTTGAAAAACAAAAACAGAGATAATATATAAACTATAAATATTTTATATAGAACATATATATATCAAAATGATTAGGGAATATTCCTATCATTTGAACATTTTCGAGGCAAAATCCAAAGTTTATAAAAATCATTTTTTCCAAAATTCAAATGAAACTCAAATTTGAATTCAAAACTTTTGGCAATGTTTTCCTCTGATATTTTGGAGTGTCATGTTTACTCCTCTCATACTTTTCTCAAGTATTTATCAGGCATAATTTTTGAAATGATTTCCACTTGCCAAAATTTGAATTCAAATGCCAACAAGTCCAAAACTTCTGAAACTTCAAATTCCACTCAAATTCAAACAGAATGCATAGATGCTTAGCTATAATTGTAAAACATTCCAAATAGGAAATATGGGA
The DNA here is from genome assembly GCA_021605205.1 of Aegilops longissima. Taxonomy (NCBI): domain Eukaryota; kingdom Viridiplantae; phylum Streptophyta; class Magnoliopsida; order Poales; family Poaceae; genus Aegilops; species Aegilops longissima. Next base: position 180,694,022 of record CM038676.1, on the reverse strand, counting down.
TGTTACAAACCTACCACCTTAAGATGAATCTAGCCCTCGAGATTCGGGTTAACTAACAAATAGGTGCGGGTGGTCTCGAAGAAGGTCTTCTTCTCGCTCCCAGGTGGCTTCTTCCTCGGAGTGATGACTCCACAGCACCTTACAAAACTTGATGATCTTGCTGCGGGTAACTCTGCTCGCAGTCTCGAGAATTCGGACGGGTTTCTCCTTATAAGTCAGATCACTGTCGAGCTGTATGGCCTCTAGGGGCACTGTGTCTCTCAACGGAATATCGGCCATGTCGGCATGACACTTCTTCAGCTGAGAAACATGGAAGACATCATGAACTCCGGACAATCCTTCCGGCAATTCCAACTTGTAAGCAACTTCTCCACGACGTTCGAGAATTTTGTAGGGGCCAATGAATCGGGGTCCTAACTTTCCTTTGACACCAAACCTCTTGATTCCACGAAGTGGGGACACACGAAGATATGCTCGGTCTCCCGCTTCGTAAGTTACTTCCTTACGTTCTTGTCGGCATAACTCTTACGTCTCGATTGTGCTATCTTGAGTCTATCTCGAATCAGCTTGACTTTCTCTTGAATCTCGATAAGATCGGAACCGAAAAGTGATCGATCTCAACACCATCCCACAAAGAATGGTGTTCGCACCTCCTTCCGTATAGAGCTTGAAAGGGCCATCTTGATCGGATTGATAACTGTTGTTGTATGAGAACTCTGCGTATGGCAAATTATCATCCCAGCTAGACCCATAGTCTAGCACACAAGCTCTCAACATGTCCTCCGAATCTGGTTCACTCTCTCGGTCTGTCCATCATGCATGGATGAAATGCTGTCTTGAACTCCAGCCTCGTACCCAAAGTTTCATGCAACTGATTCCAAAACTTTGAGGTAAATTGTGTTCCTCTATCGACACGATACTCCTCGGAACTCCATGCGCACATCGATCCTGGTCATGTATATCTTGGCCAACTTAGCACTGGTATATGTAGTCTTCACGGAATGAAGTGAGCTACCTTGGTCAATCGATCAACCACTACCCAGATAGAATCATAACTGAGCAGGTCTGGGTAATCCTGTGATAAAATCCATTCCAAGTTTTCCCATTTCCAATCGGGAATCGGCAAAGGTTGAAGTAACCTGCTGGCTTCGATGTTCGCCTTTACTCGTTGACAAACATCGCATACTGCTATGTACTCGGCAATATCCCTCTTCATACCTGTCCACCAGAAACTTTCCTTCAAATCCAGATACATCTTGGTGTTACCGGGGTGATCGAGTACGGTGAATCATGAGCCTCCTGAAGAATTAGCTTCCTGATTTCGGGATCATTGGGCACATAAATACGATCCTCGAACCATATAGCTCCGTGTTCATCCTTACGGAACCCTTTAGCTTTTCCTTCATTCATCTTTTGCTTTATCTCATCAATTTCCTTGTCCGACTTCTGGGCTTCACGAATTCTTTCGGCCAAAGTGGACTGAACTTCCAGAGTTGCAACATATCCTCTCGGAACTATCTCCATCGGAGATCTCGAGGTCATCTACTAACTCCAGGGTAATCCTCCTGCTATAAGAGTATTCACATAACTCTTACGGCTCAAAGCATCTGCTACAACATTAGCTTTCCCTGGGTGATAATGCAATCTCATGTCATAGTCCTTGATTAACTCTAGCCATCTCCTCTGCCTGAGGTTCAACTCTTTCTGCGTGAAAATATACTTCAAGCTCTTGTGATCTGTGTAAACATCACAACGGTTTCCGATAAGGAAATGTCTCCAGGTCTTGAGTGCATGCACTACTGCTGCTAACTCCAAATCATGTGTGGCATAATTCATCTCGTGAGGTCGTAGCTGTCTGGAGGTATAAGCTACAACCTTTCCTTCCTGCATGAGTACTCCTCCGAGTCCCTGACGAGAAGCGTCACAATATACCTGGTAATCCTTGTGTATGTCCGGCAAAATCAGCACTGGGGCTGTAACCAAACGTTTCTTCAATTCCTGAAAACTGGCTTCACAAGCCTCGGTCCAAATGTACTTGGCTTCCTTCTTCAACAGCTCAGTCATGGGCTTGGCAATCTTCGAGAAGTTCTCAATGAACCTCCGATAATATCCTGCGAGTCCGAGAAAATTGCGGATCTCCTTGACTGAGGTGGGTGACAGCCAATCGGTGACTGATTCAACCTTGGCGGGGTCAACTGCTATTCCTTTTCCTGAAATAACATGTCCGAGGAATCCAACTTCCTTCAGCCAAAATTCACATTTGCTGAACTTGGCATACAACTGATGTTCTCGAAGTTTCTCCAGAACTAGACGCAAATGTTCCTTATGCTCTTCCTCGCTCTTGGAGAAAATTAGTATATCATCGACGAACACCACGACAAACTTGTCTAGATATTCCATAAATACCTTGTTCATCAAATTCATGAAGTATGCAGGAGCATTAGTCAATCCAAATGACATGACGGTATACTCATATAAACCATACCTGGTGGTGAATGCTGTTTTGGGTATATCTTTTTCACGGATCTTCAACTGATGATACCCTGATCGAAGATCGATCTTGGAGAATACCTTGGCTCCAACTAGCTGATCAAACAGATCATTAATCATCGGCAGAGGGTACTTGTTCTTGATGGTCACCTCGTTCAACGAACGATAATCCACAACCATCCTCAAGGTTCCATCCTTCTTCTCTACCAAAAGAACTGGGGCTCCCCAAGGTGATGAGCTTGGCCGAATATATCCTTTCTCCAATAACTCATTAATTTGGTTCTTGATCTCTTTCAAATCGTTCGGTGGCATCCGATAAGGTCTCTTGGATATTGGGGCTGTGCCGGGCAATAACTCAATCAGAAATTCAATGTCTCTGTCTGGTGGCATTCGTGGTAATTCCTCCGGAAACACATCGGAAAATCTTGCACTCTGGCACTTCCTCTGAACAACTCCGTGAGGGAATGTACCTGATTCTTCATCGGGATACGTCTGGATACATACTTGATCCTCTTCTGCTCCGGGGTGGTGAGCAGAATCGACTTGCGGGCACAATCTATGTTTCCTTCAAACTTCGTCAACCAATCCATGCCTAGGATTACATCCAAGGTCTGGGTTTCCAATACTATGAGGTCTGCGGGAAATTTATGATTTCCGATGTTGAGGTTGCATGACAGCCTAAACCTGCCATCATTTCTCCTCTGCGGCCCGACGCGAAGGGGCTTCTAAGGGTTTTAGTGGGCAACCCGTACTTTTCCACAACTACCCTTGATATGAATGAATCGTTGCACCGAATCAAAGAGTACCAATACTGAACGTGAATTCAATAAAACTTACCAACCACGATTATCGGCTGATCATAGGCGTCCTCCACGTCAATGTGGTTCACCCGAGCACGAGGAAAGGGTTGGGCTTCTTTGCTGAGCTTCCATTGCCGTTTCCATTCCTCTGCTTGGCTTCAGGGCGTCGGTGGCATAGTGCCCTGTTTTCTGGCACTTGAAACAGGTGATGTGACTCAGATCCTTCGGAGCCGGGGCAGAACGATGCTGATTGCCATTACCGTGTCCATTGCCATTGCCTGACTTGTTGTCCTGGTTGCGGTTGTTCCCATTTCCTCCATGGTTATGTCCTCCATGGTTGTGATGGGTATGCCCTCCTGAGTATGGGGCATAACGGGGCTTCTGCTGAGCTCCTGAGTTGTGCTTCCCCTGGCTGTACTTCCGCTTGCGGCTATCAATCTGCTGCTGCTTGCCTTCAAGTATGGTGGCCTTGTCTACCAGCTCCTGGTAGTTGGTGAAGGTAGCCACCATAAGCTGCATTCCCAGCTCGTCATTGAGTCCCTCGAGAAACTTCTCCTGCTTTGCGGCATCTATGGCCACATCATCCGGGGCATAGCAAGCTAACTTGCTGAACTCATCCACGTACTGCACCACAGTACGGTTCCCCTGGCGTAAGTTGCGGAACTCACGCTTCTTCAGACTCATGGCTCCAGCTGAAACATGAGCGGTGCGGAAAGCCTGCTGGAACTGATCCCACGTGATGGTATCGATGGGATAAGTGGCGGTGTAGTTCTCCCACCAAGAAGCTGCAGGTCCATCAAGTTGATGTCGGACAAGCGCACCTTCTCTGCATCAGTGCATCCAACAGTGATTAGCTCTCTTCCGACCTTGCGGAGCCAATCATCGCCCACAATCGGCTCAGTGCTGCTAGAGAACACTGGCGGATTCAGCCTTAGGAATCGCGTCAAGTTGTCAACAGGGGGTGGTGTCGGTGGATTGTTGTTGTTGTTGTTCTGATTCTGAATGAGTATCTGCATGAGGGCATTCTGCTACTGGAGTAGCTGGGTGAGCTTCGGCGGAAAACCGGTGTCACATCTCGGAGGCATCTGGTGTTTTGGAGTGGATGAGAAAATTAGAATAGAACAATGGTCTAATGAGAAAATATCACTACCCATATGAATGCACAATCATAATCACACCAATCATTTATTCATTCCACTCAAACATGGTTCAATCTCGATTACAAAATGCTCACGACTAATCGAAAATAACGACCTAACTGATCGATTTAAAAAGTAAAATAACATGGTGGTCGGCTAAATGTCTTCATCAATAATCCTTGCGTCCTCAGTGCGATGTCCTCCGGTGTGGCGTCCTCTGCATTCTGGCGCCTCCTCTTGCGGCTTTCTCGGTGGAACTCCTTCATAATCCTGATCATTGCTCACGAGGGTCCGTCATCTCCACTCGGAAAAGGTCCTCTCCCAAGTCCATCTTTTCCTATAATGCGGCAACCTTCATCTTCAGGTCGTCGACTCTCTCCATGAAGTCCGTGATTTCTTCCTCATGGTCAAGGAAGTCTGCGTGTGCCTTCTCCTCCAGTTCAGTTCATGGAACAACAGCCTCCTGTACCTTGAGTTCTGGCGAGTCTGGATCTCCGTTTCCTGAGGAGACACTCCAAGTCTTGGATATAAGAGAGAATGGAGTCGTCTTCTACGGTACGGATGATATCTCCATTCCTCGCTCTGCGAGAAACCATGGCGAGGTCTGATGGATCGAGCTCGGCCATGTACTCTTCTCGGAGATGTCCCAGTGCACGATATATCGCCATGTCCCTTCCGAGGATCCAGTTGAAGTCGGTAAACTCAAAATCAATTCGCTCTGTATGTCCTCCGAAGGTTCTCCCTGGAATATGCACTTCAATCCTGTAGCGGGTATCCGTCGGAAGTGCATTGGTAGGCTTCCCGGTGATCGAGGGTAGAGCAATCTTCAGCTTCTTCACCATCTGGACCAGCTTCCTGCCTAAGGGCATCGTCTCATCTGGCTGGCAAAACTCCGGTAGCAAAACTGGGGTGAACTCGACGGCCATCTAGAATGTTGAAAATCGGAGAGAAGTCAGAAATGAACAGGGGAGAATTACGGAATGATAAGGATATAAAGTAAATAGTCTCTTCCTATGGCTTTCCGATCCTAGGGGTTCGTCCCACGGTCAGCGTGTGCTCGATACCATCTCTGAGCGACCTGACCCAAAATCGGTCAAGTCTCGTATGCATACCATCCCAAGATCATCTTTGGTACTCACGAGACATCGATGAAATAATCAAAGTTCAATCACACCTGAATTTATTACGATTCTCATATAGAGTCTTTATTACAAGAGAATAAATTCGCCAAAGGCCAACTCATGAGAAATAAACTAGTAAAGCTGTGGGCGTGAGACGAAATAGCGAGTCCATCCGACTCAAAGGGCAATCGCCAAGCGCGGATCGTAGCCTCAATCCTGATCGAAAACTCCTCGCAACATAAGGCGTTGCAGCCGTGTAGGTCAGCATTTTGAATATCTTTGGCAAGTCATGAAGAGAGAATAACAATAATAATACTAATACTATATGCAATTTGGCTGTGGGGCTCTAAGTTTCATCATTTTGCGAAAAGCCGTTTTTCCATACTACAAATGGACTTGCTTGCAAATACTACAAAATTGTTGGTAGTTATTGAGATGGTTCCGCCAACCAATGTCTCATTCCCAAATTATTAAGTCATAACCCCCTCAATTAACTTATTAATTTTAGTGTTGAGATTTCGAATACTTCCAAGTTCCAGAGGCTCAAATTGTCCGTAACGGGGACACGGCTAATCGATTAGATCTTTAACTCTGCAGAGGTTTATGACTTTACCCGCAAGAATCGTTCCCTCCTTTTAAGTCTTCGCACTTCATGGTGTTTGAAGGCGGACGAACAAACAGGGTCTTCCAAGAGTTCTTCTCGCCACCGCCGTACCCATCCAATCCTACCGTTCTTCTACATCTCGTAGTACCGTCCGGCCAGCGTCACAACTAGGGTTGACCAGGCCAGAGCCCATAATGGCTTGCGGCTGCACAGGTAAGCTTCCGGTCAATGGGGTATACATCCATCTCTTTGTGACTGGGTGAAGCTTTCCCCAAGATGTCATGGCACTTCTCCATGCATCCCGGCCAACCCCTGGGTTCTCCAGGGTGCCCGTCAACCGTCCGCCACCCAGTAGTGAATTCCGAAGTCCATCTTGAGCTTGAAGTTCATGGGTTTGTCATCATCATTGACTCTCACATCTCCCTTATGAATTCACTCAACCAACCCCGTCTACGAGCATAGCAAAATTAAACTACTTCGTCCCGGGTCATGGTAACAAGGGGAATTGGTTCATCCTACCACATGATACTACTCAAGAACATAACTTCAAAATTTCACCTACTGCATGCATGGTGCGGAGGTATAATTCTAATGCAACAAAAACCATAGGTATTGAAAGTATGATCAATGACTTGCCTTGCTGACGATCTTCGTAAGCTAAGGACTCGTAGTAGCAAGCTTCGCACTCCGGAAATTCTACCGAGACAAACAATAATCACAATAAGCATATAGCATATGATCACTTAACACAATAGCATAGTAACATAACACACCAAAACAAACGAATCAAAACCCAAAGGAAAACTCAAGAAATCCAACTCAAAGTTTTCCTACTTCAAGCAACAACTAAAATAGTTTTACATAACAAAAATTTTCTTAACATAACCTAACCATGGGTTTATGTTAACTTAATAGAAAAGAATGCATTAAGCAACTAGGAGCAAAAAGAATCACTTAAAAATCTATTATGAAACTCCTATTAGGCCTAAAGAAATTTCTAATAAGAAAAATAAAATAAAAGTTTTATTTATTATAAATAAAAGTTCATGCTCTAAAGTGACAGAAACTAACCTAGAATAATCAATCACATGTGAAAAATAAATTCATTTGCTAACTAAAACAATAGGAAAACAGTAACTAGTTAATTAATTAAGAATAACATGATTCTGATTAAAACTATTTTTTATTAATCCTAAAATGCCCAAATTTATTCCTACGGTTAGGCAATGTCAAAACAAAGTTGTGACAAAAGAATCATTAAAAATAATTTTCCTAACTCTTTTATAGCAGATTTACTATTCTGACTAAATCTAAAATAAAGCAATTCTAAATAATTTTAACATGACTAATTATATTTTCTACAGAAACTATAAGAAATTTGCAAACCAACAAAAAAAAGAATCACTAAAAAATATTAAGTAGATTAAAAGATATGAATTTTTCAAATCTGAAACTATTCTGTTAAAACAGAAAACGAAAATAAAAGAAAAATGGCCTAATGGGCCTAACTAACGCTTCGGCGTTAAATAACTAAACTACGCCCTAGGGTTTAAACAAATCGGGCCGATTAAAAATAAAAACCCTAACTAAGAATAAACCGGACTAAACCGGTTTATTTTAAAAGAACATACCCCTTCGGGGGGTTCTAATCCTAACCGTTGCGATTTAGATCGGACGGCGGGGGTGAACTCCGGTGGCTTACCGGTCGGCGGCGGCGGCGGCGGCTCGGGCGGCGAGTGTTCTGGCATCTCCGGTGGTCGGGGGCGTCGGCGGAGGGCTCCGGCGGGTGCGGCGCGACGAGGGGGTGGGTCTGGTGGAGTTGGTGGAGCTCGGGGTGGCGGGGTGAGTCGGAACGGGCGTTAATGGCGGCGCTCTCGGGCTCCTGCGGCGCAGCGAAGGAGAGAGAGAGAGGTCGGTGAGGGGCGAGGGGAATGGGGTGAGGGGAGGTATTTATAGGGGGTGCACGGCTTGGGCGAGGGCAAGCCGGCGAGCGGATCACGGCGAATCCGGATCCTTCGGGATCCGGTGGCCAGCGCGCGGGCGAGTGGCGTGGGCGAGGGTAGGTGACGGTGGGGTCCACCGTCAGCGAGAGGGAGCGGGGCTCGGTCGGTCGACCGACGCGAGACCGTTCGAGCGAGGGGTGGGTCGGTGGCTCATTGGGCCTCTCGGCGCTGGTGGGCCGCTTTGGCTTATGCTGGGTTGGGTGGGCTGCCAGTCTTTGGCTGGGCGGTCGGCTGGCTGGTGCCTGGGCATTTTCCTTTTCTAATTTTCATTTTTTTGAAAAACAAAATATATAAACTATAAATATTTTATATAGAACATATATATATCAAAATGACCAGGGGAATATTCCGTATCATTTGAACATTTTTCCAGGGGCAAAATCCAAAGTTTATAAAAAATCATTTTTTCCAAAATTCAAATGAAACTCAAATTTGAATTCAAAACTTTTGGCAATGTTTTCCTCTGATTTTTTTGGAGTGTCATGTTTACTCCTCTCATACTTTTTCTCAAGTATTTATCAGGCATAATTTTTGAAATGATTTCCACTTGCCAAAATTTGAATTCAAATGCCAACAAGTCCAAAACTTCTGAAACTTCAAATTCCACTCAAATTCAAACAGAATGCATAGATGCTTAGCTATAATTGTAAAACATTCCAAATAGGAAATTTGGGATGTTACACCGGAGGCCCAGCCCAGATTTGCTGTTTTATGCCTATTTCAGTGTTTCGAAGAAAAGGAATATCAAACGAAGTCGAAACGGAACGAAATCAACTGGAGAAGTTATTTTTGGAATGAAACCTACCGGATGGGCTTGGAGTGCATGTTAGGGAAGAAGGGAGGTTCCCACGAGGGTGGGGGGCATGCCCACCCCCTGGGGCGCGCCCCCTGCCTCGTGCCCCCCCCCCTTTGGTCCACCGACGTACCCCCTGCACCCATATATACCTACGTATCGTAAAACTTCCAGAACAGAAGATAGATCGGGAGTTCCACTGCCGCAAGCCTCTTTAGCCACCAAAAACCTCTCGGGAGCCCGTTCCTGCACCCTGCCGGAGGGGGGATCCCTCACCGGTGGCCGTCTTCATCATCCCGGCGCTCTCCATGACGAGGAGGGAGTAGTTCACCCTCGGGGCTGAGGGTATGTACCAGTAGCTATGTGTTTGATCTCTCTCTCCTGTTCTCTCTCGTGTTCCCTCTATGGCACGATATTGATGTATCCCGAGCTTGGCTATTATAGTTGGATCTTATGATGTTTCTCCCCCTCTACTCTCTTGTGATGAATTGAGTTTCCCCTTTGAAGTTATCTTATCGGATTGAGTCTTTTATGAGAACACTTGATGTATGTCTTGCCGTGTTTATCTGTGGTGACAATGGGATATCATGTGCCACTTGATGTATGTTTTGGTGACCAACTTGCGGGTTCCGCCCATGAACCTATGCATAGGGGTTGGCACACGTTCTTGACTCTCCGGTAGAAACTTTGGGGCACTCTTTGAGGTTCTATGTGTTGGTTGAATAGATGAATCTGAGATTGTGTGATGCATATCGTATAATCATACCCACGTATACTTGAGGTGACATTGGAGTATCTAGGTGACATTAGGGTTTTGGTTGATTTGTATCTTAAGGTGTTATTCTAGTACGAACTCTAGGGCTGTTTGTGACACTAATAGGAATAGCCCAACAGATTGATTGGAAAGAATAACTTTGAGGTGGTTTCGTACCCTACCATAATCTCTTCGTTTGTTCTCCTCTATTAGTGACTTTGGAGTGACTCTTTGTTGCATGTTGAGGGATTGTTATATGATCTATCTATGTTATTATTGTTGAGAGAACTTGCACTAGTGAAAGTATGAACCCTAGGCCTTGTTTCCTATCATTGCAATATCGTTTACGCTCACTTTTATCATTAGTTACCTTGCTGTTTTTATTATTTCAGATTACAAAAACCTATATCTACCATCCATATTGCACTTGTATCACCATCTCTTCGCCGAACTAGTGCACCTATACAAATTACCATTGTATTGGGTGTGTTGGGGACACAAGAGACCTTTTGTTATTTGGTTGAAGGGTTGCTTGAGAGAGACCATCTTCATCCTACGCCTCCTACGGATTGATAAACCTTAGGTCATCCACTTGAGGGAAATTTGCTACTGTCCTACAAATCTGTGCACTTGCAGGTCCAACAGCTTCTACAAGAAGAAGGTTGCGTAGTAGACATCAAGCTCTTTTATGGCGCCGTTGCCCGGGAGGTGAGTGCTTGAAGGTATATCTTTAGATCTTGCAATCGAATCTTTTTGTTTCTTGTTTTATCACTAGTTAGTCAATAAAAGAAAACTACCAAAAAATGGAATTGAGTTTGTCTCATACGCTTCATGTTTTTAATATTTTTCGTGAGTATGATGGAAAGGAAGATTGTGCCAAAGTGTTAGAAGAGGAATGCGTTAAAATGTTTGGCACTAGATCTTTGTATGATGAGCATGATTGCAATGTTGTTAGTATGAATTCCTTGAATATCGATGATGCTAATGATATGCAAAGCCTCAAGCTTGGGGAAGCTATGTTTGATGAAGATGATATTTTTGTCCCCCAAGCTTTGATGAAAGCATGCCTCCTATCTATGATGATTACTGTGATGACATGTATGCTTTAAAGAATAATGATAACCATGAAGCTTGTCATCTTGATCTTAATTTTCAATCACATGATAGTTATTTTGTTGAGTTTGCTCCCACTACTATTCCAAATGAGAAGAATTTTGCTTATGTGGAGAGTAATAAGATTTGTATGCTTGTAGATCATGAAAAAGAATGCTTTAGGTTCTGGTTATATTGTTGAATTAATTCATGATGCTACTGAAAATTATTATGAGGGAGGAACATATGCTTGTAGGAATTGCAATAATATCAAGTTTCCTCTCTATGTGCTTAAAGTTTTGAAGTTATGCTTGTTCTACCTTCCTATGCAAGTTGATTATTGTTCCCATAAGTTGTTTGGTCACAAAATCCCTATGCATAGGAAGTGGGTTAGACTTAAATTTGATAGTCATATTCTTCATGATGCTCTCTTTATGTTTCAATTCTTATCTTTTATGTGAGCATCATTGAAATCATAATGCCTAGCTAGGGGCGTTAAACGTTAGCGCTTGTTGGGAGGCAACCCAATTTTATTTTAGCTTATTGCTTTTTGGTTATGTTTAGGAATAAATAATCCATCTAGATTCTGTTTATATGTGGTTTTGTGTTTTAATTAGTGTTTGTGCCAAGTAGAACCTTTGGGAAGACTTGGGTGAAGTCTTTATGATCATGCTGTAAAAAACAGAAACTTTAGCGCTCACGAGATTAGCTAAAACTTTTTACTGGAGCGTGCTATTTAGTTGATTCTTTTTTCAGATGATTACTAGACAAATTCCTCAGGTCCATCAATTTATTTTAGAATTTTTGGAGTTCCATAAGTTTGCGTTAGTTACAGATTACTACAGACTGTTCTGTTTTTGACAGATTCTGTTTTCATTGTGTTGTTTGCTTATTTTTATGAATCTATGGCTAGTAAAATAGTTTATAAACCATAGAGTAGTTGAATACAGTAGATTTAACACCAATATAAATAAATAATGAGTTCATTACAGTACCATGAAGTGGTGTTTTGTTTTCTTTCGCTAATGGAGCTTACAAGTTTTCTGTTAAGTTTTGTGTTGTGAAGTTTTCAAGTTTTGGGTAAAGATTCGATGGACTATGGAATAAGGAGTGGCAAGAGCCTAAGCTTGGGGATGCCCAAGGCACACCAAGGTAATATTCAAGTATTACCAAGCGTCTAAGCTTGGGGATGCCCCGGATGGCATCCCCTCTTTCGTCTTTGTTCATCGGTAACTTTACTTGGAGCTATATTTTTATTCACCACATGATATGTGTTTTGCTTGGAGCATCATTTTATTGTGTTAGTATTTTCTTGCTGTTATTTACAATAATGTTTTGCATCTTTATTTTCAATAAAAAAAGTCAAGGATAGCCTTTACCATGCTTATTTTGCTAGTATACATATTGCTATTTGAAAACATAAAGTTTACCGATGTTGCAAAAATTCCCTAGAAAAGTCAGAGAGTGGTATAATGTTGAATATTTTTGCATATTGAGCTATGATAAATTTATTACAGTGGGAATTTTAGTTCATAATTTTTGGAGTTAGTGAAGTATTGATACTCTTGCATTCTTCACAGACTATACTGTTTTGGCAGATTGCTGTTATGTTTGCATTGTTTGCCTATGTTTGCTTGTTTAATGATTCTATTTGAGGATAGGAGTATTAAATATGCAGAGGCATATAGTATGCAATGTTGAATAATAATGTTTGTGATTTGTTACAGTAGAAAATGATAAGGTTTTGCATTGGTTTATACTAACCTATCTCACGAGTTCTTGTTGAGTTTGGTGTGGATGAAGCTTTTGATAAAAAGAGAAACCATGATATGAGAGGAATTAAGGAGACAAAAAATTTCAAGATTGGGGATGCCCAAGGCACCCCAAGATAATATTTCAAGAAGTCTCAAGCATCTAAGCTTGGGGATGCCCCGGTAGGCATCCCACCTTTCTTCTTCAACAACTACCGGTTAGTATCGGTTGAGCCTAAGTTTTTGCTTCTTCACATGAGTTGTCCTATCCTTGCAATGTCATTTTATTTTGTTTTTCTTTCTGTTTGAATGAAATACCAAGATCTGAAATCCTTAAATGGGAGAGTCTTCACATAGTTGTACAATTATTCGACTACTCATTGACCTTCACTTATATCTTTTGGAGTAGTTTGTCATTTGCTCTAGTGCATCACTTATATCTTTTAGAGCACGGTGGTGGATTTGTTTTATAGAAACTATTGATCTCTCATGCTTCACTTAGATTATTTTGAGAGTCTTAAATAGCATGGTAATTCGCTTAAACAATCCTAATGTGCTTGGTATTCAAGATTTATAAAACATTCTTATGAGTGTGTTGAATACTATGAGAAGTTTGATGCTTGATAATTGTTTTGAGATATGGAGATGGTGATATTAGAGTCATGCTAATTGAGTAGTTGTGGATTTGAGAAATACTTGTGTTAAAGTTTGTGATTCCCGTAGCATGCACGTATGGTGAACCGCTTTGTGATGAAGACGGAGCATGATTTATTTATTGATTGTCTTCCTTATGAGTGGCGGTCGGGGACGAGCGATGGTCTTTTCCTACCAATCTATCCTCCTAGGAGCATGCGAGTAATACTTTGCTTTGATAACTTGTAGATTTTTGCAATAAGTATATGAGTTCTTTATGACTAATGTTGAGTCCATGGATTATATGCACTCTCACCCTTCCACCATTGCTAGCCTCTCTAATATCGGTCACCTTTCGCCGGTATCATACACCCACCATATACCTTCCTCAAAACAGCCACCATACCTACCTATCATGGCATTTCCATAGCCATTCCGAGATATATTGCCATGCAACTTTCCACCGTTCCGTTCTTATGACACGCTTCATCATTGTCATATTGCTTTGCATGATCATGTAGTTGACATCGTATTTGTGGCAAAGCCACCATTCATAATTCTTTCATACATGTCACTCATGAGTCATTGCACATCCCGGTACACCGCCGGAGGCATTCATATAGAGTCATATTGTAACGCCCCGAGACCGATGCTCGAGAAGACTTCCAGCTACTCCGGGTTTCGCCGTGTGTTTCATATGTGCTGCCCTTTTATTTTTGCATTGCATCATGTCATCATGCCATCATCTCATAAATCTTTTACAACTCAACTAATAAATTGCATAGATCGTTGATCTATTTAAATCGAGGGAATTCACATGGTGTTTTCTCTTTATAACATATCCTCCTAATATTCATGGAGCTATTATAAAATATTCCATTGATGTGGAATTACCTTTGACACACTTGCAAAATAATTCCCCATGCCTTTGTTATCTCACTTCTTGACCTCAAACTTTGTCCAATAAATTATTTCGTCATTTTACGGAGCCCCACCGAAATCCTCAACATTTTTGGACCTTCCCAACCCTCACTTCCTATTCAAATCATTTGAATTTAAATCAAATGAGTTTGAATTTAAATCTTTCAATCATGGCTTTTTCTATTTTCTCGGAACAAGCATATTTTTGTGAGTCCAGGTAAATTATCCCCATGCGTAAATGCTATCCCAAACACTTCCTTTCCTCTTCTTTTCCTCTTTGGTATTTTCTGTTTTGGAAAATAAAAGAGTAAAGGGAGAGAAAAAGCCCAGCAGCCTTGCAGCCCACCAACCAGGCCGGCCCAGCCTCTAAGGCCCGTTCCACAGGCCCAGCCGGCGCACTGTTAAACCTAGCCCGATCGAATCCCACGCATCTCTTTCCCTCGATCTCTCCCTCCTGCGCCGCCACACGCTCACACACGCACATCGCCAGGGAGAGCCCAGCGCTCGATCCCCTCCTCCCTCGTTGCGCCGTCGCAGAGGAGAGAGAGAGGAGCGTCGCTCCCTCGTCCCGTCCCCTCGGCCTCCTCCTCGTCGCCTGCATCCGCCGCCAGCCACCGGAGCCCGCCGCCGCCGCCGCCAGATCAGGCTGCGCTTCGCCGGGGTCCTCCCCTTGCTCCCGCGCTCCGCCCTCGCCGGAGAAGAGAGCCAGGCCGAAGCCCCGTCGGCCTCCTCTCCTCCGTCGCGCCCCGTTCCATCAGCTCCGCGCCCGGCCTCCGCAACACCACCGGGACGGCCAACTCCGGCGGCTCTCCGTCGCCCTCAAGCTCGTTCAGCGGCCCCCTGTCTTCTCCTCGTTCCCGCCGCTGTCTTCGTCTGCACCCAGAGGAGCCTGCAGCCTCCCTGCCTTCTGCTCGAACTCGTCCTCGGCCCCGAGATTCTGCTGCCATGGCGTCCCGAGCTCCGCCACACCTCTGCTCCCGCTTCCCCTTCGTGCACCTGCCGACCACCACCGCACCGAGTCTTTTGCCTTGCTTCGTTTTGGTTTGAAGGCTGAGACGAGACCGCCAAGATGCACCCTGGTTTCGCCAAGACCCTGTGTTGGGCCCTGTGAACGACTACAACAACATGAACATCTACGAACTGTGTACAACTACTGTTACCTGCCTGGAACAACTACCGTCGACATGCTTTCCCCAAGTACCTCTCGGATCCGACAAATACCCCCTTCGAGTTGACAAGACCGGCAAGCCCGACGACTTCGGACATCTACGGAACGTGTACGTCTCCAATGGTGTACCACTACGCCGAAGACCTTGGACACACCAAGTTCCACTACGATTGCCGTGTACATCTACCGTCGCCCGAAGACCCGTGTACCACGAGCACCAAGTTCGACTACCGCACGGTTACGCCAAGTTCATCTACGGAACGTGTACAACTACTTCCACTACCGTCGCCGTGAACAACTACTTCCACTACGACCATCCCGAGAACGTCTACTTCCCTCGACGATTTTGAACCGCCCCGAAATGCACGCTTCAAAGGTATAACGACGAGACGACCGCCCGTGTATGAATGTGTGTTGTATGAGATGCTCGTGTGTGCATCGTGTCCGAATTGTCTTTGCACATTCCTCATTTGCCATGCCACCGTCCCGTGGGAACCCGGTATCCGGGATCACCCCACCATCTTTTGCATGTTCCGCACATCCACATCTTTGTTTGCACCGATCACTCCACGAGTTATTGGGACCGAGATGTTGCCGTGGCATCATTTTCGGATTCGTCGCGCCGTGGCACCCTTTCTTTTCCGCCACGAGGAAAAATGCTTCATAACATGCTCATGTCAACATTTGCATAAAAATTGCATAAAATTTGTATATGTCATCAGCATCATGATAACAACATTTAAAATGTCTAAAATTGTGTTTACATTAAAATTGCTAAATGACATGAGGATTTTCTGGAATTATCGTTTGTTGTTTCCGGCCTCATTTAAACTTGCCTAAATAGGTAGTTTAATTATGCTTCACCCCTTGCCATGTTTAATAACATTTAATATTGTTGGGTCCATAACCGAGAGAGAAAATAAATAATTGATGTGGTGTTTTGTCAATATGCAACTCGTTGCATATTGAGCCCCACTTAACTTGTAGTGTTGTTTGTGCATATTGCCATGCCATGCCTCATTAAACCGGACATGCATCATACTTGGTTGTGCATCATGACATGTTTATGCTCTTGTCTTTACCATGTTGTTTGCTTCTTTCCGAGTTGCTTCTCTCGTTAGCTTCGGTTTCGTTCCGGATTTGTGAGGATTCGTTCGACTTCGTCCGTTTGTCTTCTTCATGGACTCGTTCTTCTTCCTAGCGGGATCTCAGGCAAGATGACCATACCCTCGAAATCACTTCTATCTTTGCTTGCTAGATGCTCGCCCTTTTGCTATGCCTATGCTACGATGCCTACCACTTGCTATATCATGCCTCCCATGTTGCCATGTCAAGCCTCTAACCATCCTTTCCTAGCAAACCGTTGTTTGGCTATGTTACCTCTTTGCTCAGCCCCTCTTATAGCGTTGTTAGTTGCAGGTGAAGATGAAGTTTGTTCCTTGTTGGAACATGGAGATGTTGTTCCTTGTTGGAACATGTTTACTTGTTGGGATATCACAATATATCTTACTTAATTAATGCATCTATATATTTGGTAAAGGGTGGAAGGCTCGGCCTTATGCCTGGTGTTTTGTTCCACTCTTGCCGCCTAGTTTCCGTCATATCGGTATTATGTTCCCGGATTTTGCGTCCCTAACGCGGTTGGGTGATTTATGGGACCCCTTGACAGTTCGCTTTGAATAAGACTCCTCCAAAGAAGGCCCAACCTTGGTTTTACCATTTGCCACTAAGCCTTTTTCCCTTGGGTTCTGCAGACTCAAGGGTCATCTTCATTACCCCCCGGGCGTGGCTCCTCCGAGTGTTGGTCCAAACTAGAGCACCGTATGGGACCATTCCTTGGCAACTTGGATTACGTCGGTACAGACGCTTAGCTTATCCGGTGTGCCCTGAGAACGAGATATGTGCAGCTCCTATTGGGATTTGTCGGCACAGCGGGTGGTCTTGCTGGTCTTGTTTTACCATTGTCGAAATGTCTTGTAAACCGGGATTCCGAGACGATCGGGTCTTCCCGTAGAAGGAATATCCTTCGTTGACCGTGAGAGCTTATAATGGGCTAAGTTGGGACACCCTGCAGGTATTATCTTTCAAAGCCGTGCCCGCGGTTATGAGGCAGATGGGAATTTGTTAATGTCCGGTTGTAGAAAACCCGAAGTTGATCTTAATTAAAATACACCAACCGTGTGTAACGTGATGGTCCATTCTCGTGGAGTCCGGAAGTGAACACGGTGTTGGAGTTATGCTTGACGTAGGTTGTTCTAGGATCACTTATTGATCATAGTTGTTCGACCGTGCTTTTGCCTCCTCTTCTCGCTCTCTTTTGCGTATGGTAGCCACCATATATGTTAGTCGCTTGCTGCAGCTCCACCTCACTACCCTGTCCTACCTTTAAGCTTAAATAGTCTTGATCTCGCGGGTGTGAGATTGCTGAGTCCCCGTGACTCATAGATACTTCCAAAACCAGTTTGCAGGTGCCGATGAAACCGTGCAGGTGATGCATCCGAGCTCAAGGAGGAGCTCGATGAAGATCTTGTTCATTGTGTTGTTTCGTCTCAGTTGATCAGTAGTGGAGCCCAGGTTAGGCGATCGGGGATCTGTGTAGCATTTGGGGTAGTCTTCTTTTATTTTGGTTCCGTAGTCGGACCTTGATTGTATCTGTATGATGTAATGCTTTACTCATGTATTGTGTGAAGTGGCGATTGTAAGCCAACTATGTATCTCTTTCCCTTATGTATTACATGGGTTGTGTGAAGATTACCTCACTTGCGACATTGCTTTCAATGCGGTTATGCCTCTAAGTCGTGCTTCGACACGTGGGAGATATAGCCGCATCGAGGCGTTCAAGTTGGTAATCGAGCCATCCCGGACTTAGGAGCCCCCGCTTGATTGTTTGTCATGGCGTTGTTGAGTCTAGAACAAAATGTTTTGAGTCTTAGGATTATATGTCGGAGAGTAGGATTCTTTTACTCCTCGGTCCTTCGTCGCTCTGGTGAGGTCTCCCGACGTAGAAGTTTTGACTCTTCTCTCCTCAAATTTCACTAAAAAAAATTTAGGATCACGCAGGTATCTTGGAATCGTTCCGATGGTTTTGTGACGAGAACATTGTTCTTGGTGCCTCCTGACATTTAGGGGTTGTGGCAGTGTCCCGGGGAGTTGAGCTCCGAGGTGTTGTCGTCACAATTTTATCGTTGCAGTTCTGGAATACCTGAGCTTTGGCGACATCGAAAATCTCTTTTATGCAGTTGTTGGTGAGATAACCTCGATAACCCAAGATCTTTGGCGAGCTCGAGAGTATTGCCATAACTCGTATAACGGATGCTTTTCGAAGGTTGAGGTAAACGATTTCCGAAGGTTTCTTGGTTATGTGTTGAAGGATGGATACAGCTGGATCTAGGTATTGTTAGTTTGGGTGATATATTTTGTGTCCCTGTATCCCCAACACCAGATTGCATAACCGAAAGTTTCGGGAGTTTATAAGTGGAATTCAAGTATCTCATAGGATATCTTTCCAATGACACGTGATACGATATGGGATCTATCATATGTTTGTTTCCGGCTTATTCTGCAAGCCACTCCTTTGTTTTGTTTTAAGTTGTGGTATTCGAGTTGCTTCAATGTCAAGTGTTGATTCCATACCTTATTCTAAACGGTGTTCTCATATTTCTATGTGAATACTAATCCTTCTTGATCATTGAGCTTGTCATGTCAATTCTTTTTCAACCGGTGTGCTCCTCTTCAAGTGGATCCGATCATTTTCAACATCCACAAGATCACTCTAAGTATTCTCAACGGTGTTCGTTTCAAATGACCCAAGTGACCTTTGTTTTCCCACCCGCCCACCCCTTGTATCTTCAAGGACTCAGATTTCTAATCGGATATCCATCTTATTGGTGTGAAGTCTCTTCATTCTTTTCAATCTATGTTCTTACCCGGTGGTTCTCATGAAGATGTTCTTCAAGTTCATCATTCGTCATTCTTTTCTTCTCCAGTGGATTCAATTCAAGCTTTGTCGATCATATCTTTCCCTCATTTCAAGTGCTTTCTCATGCCAGTGCCCCCCCTAATCATTCACCTCTCGTTATTCATTTGTTCCGGAGTGCTGAAGATATCTCTGAAGATTCGTGTTTCCACTCTGCATCAATTCTAGCTATTTCGAGGTCTTACCTTATTCAGCCATTTAATTCAACCGGCACAATCTATCTTTTAAATCGTTCAACGGTGTTTCTTTTGAGTGGGCCCTAACCCACATGTCTTTTCCCAGGATCTTACCTGACTCTTCTAATTTTTCCGGAGCTATTCCCAAATTCTTTTCGAAGTTTGACGTAAGAATGAATTATCATCAGTCATGGCTTTCTCCAAGATCTTTCAAATTCTTTTCATCATTGGTTCAACCTTTCTAATTTTCATCCCGGAGTATCTCAACAATTCATGGTGGTGTTTCTCATCGTCATTCTCAACATTTGAAGACTGAAGAAGAGTTTCTCTTTAATCTTGCTCCATTCTCTTCAAGATTCATGGTTCTAGCTTCGTGCCATCCTCATAATTGTTTTGATTGTGAGAATTCTTTTCACCCATCCGGAGCAATTCAGGAGTCTTTTCAGTTTGATTCTTCTAAGCCCATCATCTCAGAATTATTCATTCCAGCTTTCAGCTCTTGTTCTCCAAATCTTACCGGTGCATCATTCAAGTATTCACTAATCAGTTCATGATCTCTCCGTTCTCATGTATCTAAATCCCCTCAAGTATCTTCGTTCATTTTCTAATTCTTCCCAAGGTTTCGCTATCATTTCTTTGTTTGTTTTTTTAATTCTTACGGTGGTTTGTTCAAGAGTTCTCTTCCTTTGTTATCATATAGATTCATTCGTTCTTCCCAAATCCTACCGGCGGATCGTTGAAGACCTTCCCAAGTTGAGCAATATCTCTCTTCAATCCTTTTTCAACGAGAATAAGTAGTAAGCCAAATCCGTTGCTTGTCATCAATTTATATTGGTGAAGGATACGCATAACATAATTCTTATTATTGTTTCATCCAAGTGATCTAGTTTCTTCTTTACAGAGTTGTTCATCATGTCACAATTCTCGGTTTGAGTTGCTTCATCTTTTCTTTTCCGGAGTTCAAAGTTTTCTCATTATATCATCGCGAAGCTTCATCTTATCACTACAAGGCTTCACCTTGTGTTTTCAACTTCTCTTTCTTTTATCATCCTTTTCATACCGGAGTTCTTCATGGAGGCTCTACATGATGGTTCGTCAAGGATTCTTTTCATTCTTCAATTGTTCTTCAAGATTTTTCTCGAAGTTAAGATCCGCCAAGCTATACTCAAAATTAACATGGTGTTCAACACATGTTTTGCTTTGAGGAGTTCAAGTATTCTTCTTCTTGCATTCCGAAGTGCAATTCTTTCTACCTTATCTCTTGAGATGGTGTTATGTCACTCTTGGCGATTTCTCTTCGTGTTTCATGATTCACATGTTGTCAAGAATGAGATATTTAAATCCATCAATCTCTTCATTGGAGTTATCTTGGGCTATATTTCACCTAAAGCTTTCCCTAAGGATTGTTGCTAATTATGGTGCTTATAAATGACCCAAGTTCTTCATTTGTCCTCTCGGTGAAATAAGTTTCTCGTCTCCTTGTTGATATCAATCCAATCGTTTGTTTCCGTTGGTGGCAGAAGCTCACCTCATAATGTTGAGATGTTTCCATAAGTCCACTACAAGGTTATTCTTTTCGTTGTTGGTTTTGCAACAACTCCGTTCAATCCTTCTTTTTAAGGAGGCTCTTTCAAATTCAATTGTGATAGAAGTTGTTGTTCTCTTCTCTGTTCTCTCGATTCCACTCTTTCTTTTGTCCCGAAGGCATTGTGATGTTTTCTTTGACCCATCATCTCATTTTGGAGATCATGTTCTTTTCCTTACTTATCCATTTAACCGGAGTGTCGTGTTTTCATTCGAGCTCTCTCATCTTATCAAGTTTTGCCTCCCTTCTCAACCGGAGTGCTGCCTGAAATCTTTCTTACCCCTTGTGCCATTTTTTCAATAGTTCCAGAGGCAGTGTGTTGTTTATTTCATCAGTATCATCCCATCTTCTCAAGTTCATGATTCTAATTGCTTCCATTTTCAGTCGGAGTGCTGCCAAAATTATATCATTCTTATTCATTCTTATCTCGTTTCAACCAGAGTGGTTCCAATTCCTTCTTGTCCATTGTACTCGTCATTCATAGCTTTGCAACCCCCAAGGTTCACATGGTGTTCCTTGTTTCTATTTTCTACTGCAATGCTCTCAATTTCGTTCAACTCTATTGTGTTATTCTTTCAAGTTTTCAACCTCACAAGGTTCATGGTTTCACTCGTTCGTCAAAGAAGCAACTTAGTTTACCTCTTCTCTTCCTCTTCCGTTTTCTCTCCGGCGCCATCCTAGATCTCGGGACGAGATCCTCTTGTAGTGGTGGAGTGTTGTAACGCCCCGAGACCGATGCTCGAGAAGACTTCCAGCTATTCCGGGTTTCGCCGTGTGTTTCATTTGTGCCGCCCTTTTATTTTTGCATTGCATCATGTCATCATGCCATCATCTCATAAATCTTTTACAACTCAACTAATAAATTGCATAGATCGTTGATCTATTTAAATCGAGGGAATTCACATGGTGTTTTCTCTTTATAACATATCCTCCTAATATTTATGGAGCTATTATAAAATATTCCATTGATGTGGAATTACCTTTGACACACTTGCAAAATAATTCCCCATGCCTTTGTTATCTCACTTCTTGACCTCAAACTTTCTCCAATAAATTATTTCATCATTTTCCGGAGCCCCACCGAAATCCTCAACATTTTTGGACCTTCCCAACCCTCACTTCCTATTCAAATCATTTGAATTTAAATCAAATGAGTTTGAATTTAAATCTTTCAATCATGGCTTTTTCTATTTTCTCGGAACAAGCATATTTTTGTGAGTCCAGGGAAATTATCCCCATGTGTAAATGCTATCCCAAACACTTCCTTTCCTCTTCTTTTCCTCTTTGGTATTTTCTGTTTTGGAAAATAAAAGAGTAAAGGGAGAGAAGAAGCCCAGCAGCCTTGCAGCCCACCAACCAGGCCGGCCCAGCCTCTAAGGCCCGTTCCACAGGCCCAGCCGGCGCACTGTTAAACCTAGCCCGATCGAATCCCACGCATCTCTTTCCCTTGATCTCTCCCTCCTGCGCCGCCACACGCTCACACACACACATCGCCAGGGAGAGCCCAGCGCTCGATCCCCTCCTCCCTCGTTGCGCCGTCGCAGAGGAGAGAGAGAGGAGCGCCGCGCCCTCGTCCCGTCCCCTCGGCCTCCTCCTCGTCGCCTGCATGCGTCGCCAGCCACTGGAGCCCGCCGCCGCCGCCAGATCAGGCTGCGCTTCGCCGGGGTCCTCCCCTTGCTCCCGCGCTCCGCCCTCGCTGGAGAAGAGAGCCAGGCCGGAGCCCCGTCGGCCTCCTCGCCTCCGTCGCGCCCCGTTCCATCAGCCCCGCGCCCGGCCTCCGCAACACCACCGGGACGGCCAACTCCGGCGGCCCTCCGTCGCCCTCAAGCTCGTTCAGCGGCCCCCTGTCTTCTCCTCGTGCCCGCCGCCGTCTTCGTCTGCGCCCAGAGGAGCCTGCAGCCTCCCTGCCTTCTGCTCGACCTCGTCCTCGGCCCCGAGATTCTGCTGCCATGGCGTCCCGAGCTCCGCCACACCTCTGCTCCTGCTTCCCCTTCGTGCACCTGCCGACCACCACCGCACCGAGTCTTTTGCCTTGCTTCGTTTTGGTTTGAAGGCTGAGACGAGACCGCCAAGATGCACCCTGGTTTCGCCAAGACCCTGTGTTGGGCCCTGTGAACGACTACAGCGACATGAACATCTACGAACTGTGTACAACTACTGTTACCTGCCTGGAACAACTACCGTCGACATGCTTTCGCCAAGTACCTCTTGGATCCGACAAGTACCCCCTTCGAGTTGACAAGACCGGCAAGCCCGACGACTTCGGACATCTACGGAACGTGTACGTCTCCAATGGTGTACCACTACGCCGAAGACCTTGGACACACCAAGTTCCACTACGATTGCCGTGTACATCTACCGTCGCCCGAAGACCCGTGTACCACGAGCGCCAAGTTCGACTACCGCACGGTTACGCCAAGTTCATCTGTAGCGACCCAACCTCAGACGGTCAAGCCTCTGTGTATCTGTGCCATCCCTGGATCAGTATGCTGGCACACATAGTACATCAATGTATATATCAAAGTGCAATCACATGTATAAATAACGTAAAATGATATATACCTCATAATACTCAGCGGAAACAATCAAACGGGTGTGGAGTCCCATCACTTCCATCGGCAGGTTGAGTGTAGACCGTAACCCTGTATCGTAACTCTTACTCGTCGAAGAAAATCCTGCAACATGATACGTTGCAGCCGTGTAGGTCAGTACATTGAATGTACCGGCAAGATCACAATAAGAGAAAACAGATGATAAACTATACTATATGCAGTATGGCTTTGTGGCTCTGTATCTGAGTTTTGTTTGCGTAAAAGCTGGTTTTATTTTCCCTACATCAAAGGAATAAATGAAGTCTGTACTATAGAGTTTTCTATCATGACATGGTTCCGCCAACCGATGTCTCATAGCCCAAATTCATCATAAGTTGCCCACAATTAAGTTATCATCCGGTGTTGAGAGTTCGAGATAGATCCAAGTCCAGATGCTCAAATTGTCCGTAACCGGGGACACGGCTAATCGATTAGGTTTTAACCCTCTGCAGAGGTTTGTACACTTTACCCTCAAGATTCGATCCCTCTTTTTACGTTCTCGCACTTCAGGGTGTTTGAGAACAAGATGACCGAAACATGGTCTTCCGAAGAGTTCCTCGACCACCGTCCGTGCTCATCCAATCCTACCGTAGTTCTACATCTGCTAGCACCGTCCCCAGCCAGATTCACCACTAAGGTCAACCAAGCCAGAGCCCATAGTGACTTGCGGTTGCACAGGTAAGCTTCCGGGCATGAAGTATTCTTCCGTCTCTTTGAGTCTGGGTAAAGCTTTCCGCAAGATGTCATGGCGCTTCTCCATGCATCCCGGCCAACCACTGGTTTCTCCAGGGTGCCCGTCAACCATCCTTCACCCAGTAGTGTGTATTGAATTCTTGTCTCGAGTCTTGAAGTCTTGAGGCCTTGAAAATGCAGTCCTTGCAGATGCCACCATGGAGTTGTCGTCATTGACGTAGAGTCCTCCTTCTTCACACCACTCCCGAGCACTCATACCAACCCTGTCTACTATAGCGTAGCATTAAAATAAATAACGTCCCGGGCTTGGTAACAGGGTGATGGGTTCCTACCTCATGCATACTAATCAACTACAAGGATTCAATATCACTACTGGAGGGATTGTTGCAGATGACACTAGATGCAATAAAACACATAGGTATGAAAAACATGGTCAAAGTGAACTTGCCTGGTACGTTGATGAAGATAACAACGCTCTCACAAAATTTGATAGGACTATTCGTCACTCTCCGAAGAAAATCTATACAAGTCAAACATAGCATTCACATAAGCAATCATTCTAGCAAGCAATACTAACACTCAAAATAACAATTAAAACAAAAAAAACTCAATAATAAAACTCCAACAAAGTCCAAAGAAGCTTCAAATAAAACTAGAAAGAAAAACTACTAACGAAAATCTATGACTTTGCTACAAGCATCTAACATAGTTTTGCCCTAAGTAAAAAAAACTTAACAGCAATTAAAACACTAAACTAATAATTTAACAGAAAATAAAAAGTAAAACAACTAAGTTAACAGAAAGTATTTTTTTCATAAAATTTTATTTGCAAAAAGAAACAAATAAAAAGCTTTTATAAAACTCTAACTATGACCTATAGAAGGTTTCATACAAAACTAAGGAAAATAAATTTTTAAAATAAAATAAATTTTTCTCCTGTTTTCTAACAGAAACACAACTAATTTTGTCAAAAGTGACAAAAAGAAATAATTTAAAACTAATAAAACAATAAAGAAAAAGCTAAAACAGAACTAATAATAAAACGGTACTGTTTTGCTAAAAACCTAATTTAAATTAACCTAGAAATAAAATACTAAATACTACTGGATAAACAAAGGTCCTAGAGACCAGGAGCAAAAAGAATCGGTCAAAATAATATTCCTAACTCAAAATAGCTCAAATCTAGTGATTTGAGAAAATTCATACAAACACAAATTTAAACTGCTCAAATGTGAAATAAAATTGAACTAACAGAAACTTCAGCAAATTTGTGACACATAGCAATTGGAATCACTCAAAAATACTAAAAACTCTAAAAGATATGAATTTTCTAAGATTGCTATTTTCTGAAAAAAAAATGAATTACGGGATTTCGTGGATCTCACCGGAGTAGTCGTCGGAGTTGGGGAAGAAGATCGGATCCGATGTTGCGGTTGCTCCTAGAGGAAAGGAGATCACAGGACGGTGGAGAGGAGATCATATAAACCTCAGGAGAGGTCGAGGCGCGACGGCGGCAATTGGCGGCGGCGGTGGTCTGCTCTGCTGCTGCTGCAGAGAGGAGAGGAGAGGTGTTGGTTTGATGTGTTGGAGGGGGGGTGCTTGGGTATTTATATTGGGGAGGGAGGGCTTTGCTTGGGGTAGGGGACAAGAAATAGACTAGGATTAGGAAACAAAGAGGGAAAAGATCTAGAAACAAATCGGAATAAACGGAATAACGAAACGGGATCAAATCCTACTAGGATTTGTAAAGAATAGGAAACCTGGGCTCCTGGCCCCTAGGTGTGTCGTGCGATGGCCTTGGCCTTGGCCTTGGCCGGTGGTTGGTCGGCGGCTTGGGCCTTTGGCCCAAGGCGCTGCATATTTTTTTTAACAAAATTTCACAGAACTAAAACAAAAACAAAATAATTAAAACTTTTATGTAGGCATATAATATATCAAAATTTGCAGAAAAATATTTCCTACAAGATGAACATTATTCTAATGTCAAATAAAATCCACACAAATTTAAATAATTCACACAGTGCTACTGGTCCAATAAAATCCAATAAAATCATTTTTAAAATACCAAAATGACTTCAAATTAATTTCTCTCCAATTTTCTGATGTAGGGAATCATGTTACCCTATTTTCCATATATTTTGTTTTGGAGAAAAATAATTTGAATAAAACTCAAATAACTCCAATTGGAAATAAATTCAAAAGAACTTTGAATTTAATTCTTTAAAACTCCCAACTCATATTTCATATGTTTTGAAGAAGTCATTTTATCTTCGCTCGTGAAAATCATTGAGTTGCATAAAGTTTCAGAATTGGAAAATATTTTCAATACCCCTTGACATTTAAATAAATGGAAGAAGTCATGTCATCTTCTCTCCAGGGTTTTGTGATGAAAAGAATTTTAATTCCCGGAGATCATAAAAGAAAAATGAAAGTTTGGGAAAGTCCTTTAATTCCCTCTCATTTAACCTTCAAAAAGTTTCGAATTTCACTCAATTTCACTCAATCATTCAGACAACAATCAAACAAACAATCAAAACTATTTATTTAATATAACATTCCAAAATTTAGAATTTTGGGATGTTACATCATCTACGGAACGTGTATAACTACTTCCACTACCGTCGCCGTGAACAACTACTTCCACTACGACCATCCCGAGAACGTCTACTTCCCTCGACGATTTTGAACCGCCCCGAAACGCACGCTTCAAAGGTATAACGACGAGACGACCGCCCGCGTATGAATGTGTGTTGTATGAGATGCTCGTGTGTGCACCGTGTCCGAATTGTCTTTGCACGTTCCTCGTTTGTCATGCCATCGTCCCGTGGGAACCCGGTATCCGGGATCACCCCACCATCTTTTGCATGTTCCGCACATCCACATCTTTGTTTGCACTGATCACTCCACGAGTTATCGGGACCGAGATGTTGCCGTGGCATCATTTTCGGATTTGTCGCCGTGGCACCCTTTCATTTTCCGCCACGATGAAAAATGCTTCATAACATGCTCATGTCAACATTTGCATAAAAATTGCATAAAATTTGTATATGTCATCCGCATCATGATAACAACATTTAAAATGTCTAAAATTGTGTTTACATTAAAATTGCTAAATGACATGAGGATTTTCCGGAATTATCGTTTGTTGTTTCCGGCCTCATTTAAACCTGCCTCAATAGGTAGTTTAATTATGCTTCACCCCTTGCCATGTTTAATAACATTTAATATTGTTGGGTCCATAACCGAGAGAGAAACTAAATAATTGATGTGGTGTTTTGTCAATATGCAACTCGTTGCATATTGAGCCCCACTTAACTTGTAGTGTTGTTTGTGCATATTGCCATGACATGCCTCATTAAACCGGACATGCATCATACTTGTTTGTGCATCATGACATGTTTATGCTTGTGTGTTTACCATGTTGTTTGCTTCTTTCCGGGTTGCTTCTCTCGTTAGCTTCGGTTTCGTTCCGAAGTTGTGAGGATTCGTTCGACTTCGTCCGTTTGTCTTCTTCATGGACTCGTTCTTCTTCCTTGCGGGATCTCAGGCAAGATGACCATACCCTCGAAATCACTTCTATCTTTGCTTGCTAGATGCTCGCTCTTTTGCTATGCCTATGCTATGATGCCTACCACTTGCTATATCATGCCTCCCATGTTGCCATGTCAAGCCTCTAACCATCCTTTCCTAGCAAACCGTTGTTTGGCTATGTTACCGCTTTGCTCAGCCCCTCTTATAGCGTTGTTAGTTGTAGGTGAAGATGAAGTTTGTTCCTTGTTGGAACATGGAGATGTTGTTCCTTGTTGAAACATGTTTACTTGTTGGGATATCACAATATATCTTATTTAACTAATGCATCTATATATTTGGTAAAGGGTGGAAGGCTCGGCCTTATGCCTGGTGTTTTGTTCCACTCTTGCTGCCCTAGTTTCCGTCATATCGGTATTATGTTCCCGGATTTTGCGTCCCTAACGCGGTTGGGTGATTTATGGGACCCCCTTGACAGTTCGCTTTGAATAAGACTCCTCCAGCAAGGCCCAACCTTGGTTTTACCATTTGCCACCTTAGCCTTTTTCCCTTGGGTTCTGCAGACTCAAGGGTCATCTTCATTTTACCCCCCCCCCCCCCGGGCCAGTGCTCCTCCGAGTGTTGGTCCAAACTAGAGCACCGTGCAGGACCATTCCTTGGCAACTTGGATTACGTCGGTACCTGTACGCTTAGCTTATACGATGTGCCCTGAGAACGAGATATGTGCAGCTCCTATCGGGATTTGTCGGCACAGCGGGTGGTCTTGCTGGTCTTGTTTTACCATTGTCGAAATGTCTTGTAAACCGGGATTCCGAGACTGATCGGGTCTTCCCGGTAGAAGGAATATCCTTCGTTGACCGTGAGAGCTTATAATGGGCTAAGTTGGGACACCCCTGCAGGGTATTATCTTTCGAAAGTCGTGCCCACGGTTATGAGGCAGATGGGAATTTGTTAATGTCCGGTTGTAGAAAACCCGAAGTTGATCTTAATTAAAATACACCAACCGCGTGTGTAACCGTGATGGTCTCTTCTCGGCGGAGTCCGGGAAGTGAACATGGTGTTGGAGTTATGCTTGATGTAGGTTGTTCTAGGATCACTTCTTGATCATAGTTGTTCGACCGTGCTTTTGCCTCCTCTTCTCGCTCTCTTTTTACTTGCGTATGGTAGCCACCATATATGCTAGTCGCTTGCTGCAGCTCCACCTCACTACCCTGTCCTACCTTTAAGCTTAAATAGTCTTGATCTCGCGGGTGTGAGATTGTTGAGTCCCCGTGACTCACAGACACTTCCAAAACCAGTTTGCAGGTGCCGATGAAACCGTGCAGGTGACGCATCCGAGCTCAAGGAGGAGCTCGATGAAGATCTTGTTCATTGTGTTGTTTCGTCTCAGTTGATCAGTAGTGGAGCCCAGTTGGGTCGATCGGGGATCTGTGTAGCATTTGGGGTAGTCTTGTTTTATTTTGGTTCCGTAGTCGGACCTTGATTGTATCTGTATGATGTAATGCTTTACTCATGTATTGTGTGAAGTGGCGATTGTAAGCAAACTATGTATCTCTTTCCCTTATGTATTACATGGGTTGTGTGAAGATTACCTCACTTGCGACATTGCTTGCAATGCGGTTATGCCTCTAAGTCGTGCTTCGACACGTGGGAGATATAGCCGCATCGAGGGCGTTTCACATATTTTGTTCTAAGTATCGAGTTGTAATTGTTGAGTTGTAAGTAAATAAAAGTGTGATGATCATCATTATTAGAGCATTGTCCCA